>CM060418.1:23767514-23805221 GCA_030545235.1 Helianthus tuberosus | reverse complement strand
TAAACGACGAGTGTCACACCCTGGCTTTGCGGAAGCGTGGGTTTATTTGGTGTGACTTCTTAATACCATAGCTTAATCATAACAAAGCTATATGAAAAATAAAACCATGCAGATCATCCATTGATTAAGTTTGAAGAGTAAAATACCACAACATTGTCTTAAAGCGTTGACACATGCAACGGAAATTACAACCTAATAACATAAAAACATTGTTCTTAAGACGCAACCACAAACTTAATCATAACAAAGCTATAGTCAAAATAGATATAAATCATAAAACACATGAACTTGTGGCTTGTGTAAAATATGTAGTAACTTTCATTATTTTTAGTAGATCTTTCTATAAATAAACTCGGTTTCTCACGAATCTTGTTCTTTCAGAAAATGCATTTGTACATCTTGTCAAATATTACAAAAACAATTAAACAATTTTTTTTGTTAAAACTCTTTGTCACACAAGTGTCTACACACTTGTGTGTTTACAAAAATCACCTTTGTTTAGGAAAGATCCGGCTTTAAAAATATGATTTCTTTTGACACTTGGTCCTTCGAAAATACCACTTGTATATCCTTAGATCTACTAGTTTAGAACTCCATTTTATAAGAAAAATTGTTTTTACACAAGTTCATGTTTATGTTGGAAAGGGTTCGTCATCTAGAAACTTTACGACTAAACATAAGGCTAGTTCATGTTTCGTGAACATGATCTAGTGGGGTTTGATGACGATCCATTCCCATACTAGCAATCAACAACAATAAATAATCATAATAAAACTAGTTTTATAAGTTTTACACTATTATTTACTTATTAACCACTTTGTTTATTTTTTATTTTTTTGTAGACTTTAAACTTGATCTCTAGTGTTTATGATTTTTGCCCGTTAAATCTTTTATTAACCACTTTAGAATAGAACAATAGGGTGTTTAGAGTCACTTACTACTAGCTCGAGGCTAGGGAAGAAACTAGTCGAAAAACGAGTGGTTAAAAGCACCGTAGAGAGGTCCTTGGCAATCCGCAAGCACCGGGCTCCCTCGTATGCGATCCTTCACACTTGAGTGCACTTGGAATGGTAAGGTTGAAATTGAAAAATGATGGTGAATGGGGCTTGGTGTTCGGCCGTAAGTCAAGAAAAGGAGAGATAGAACAATTTTGTTTAAGTGTGGTGTGTGAAGTGTTTAGGGAACCATGAGTTCTTTTTATAATCCATTCAACATTTTTGTCCAAAGGATTTAGTGTCAACTAAATTTTAAGCATCCAAGATTATAATATTCAAACATTTAGTGGGGTGTCCCCTCATTGTAACCGAGTTCGGTTATGGGGGGTCCCATGGTTGCTTTTCAACTAAATAGGTTAGTATTAGTTATGTTAAGTTAGAGGGTTAAGACTAGTTACTAGTGTGTTGTAAATTGTAACGGGTGTTAGGGTATTCGGGGATCCTAACTGGCTCAGAAAAAGAAAAATAATGTTGATGTCAATATTTTTATGTCCCGGGTTAAGTCCGGTTGTACGGTTGGATATTACTCCGTTAAAGCGCTAAATAATTATTTAAAGTGTCGATGATATTATTTTTAGTGACACAATTTATTCCCGACACTTTGGAAAGTGTCCAGTAATATTTTTCCAACTTTTTGCACTTTACTAGTTTAGATAAATGCTGAATTTTTATTTAAAGTGCAGAATTTTGTACTCAAAGTACGTTTTAGGCACATCCGGTCACTATAATTATCACCTAGTAACGCAGTTCTACAACCCTCATTTCCCTACACTCTCTACAGGTGTAGTAAACTATCTCTGGCTCATACAGGCCTTAGAGGCAGTGTCTGCCTGATGCTGGTTATATCAGCATGTTTAATGGGTATCCCGTATAGTGTGCTCACTGTGCTTTTTGTGCATCATGGTTGTCACTGATATTTGTGTAAAAATAATAGAGTGACAGTATAAAATGTGATGCATGAGTATGTATATCAGAAATCAGTAAGCAGTTTAATCACAGTTGTAAGCAAGCACAGTAATTAAGCAGTAATTAAATATTAATTAATTCGTACGGATACCTGGTTTGGTGAGGGTTGTCACATTCTCCCCCCGTTAAAGAAATTTCGTCCCGAAATTTAAGTTCTCCTTCTATTTGCAGGGGTCTTAGGAAACAAATGGGGGTACTTCTCCTTCATTCGGTCCTCACGTGAATTCAGGTCCATGCCTAGCATTCCAACGAACTTTGACGAGTTTGACACTGCTCCTGCGAGTTTTATTAACCTTCTAATCCGTGACCTCAACAGGTTCTTCAGTGAAGTGGAGCGTGTCGTCGATATGAACTTCGTCAGCAGGAATGATCACTGTATCTTGTGTTGGACTTTTTCTCAAATTGGATACATGGAATGTATCGTGAACACCTTGGAGTTCAGCAGGTAGGTCCAACTTGTAGGCTACAAGCCCAATCCTTTGCAGTTTTCTGAAAGGGCCAATGTAACGCGGATTCAACTTCCCACGCTTTCCGAAGCGTGCCACACCCTTCCGGGGTGAAACTTTCAATAAAACCATATCTCTAACTTGGAATTCCAAAAGTTTCCGGTTTAGATCTGCATAGGCTTTCTGTCTTTCGCGAGCCGCTTCGATGCGTTTTCGAATCTGCGCAATCTTGTCTATCGTCTCTTGGACGATTTCGGGACCAACAAGCTGCCTATCACCTGCGTCAGCCCAGCATAGGGGTGATCGACACTTGCGTCCGTAAAGAGCTTCAAATGGCGCGGCTCCAATGCTGGTGTGGTAGCTGTTGTTGTATGAGAATTCGGCCAATGGTAAATGCTTATCCCAGCTACCACCAAGATCCATTACACATGCTCTCAGCATATCCTCCAATGTCTGAATAGTTCTTTCACTTTGGCCATCAGTTTGCGGATGAAATGCAGTACTTAGGTTCAATTGCGAGCCAAAAGCTTCTTGGAAGGATTGCCAAATCCTTGATACAAATCTCCCATCTCTATCAGAGATGATCGAGAGAGGCACTCCATGACGTGCAACAATTTCTCGCATGTATATTTCCACAAGTTTACTCGTATTGTCCTTTTCTTTGATTGGCAAGAAGTGCGCGGACTTTGTTAGGCGGTCAACTATCACCCAAATAGTATCATGACCCCTGGGCGTCCTTGGCAACTTCGTTATAAAATCCATTGAAATATGTTCCCATTTCCACTTGGGAATTTCAGGTTGTTGCAGAAGTCCCGAAGGCTTCTGGTATTCAGCTTTCACCTTGGCACACGTCAAACATTTGCTAACATAAACAACAACGTCGCCTTTCATTCTAGGCCACCAATAATAATCTTTAAGGTCCTGGTACATCTTATCCGCACCGGGATAAATAGAGTACCGTGATTTGTGTGCCTCATCAAAAATAACTTTTCTCAAACCACCAAACAGAGGAACCCAAATCCTTTTCATAAAACATAAAGTTCCTTCCTCGTTTGGCACCAACTGCTTCTCCATCCCACGGAGATACTCATCTCCAATATTTCTTCCTTTCAAAGCTTCTCTCTGTGCAGCACGAATGCGTAGAGAGAGATCTGTCTGGATAATCATTTCTAAAGCCCTAACCCTTATGGGCTTGATCCTTTCTTTACGACTTAGGGCATCGGCGACCACATTCGCCTTCCCTGGATGGTACTTTATCTCGCAGTCGTAATCGTTCAACAATTCGACCCAACGTCTTTGTCTCATATTTAGCCCTTTCTGGTTGAATATGTGCTGTAAACTCTTGTGGTCCGTGAAAATTGTACACTTTGTACCATACAAATAATGTCTCCAGATTTTTAGCGCAAACACCACTGCGCCTAGTTCTAAATCATGCGTGGTATAATTCCTTTCATGAACTTTCAACTGGCGTGACGCGTAAGCTATAACTTTCTGGCGTTGCATCAACACGCAACCCAATCCTTGACGTGAGGCGTCACAATATACCACAAAATCATCAGTTCCTTCTGGTAATGCTAAGATTGGCGCATCACAAAGCTTGTTCTTCAGTAACTGAAATGCTTCCTCCTGTTTGATTCCCCAATCAAACTTCTTATCCTTCTGTGTGAGCGCGGTCAGTGGTTGAGCGATTTTTGAAAAACCCTCAATGAATCTTCGATAATAGCCAGCCAAACCTAAGAACTGGCGAATCTCGGTCGGCGTCTTTGGAGTCTCCCAGCTCTTTATCGCCTCGATCTTTGTGGGATCAACATGGATTCCATTTCCATTAACCACGTGTCCAAGGAACTGGACTTCACGTAGCCAAAACTCGCACTTGGAGAACTTGGCATATAACTGTTCCTTTTTCAGCAACTCTAAAATAGCTCTTAAGTGCTGTTCGTGTTCAGCCTCTGTCTTTGAATAAATCAAAATATCGTCGATGAATACAATCACGAACTTATCGAGATACGGCTTGTAGACTCGGTTCATTAGGTCCATAAAAACAGCAGGCGCGTTTGTCAACCCAAACGGCATAACTAGGAACTCGTAGTGCCCATAACGAGTTCTGAAGGCTGTCTTCGGGATACTCTCATCTTGTATCCTTAGCTGATGGTACCCAGATCGAAGATCGATCTTTGAATAAAAGCTTGAACCTTGGAGTTGATCGAATAAATCATCGATTCTTGGCAGAGGGTATCTATTCTTGATAGTCAACTTGTTCAACTCCCGGTAGTCAATACACATACGAAAACTACCGTCTTTCTTTTTGACAAATAAAACTGGAGCTCCCCAAGGTGAGAAGCTTGGTCGGATGAATCCTTTGTCAAGTAACTCCTGGAGTTGTGTCGACAACTCCTGCATCTCTGACGGTGCAAGTCTATAAGGTTCCCTAGCTACAGGCGCGGCGCCTGGAACTAAGTCAATGTGAAATTCCACTTGCCTTTGGGGTGGCAATCCTGGCAAGTCCTCTGGAAAGACTTCAGGATATTCCCTCACGATAGGGATGTCTTCGATTTTCGGCTCAGCAGCTTCCTTATCCATGATGTGTGCCAGGAAGGCAGCACATCCCTTTTGTAAACACTTGCGAGCTTTCAGGCAACTGATAATTCTTAAAGGCGTATCCCGCTTCTCCCCATGAACCATAATTGTTTCTCCATTTTCGGTTGGGATACGAACGACCTTTTCGTGACAAACAATCTCAGCCTTGTTGCTTGATAACCAATCCATTCCTACTACCACGTCGAAGCACCCCAGCTGGACTGGTAGTAGGTCCAAAGTAAACTCACGCTCTCCCAGCTCGATTACACAACCTCTGACCACTTCATTGGCTTCTACTAACTTTCCATTAGCCAATTCGATCGTGTAGGAATTATCTAACTTCCTAGCGGCTAACCCAAGCATATTCTTAAACTCTAACGATACGAAGCTATAATCGGCACCAGTATCAAATAAAACGGACGCAAAGCGTTGGTTTACAGGGAACGTACCAGTAACGACATTGGGATCCTGGCGCACTTCCCTCGCTTCGATATTGAAAACCCTTCCCCGTGCTTGGTTCAATTCTGGGCAGTTCCTCTTATAGTGCCCAATGTCACCACAGTTAAAATAACCTGGTCTTTGCCCGTTTCCTCCACCATTTCCAGCTTGATTGTTGTTGTTTCGGTTCGCATTACCAGCTTGATTCACATTGTTGCCTCGATTCCCATTTCCTCCATTGTTTCCCTGTGGGCGATTTCCAATACCACCACGATTATTGTTTCTATTCCCAAATCCTCCTTGGCCTCCCCGGCCAGCACTAGCCCAGCAAGAATCCTTCAAGTGGCCAAGTTTTCCACAAGCTTCACATACTTTCAAACCACACCGGCCAGAATGGTGACGCTGGCAGGTGTTACACTTGGGATGTGTACCCATATATCCCTTTCCTTTCCTTCCAGTACCAGTTGTAGCTTGGACTGGTGCGCCTGGTTCTTCCTTCTTAACAACCCCGCTTGTTCCTTGTTTGAAGTTCGAGAATTTTCTTTTGTTACCCCCGGATGACTCTACGTGAGTCTCTTTCTTCTTTTGCTCAACATCAGAAAACTTGTTTAGGCGGATAGCCTCCTCAGTGAGAGCTACGCTTAGATCGATTGCCTCAGTGATTGTTGCCGGTTTGGAAGAGGTCACCATACTTATGATTTGAGGAGCTAAACCCCAAATGAAGCGCTCAATCCGCTTGAATTCTGGTGTGACCATATAAGGTACCACATGTGACAGGTCGTGAAACCTTTGAACATACTCTGCGATTTTCGGTCCTTCCATTTTCAGATGCCAAAACTCGGTTTCCAACTTTTGAATTTCAGCGCGAGAGCAATACTTTTTACGCATGAGCTCTTTCAGCTCGTTCCATGTCATTGCGTAGGCTGCGGCTTCACCAAGTGTTTGGACTTGTAAATTCCACCATGACAGGGCTCCGTCCAAGAATAGCCCAGAGATGTAAGTAACCTGCTGATCTGGAGCGCACTTGCTCATTCGGAGAACAGAGTCTGTTTTCTCGGTCCATCTTACAAAAGCAACAGCACCTACAGTGTCGTCGAAGTTTACGGGCTTGCAGTCTAGGAACTGCTTGTAAGTGCACCCATGTGGTGGATTGTTACTGCCGTTATTGTTAGAATTACTTCCACTAGTTCCTCCTTGTGAGGCTGCGTACTGTGCAATGGCAGCATCGATGATTTGTTGAAGTCCTGACTCGTTGGCAGGCATGCGTGGATCGCGTTTTGGTGGCATCTTCTAAAAGATGGTTCACGTTGGTCCGGTGATAGTAAGTAAAGTGAACGTATGTAATATCAACACATAACATCTCATGTTATAATTAAATCACCCATATCGATAGCCTCTGTAATAGTTGAGGGCTTCGAGGTAGTAACCATGCCCCTGATGTCACACCCCGATTTTCACGTGTCACCGGTGGGCCCGGTGGGGGAGTATCGTGACGTGGTTGGCAACATAATAGTCAAACAACACAATATTTAATATGCACAGTGGAAGCAATTTAAAAGATAGAATACAACAGAATTTAATATTGTAATATCAAATGTCACAATATTCGGAAGTTTATCCACAGAAGGATCGAAACAAAATATGAAACAATAGTTCAACAGACTTCAAGCATCTTAAGCTTGCGAGACTTCTAATGATGCTAAGGAGAAATCCCAGCCAATTTCGCTTAGTACCTGCATTTAATCTTTTTGGGAAAATACGTCAGTTTACACTGGTAAATACAATCAACTGACTCATTTTGGAAAATGATTGAAAATTTGTTTGGATGCACGTGGCATAAACATTTTTGTTTAACTTGGGAGAATTATTTAAATATATAATCTTGTGAACGAATTACATGTTCCTTGTGCGTTTAGTAGCCCGGATCAAGTCCGGGTTAAAGATCAATAGACACACCACAATATTCTTTTGTGCACTGACGGGTGTACGCCTACACCCCGCGCTTAAGTCGTGGCCATTTCGTAAAATGATGCCAAGGATATCCGGGACATGTTCATTAACCCCCCAAAGGCTTTAAGTAACAAGACTGTTTAAACGAGCCGATCAAATTATTCAATTACCCACCCAACGGTGGAGAATTTGATGCCCGATCAAGCGGTATTCTATATACCGTAACCCAAGCCCGTATAGGGAAAATAAGTTAAAAGTATTTACCTGAGCAATGTATAAATCACAATAAGAAAAATGCACGTAGCTTTTACTGGTCCTCCTAATCTGGAACGAAGGTTTATAATAACCTATTAGAATCCTAACGGTTCTTTAGTTAAACTTAAGCTTAGACCGGTTAGTTTCAAAGACACGGTTCGTACGCACGATTAAGCGAAGACCGGATAGAATGTGATTTAGACCCGACAAGTTCAGAGACTTGTTTAATATGGGTATTTCATACACATTCTGGATTTTGAGATAAAACCGTTAAGGTTTGACCCGTTTAGGCTAATTTATGTAAACTAGTTACATAAACCGAACCGAACGCGTAATAAGCGTAACGGGTATTCATGAGAGCTATTTACAGGTTTCCTAAGTTAATATGCTTCATATATGTTGTGACATCAGTAAGATGTCTTTTATTATGCCCGAAGTGAATTTAATCACAAACTATGCCCCGTAGGGGTAGTTTGGTCATTTTAAAGGTTGTAAAAGAGTTCAAGTGTCAACCTGAGTTACAGGCCTGATATAATCAGCAAATATACTCAATTTGCTAAGTTATATCAGTAGGTTAAAGTGTATAAGTGAAATTTATCAATTATAACCAAACTATGCCCCGTAGGGGTATTTTGGTGATTTCACATAAGTCGAAAAGCTCAAAACCAAAGTCTGAGTTTATCAACCTTTGCTTACTGTTAAAATATTATAATTTGCCTCAAATATCAATAGGTATCAACCCTTGTATGTTTAATATGGTTATAGCACACACTAGGCGTTAAAAACGCTTAAAAAGGCGATTAAAGGCCATTTCCGGGTTTGATACATAAATCTGACATTTTTATATTTACAGAAGGCTTAAAATAATTTATTTATCATATGTGATCAGTAGCAAAAGGTTTGGAGTCGTTTAGATATGTAAAACTCATTTTATAGCCCGTAAGGGCAAAACCGACAATTACCGGATTAAGCTTACGACTATAAGTTATGCTCAGCCTAAAATTAATTAAAAATCTTTAAAAATCCCAAAATAATATATTACATCAGTGGGTAAAGATTTTGATACCAAAAAGTATGTTTAAGTAGGCTATATGCTAAATACGTCGTTTAATTAACATAAAGCTTTAATTTTACGCTAACGAGCATAACTCTTAATCTACACCTCAAACTGATGTCAAATTTTGTATGCAAGTTTATATATCAGTAATTAAAGTTTCTACTCTTTTACATTTCCAAAAATCACGTTTTAAGGTGAAAAGGGCATAATGGTCAACATATGAGCAATTAACGGAATCATGCATTTTAATTGGATAACTAATGATCCGAGGTGTATAATCACAGAGGGTTATACTAGCATGTAACCTGGTCCAAATAAAGCTCTTAGGTAATTCTAAGTCATACCAAAACGGGTCAGAACTGAAAGTCAAAGTATAAGTCAAACTATGCGACTTTCGGTTCCGAACCGGGTCTAAACAGTAAATTGTCGGGTTGAACATGTTTAGACATGTTCTTATACTAATTATCAAGTTATATTAATGATCAAACAGGTTGTATATGATCTACATTGCTAATTATGCATAAATTGTAATTTAAACATTCTGTTGACTTTTTCTTAGCAAGTTTGACCCGACTTTTGACCTAGTTAAAGTGGTAATCAGGGGGAACCCTTTTAAGGTTTTATTACCCACATAATTACCTACTTAAAGGTACTTTTGATTCGACTAATCACTGGACCATTAGTGATTAATCTTAAAGTCAATCGTTAATTACGACGGTTTGACTTTTATGCTATAACTAAGTTAAAACTTAATTTAGAAAGGATTAGCAAACTTACAAGAGTCCTATGCACGAATTATGATCACTTGAGGCTGCTTGGGAGCTCCATAATTGATCAGGAATGCAAATGAAGGTGTGAGGAATGAGTTGAAGTCTTGTGGCCTTTTATAGTGGATTAATCACCACAAAACATTGACAAACAAGTCTATCAATTGACCACAACATTCCACCAAGTGTCCCTAGTGTCTAGGACTGTTTAGGGGTCGCCCACAATGCAAAGATATCGCTTAAAGATCGAATACCCGCGAATACAAGAGCCTGTCCACGTTTTCTGTATCTGGCGTCCTGACGCGGCCCGCCTAAGGTGTCTTCAAGGTCTACGCGGGCCGCGTAGACCCTCTGATCAGACTAAAACGTTTTTGAGTTGTTACATCACATCTCTTGGCCTTTCGAAAGGTCAAGCAAGCTTTTATTTGCACTTTGAACCCTCTATATTGACACATAAGGGCCTCTAGACATATACCCACTTTGCCAAGTCCCTGGACACTTCCAGTTAACCCGAAAAGTCATAACTTTCAATGTTAACGCTTTAACCCCTCGCACACGAATTTGACCATAACTTTCTCATACGATAACGAAACTTTACGAAATTTATATCGTGCATTCTAGTGAGCATAACCAACAGTTACAAAGCTTCGGGTTTGTCAAAAGGTCACTCAGAGGTATAACTTAAACATGTTGACACATTTAACCCCTGTAGTTTGTAATCTCTCACTTTTAGCTTCGCATGATCCATGATTTATTCGTTTGACGTTATAAACATCATGTAGGGTTAATGTACAATATATTTATTCACTGTTGACATTTAGAACCCGTATTTACACATACTTTCCATGATTGTCAACTTTAGTCCTTTTATAACATTCTTTCATACGTTCAAGCATTATGACACGTGTCAACACATTATAGTACGTGAATTTTCGAGGTGTTACACCTGATCTGGGGTGCAAGTCCCCAAATGAATCGTTCAATCCTTTTGAACTATGGTTTGACTAAGTAGGGGACGACCCTAGACAAGTCGTGAGATTGCTGGACGTATTCAGGAATCTCTGGTCCGTCCATTTTCAATTCCAGAACTCCACCTCAAGCTTCTGGATTCCAGCCCTAGAATTGTATTTCTTCTCCATCATTCCTTTGTGCTCGTCCCAGCACAGTGCATAAGCAGCATCTGTGCCAAGGGTCTGAAGCTGAAGGTTCCATCATGAGAGTGTGTCATCTAGAAATAACCCCGAGGTATAGGTAACACTCTGTTGGGGCGAACCGTTACTCATTCTTAGAACGGAGTCAATCTTTTCGGACCAACGAACTATTGCAACGGCGCCTCCTGTTCCGTCAAAGTTCAAAGGCTTACAGTTCAGGAACTGCTTATAGGTGCAGCCAGTTGGAAGGTTATTTCCAGTAATGCCATCGCTGTGCTTAGAGCGGAGGGCTTCATGTCGTGCATTTGCCTGTGAGATGCGTTCTTGCAGCTCGGCTTCTGTCCTTGGCAGTGTACTGGTGTCTGTGACACGTCTGGGTAGCATTCTCTTCTGTCGAAGTGGTATGAAGCGGGCTAGACAACATTTCAATTGTCTATGAGATACATAGCACCATAAGCCATCATGTAATCACCCAATTTTACACGTAAATATACTCAATGTATGAGTGGGGAAATAAATTTCTGAGCCTTCACATAGGCTTGCCAATTTGGCTTGTAATAGAATGAACTCGAGGCTACATCGCCTCGCCTTGGTCATTCGTGTTTTAGTTATTTCCTGCTACATTGGTTTTCTTAGGTCTTTAGCTTTACTGGTGCGTATATTTTCCTTTAGATGGGGTTGTTCGTGTAGGGGTGTTAGAGAGTGTATCGTCTCTAATTCTTTCTGAATGATACTCCTCTTCACTTGCTTAAATGTCGTTTCCTCAAACGCCTCGTATGCAGGTAGAAGTGTTAGTCACGAAGTAGGCTAAGACAGGCTTCCTACTTTCTAACGTGCTAAAGCACTGATCTATGGATTGTTCTACCAGATGAAGGTGAGGACACCTATAGATTAATTTTTGTGTGGTTTTCATTAGCTTGACCCGCAGAGTCCACCAGGATTTCTGTGCACTACAAGTCGTTATTACGTGGGCCCCCGTAATAATAAATTGTCTTGCACAGTTACCCCAATTTTCTCTCGTCCAAGCAGATGATCAATCAAGGAGCAACAGCAGGTGCATCGGCATGAACAGGGTCATGCTCCAATGCGGGGTCAGGAGCAACGCCTGGCTCAGGGGCCACAGTCGGCTCCGGATCAACAAACTCCATCTCAAAATCAGCTGGATCAACAAACATAGGGTCGACAGGGGCTACAGGATCCTCCAAGGGCTGGTCTAAGTGTATGAACTCAATGTCATGGTCTGGATCAAAACCAGGTGGAAAAAAAACAGAATCGTCCTCAATATCGCGATCAAACTCAAAGCTGTGTGCGGGAACTGGAGCAGCTGATGACGCCATATCAGGGTCGGCGCCGTGTGAGTGGTGCTGCACTCCCTGTATATGCAAAGATGCGCACGCCACAGGCTCAAATGAGTCTGGGACAGGCGAATGGGCATGAGCCTCCTCTGCAGGAGCGTCCGCAAGCAGTAGGCTATCACCAGCAACAATAGGGCCTCGCCCTCAAGTGGGTCCTCCTCTAATAGATCGACATCGTCGTCAGAGACAATATCGGGGGGCATATCAACAACGGGATAAGCGGCAAGGGGCACAGGAGCAGGGATCACCGCGAGTGGCAAATCCCCAACAAGATGGCCATCAGCAGGCTCTGCTAAGACATCAGGCAGTGCAAAGGGCTGAAAGTCGTCCTCATCTGTGCTGGTCGTATCGGAAGTGTACACCTCGTGCTCCGATGAAACTATGTCGCCTGATACTATGGTCGTGGGATCTGTAGTGTCCGACTCTCCAGTATCTGATGAAGGCATGACTTTTTGTAACTCAAACACACATACGTACAACAATTAATCATATAGTCAGATAAACATATTAGTCCAATAAGCAATCAAATAGTCCTCCTAGTCCCACTAGCCTCCCAGCCTCCCAGACTGACTCCCTAGTCCCACTAGACAACTCCCTCAGCCTCCCAGACCGAGCCTCAGCCTCCCAGACTGAGCAATAACTAACAAATAAAATGTGCTCAACATTTGTTTGTAAAAACGTTTTGGATCTGGACTTAAGTGGTATGCAATATAAAAATGTTTTCGTGAGAGCCCTAGTGATCATAGTCTAGACTCGAGAAAGAATCCTAATTCGCTATGACCAGAGCTCTGATACCAAGCTGTCACACCCTGGCTTTGCGAAAGCGTGGGTTTATTTGGTGTGACTTCTTAATACCATAGCTTAATCATAACAAAGCTATATGAAAAATAAAACCATGCAGATCATCCATTGATTAAGTTTGAAAAGTAAAATACCACAACATTGTCTTAAAGCGTTGACACATGCAACGGAAATTACAACCTAATAACATAAAAACATTGTTCTTAAGACGCAACCACAAACTTAAAATAAACGTCGTTTAAGACTTGCGACTCGTCCAGGTAAAAGTCGCAATCCCTAAACGTGGATGATCCTATACTTTAACGCAGCGCGAAAACGTAGCCTACCGTGCCAGATCCTTAGTTCCCTGAAATACATGTAAGTTGGAAAAATCAACAAAAATTGTTGAGCGAGTTCATGTGTAAGTGAGTATGTAAAACCTTTGTAAGTATAAAAATCCCTGGTATGTAGCCAATAAGGAAAAAGAGATCACCAATGGTTTGCAAGGCCATTGATATGTGTGAAGTGCAAGTAGGAAGACTCAAACCTAGCGGATTTATGCGTTGGGCACAAAGTCACCCCGAGGTCCATTCTGCTGGGCCTGGGCTCGCTACACCCAGATAGATCTACCGCTCCTGTCCCTCGGTCCTACAATGAGGATTAATGGCCTCAAGTTGCGCCTACCCACTCACATGATCTAAGTAGCAACCCTCCTTACGCTAACCATACCATGTAAAAAGTACTCGTAATCATAGTAACATGTATTTCACCCCCGCAGTTTAAATCTGAAAACAGTTAAGAGAAAAGGGGGACATGAACTCACCGAAGTGCGTCTCTAAAAGTATCTCCCAGAAAATCTGCTGTGCGACGACCTACACGTACTAACTTCTATTAGACGGACGGCCGTGCCTTAGCTTAAGGTTTAATGTCTTTGGGAAATAGTTAGGCAACTATTTCGTGTTTACACTTCGTAATTATTTGATACTTATATTCCTTCCCAAGGATGGGGGTTTTGGTACATGTGCGTTCGTGTTATTTTGGAGCCGTTAATATTCAGTAATATTATTTTTACCCTAAAAATAATATCTACGTAGTTCACAAAATAATCATAAAAATCTCACAAGTGTTATTACGGAAAATATATACTAAATATATATTTATCAAGTTTTATTTTGTGAAAATCCCACCTCCGACACTTGCTTATTCTGTAATAAAATCATTGCGAAATTTATTTGGGAAAAATAAGTTAAAAATTATATTCATAACACTTGTGATAAAAATATTTCTAAGTGTTAGATTTTGGAAAAATTTCGCCAGAGTTTCCCCTGTAACTGGAGGTGGCCACACTTTCAAGCGTATCATTTTCTTTTATAAATTCAAACAACAATTTTCTCAATCAACAATAAACAATATTCCATCAACACAAACTAGTCAAAATAGATATAAATCATAAAACACATGAACTTGTGGCTTGTGTAAAATATGTAGTAACTTTCATTATTTTTAGTAGATCTTTCTATAAATAAACTCGGTTTCTCACGAATCTTGTTCGTTCAGAAAATGCATTTGTACATCTTCTTGTCAAATATTACAAAAACAATTTTTTTTGTTAAAACTCTTTATTACACAAGTGTCTGCACACTTGTGTGTTTACAAAAATCACCTTTGTTTAGGAAAGATCCGGCTTTAAAAATATGATTTCTTTTGACACTTGGTCCTTCGAAAATACCACTTGTAGATCCTTAGATCTACTAGTTTAGAACTCCATTTTATAAGAAAAATTGTTTTTACACAAGTTTATGTTTATGTTGGAAAGGGTTCGTCATCTAGAAACTTTACGACTAAACATAAGGCTAGTTCATGTTTCGTGAACATGATCTAGTGGGGTTTGATGACGATCCATTCCCATACTAGCAATCAACAACAATAAATAATCATAATAAAACTAGTTTTATAAGTTTTACACTATTATTTACTTATTAACCACTTTGTTTTTTTTTTTTTTTTTTTTGTAGACTTTAAACTTGATCTCTAGTGTTTATGATTTTTGCCCGTTAAATCTTTTATTAACCACTTTAGAATAGAACAATAGGGTGTTTAGAGTCACTTACTACTAGCTCGAGGCTAGGGAAGAAACTAGTCGAAAAACGAGTGGTTAAAAGCACCGTAGAGAGGTCCTTGGCAATCCGCAAGCACCGGGCTCCCTCGTATGCGATCCTTCACACTTGAGTGCACTTGGAATGGTAAGGTTGAAATTGAAAAATGGTGGTGAATGGGGCTTGGTGTTCCGCCGTAAGTCAAGAAAAGGAGAGATAGAACAATTTTGTTTAAGTGTGGTGTGTGAAGTGTTTAGGGAACCATGAGTTCTTTTTATAATCCATTCAACATTTTTGTCCAAAGGATTTAGTGTCAACTAAATTTTAAGCATCCAAGATTATAATATTCAAACATTTAGTGGGGTGTCCCCTCATTGTAACCGAGTTCGGTTATGGGGGGGTCCCATGGTTGCTTTTCAACTAAATAGGTTAGTATTAGTTATGTTAAGTTACAGGGTTAAGACTAGTTACTAGTGTGTTGTAAATTGTAACGGGTGTTAGGGTATTCGGGGACCCTAACTAGCTCAGAAAAAGAAAAATAATGTTGATGTCAATATTTTTATGTCGCGGGTTAAGTCCGGTTGTACGGTTGGATATTACTCCGTTAAAGCGCTAAATAATTATTTAAAGTGTCGTTGATATTATTTTTAGTGACACAATTTATTCCCGACACTTTGGAAAGTGTCTAGTAATATTTTTCCAACTTTTTGCACTTTACTAGTTTAGATAAATGCTGAATTTTTATTTAAAGTGCAGAATTTTGTACTCAAAGTACGTTTTAGGCACATTCGGTCACTATAATTATCACCTAGTAACGCAGTTCTACAACCCTCATTTCCCTACACTCTCTACAGGTGTAGTAAACTATCTCTGGCTCATACAGGCCTTAGAGGCAGTGTCTGCCTGATGCTGGTTATATCAGCATGTTTAATGGGTATCCCGTATAGTGTGCTCACTTTGCTTTTTGTGCATCAAGGTTGTCACTGATATTTGTGTAAAAATAATAGAGTGACAGTATAAAATGTGATGCATGAGTATGTATATCAGAAATCAGTAAGCAGTTTAATCACAGTTGTAAGCAAGCACAGTAATTAAGCAGTAATTAAATATTAATTAATTCGTACGGATACCTGGTTTGGTGAGGGTTGTCACAATGAGCTTATATATTTTATGTTGTAAACTTTTAAGTTGTAAAAGTTTTAAATTACTCGTATTTTCTAAGGATTCTTAATCGTAATTACATATTTATTTTCGTTACATATATACGAAAACCTTTAAAATATCGGATTTATAAGATGAGTGTTACAATCGATGAAATATGTTCTAAAAAAAGAATAGAGAATTATTAAAAAACGGTATAGGAAATATATGGTTTTAAAAAAGGAAAAAAAATCAAAAAATATTTTATTAAAAATAAAAAAATAACAAAAAGCTATATATTATTATAAAATTAAAATTATTATTCATCATCTTTCACTAACAATATATATATAGGGTAGGGTTCCAGCGTGAACAACCTCCCAAGCGTGAACTGCGTGAACTGATCTGGACCATTGATTTCCTTTTTAGTTGTTAAAGGTATGATTGTAATTATATAAAAAATTAGATTTAAATCATTATTTTAATAATTGAATTAAGTTACATCTTTCCTATTTTAAATTCATTATCCACAATATCTTTTATTTCATTTTTATTTTTTCAAATTTCACCACCAGAATTCGGATTATGATTTTTAAGATCCACGTAACCTTCATATTTCAACGGTGTACACATGTGTGCTTGGATATTTCAACAGTACACATGTGTACTCAGCGTACATATGTGTAATTAGCTACATAATACATACATATAAACAAAACCTGTAAAACTAGTTTATATTAAGCAAATAAAAAGTTACATAATGTTTGCCAAACCAAAAAAAAAACATACAATTACAAGTTTCAGTTTCGTGAAAACAATAAACGCAACATAATCGGAAAAATAAAAAAGACATAGTCTTTTACAACTATTCGCCGCGTTGTATGCTGAATCATCCTTAACGACCAAGCAAACAAACATACGTGAATCATCTTTATCGACCTCATACGTGAATCATCCTTATCGACCTTCCATCTCCACTTTTCTCGTTTACGACGTCTCCTATAATAAAACAAAAAACTCAGCAATTAGTACTTTGCATAATTCACAAGGGTGCATTAACAACTTTACACATTTAATACACAAAAAAAAAATGAGATATCACAAAAACAGACGTTATACACATGTGTACATCGCATTAAAAGCAGAGCAAAATCAGAATACACATGTGTACAACACCTTAAAAACATAGCAAAATCAGAATACACATGTGTACAACGCCTTAAAACCAGAGCAAAATCAGAATACACATGTGTACAGCGCCTTAAAAACAAGCAAAATCAGAATACACATGTGTACAGCGCCTTAAGAACAGAGCAAAATAAAAAAAATACACGTGTGTACATTGCATTAACAACAACCTTCAGAACCTCATAACAATCTTCAAATTCTCAATCAAACAATAATAATTTTCAACATCAAAACAATGAAAAATTGTAAACTTTTTTTCTCAATAAAACAAAAAAAAAATTACGAATTTTGGAGTTACTTACTTTATGTCGGTGATCTGGATATTCTGGACCGCCGGTGGATAACCGTTCCGTTCAGTCATCTGGAAAACCGCAAGTGGATCTGAAAAACAAAATAAAATCGGATTTAGAATAGTTTTTCTTCGATCCGGCGAAGATCAATGCATACGAGGAAACAGAGATGAATCGTTTTTTATTCGATTCGGATCTAAAATTCAAATTTTAACACTTGATTATGGTTTCTTCTGGGCAAGATCAACTGATCAAGAACTCAAGATCTAAAATTCAAATTTCAAACAACACCCAAATCACAGAATATGTTACGTAAGCATTTAAGGTAAGCTGTATTTTTACATATAACAGTTTCTGCCTGGATTAATAAAGGTTATTATACTTCCGTTGTGGATGTAACCCTATCACATCTGCATGCTTGATGAACAACAGGTTCAATATTCCACTCATGCAATTGTTAAGAATCTTGGTGGGTATATAAGGAAGAAGAAGTTAGTTGATGCAAGGTGGCTTTTTGACAGTATTACAATATGAGATGACACACGATGATTTCAAGGGACACCCAAAACACAAATTATTTGATGAATCTCCACTTCAAGATCGATATGTATGCATGGTGGGGTTTTTACCTGTGCAGATCGACGATCAGCGGCGGTACGGTAACAATGTGTGGCGGTGGTGCACGGAGTCGTTCCAGTTGCCAGAAATCCGTGAGGGCGACAGTAAGGTTTGGTTTACGGCGGTGATGAACATGAAGATACAGAGAACGACTTTTTCTAGATCTAGGGTTCAATATTATGATTACTTAATTGGTGAGAGAGAACTAAATTTATGGAATCAATTTAAGTTGGAAATTACACATATACCCTTTTTCTACTTAATTAAATGGAAAAAATTAACCAAATAATTACCATCATGCCACTCACTTTAATCTCAAGATCATAAAAATCAAGGGCCCAGATCAGTTCACGCTTGGGATTTTGTTCACGTTTGAACCTAATCCTATATATATATATATATATATATATATATATATATAATGGGTTGGGTCGGGCACCTAGTGTCATTGGGCCTAATTTGCCACAGGTTTACAAAGAAATTAGAAGGCTGAGTGGGTCGGTGCATCCGTCGTCCGCCCCCCCAGTGCATCTACCCCTATTGTGGTGGCTCAATGTAGGGACGGATATAGGTGGGGGCAACGGGTGTCATCCACAGTTCATGATATTTTCTTACTATATATGTGATATAATCTCGAATGACCTCCAAGAAAAAAACTCCCACCGAACTTTAAAAAATTTTGACCAATAAAGGGTAAGATGTGTATTTACATGATTGTGATGTTGAACAATCGTTGTTGTGTCGTCGATCGAGAACTATTAGATGGTATTAAGTTTTTACATCATTGTTGCCCAGACGGTAAAGTTTCCCTTTCAAGAGTTAGAAACACCAGTATAGGTGGTAAAGTTTCCCTTCCAAGAGTTGGAAACACCAGTATAGAGTGTGAGAGGTTTTTCAAGATGCTCAATAAAGGAGAGGATGTGTGTCCATTAATTTTCTAAGAACCGGAAACAGATGGTTTATCTCAATGTTTTATTTTTCAAGATGGTAAAAGAGTCTTTTCTTATTGCATTTTAATTTCCCATTATTGCACCTAGTACATCAAGACTTGTAAATCTCCTAAAACTATAACTACCTTTTATAGCCCTGCTATTTTATAGTTTATAAAGTCCTGCTATTTTTTATTTTATTAGAGCATTTCAGACATATATTTATCCCTAAGAAAATAAAGATTTTCTAACTAGAGTAAATTAAACTTTGAGTAAATTACTTTTTAGTCCCTGTTTTTAGTGGTTTTTACTACTTGAGTTCAAAATAAAAAAATTTAACGTCATGAATACCCCAAATTCTTATTTCAGCACCTAGAACTTATTTCAGCCTTCTCACATATGATTTTATAACAAATACATAACTAACTTATTCAAACATCTAGACTAGCAACCGCTAAATTGCTCAATAACATAAAGCCACACATCAACTAAAACAAAATAGTTTCTTAATTAAATAAAAAAAACAAACAATTTATACAAAATATCCCCCACCGCTAAATGGTAAACACCTCTTTATTCATCTGTACATCACCAGAAACATCAGATCCTGTAGCCGCCATCGGCCATTTTTATTTGTTTGAATGTGAAAAGTGAACAAATTAACGTTGTTTCGATGCATCCGATGACGAAATTGGCACAACAGTGACTGGACAGGTTGCGTTCTGCACCACGTAGCTGCTTACACTCCCAAGCAACACCCTGTAATATCATTTCTTTTTTATTTATTTTTGGTACTTTTAATGTTCAAAAATAATATCATTTTTTTTTGGTACTCTGAATGTTCAAAAAATTAAAGTTTAGAGTTAACTTTCACTGTAATTTAGGCATTTTAACGGTTTTGCCCCAATAGTTTAAAAATAGTTATTTTTCTTTCTGATTTATCTAACTTATCATTATTTTGCTCCCTCCTCTAACTACATTCAAAAAATCCATTAACTAGAAGGGTATTTTAGTAATTTTATAGATAAAAGCAAGGACATGTGACTACCACCTGCCGACTACGACTATCGCGACTTTTAACTATAACTTGTTTATTTACATGTATATAAGGGGCTGTTTGGCCCAGTCAGATCTGACCAAATAAGCTCTCATTTCTCCTCTGGCCCAGTCAGATATCAACCAATGTCTGACCGAATCAGACCTAACTTTAATCATTCAGATGCTTTTTTTTTTTAACCAAACAGTCTCAATGAACAAACATCTGACCGAATCAGACCCTTTCCCTCTTAATGGTTAAGTAATTCTTTTCTGATCCCCATCTTTCCAACCACTCTTTCTACCGGTCACCACCATCCACAACCATCCACCACCACCTGCAACTACCACCTGCCGACTGCGACTATTGCGACTTTTAACTAAACGTTTTAATTCAGTTAGAGCCAGGGTGTAAACTACCGAAATACCCCTACTTTTAATTGAACGTTTTAACCGAGTTAGAGCCAGGGAGTAAACTGGCGACAAACTCGAACGATCAGGGAGGAAAATGACTATTTTTAAACTATTGGAGCAAAACTGCTAAAATAACCAAACCATAGGGAGGAAAACGAAAGTTAACTCTAAAGTTTATTTTAGTTGTCACCAAACTTACAAAAACTTGTGTGTATTCCAGTAATATATTATAAGGATAACTATATAAAATAATGTCTCGATAAAAATTTAAAAAACTTTCGATTCCCACGGTTATTTTTTTATGCTTGCCGAGTATTGTCCGAAAGAGTACATATAAACGATGCCAATTTTTTGAGATGACTTAAACACGACACAAAATAAAAAAAGATCAAATTTGAGTTGTGATATCTAACCCGTTTTATAACCAACTCATTATCAGGTGGCCAAAAATTAAATAGGTTGGTTGTTTTTCGGTTGACACGTTTAAACCGTTTAATTAAATAGGTCAACCCGTTGACCTATTTTTGACACGCTTGACCTGATTTTTTACATCCCCCAACTCAATAACCTGATTGCTGTCTGTATGACACCTTTAGATGATGAATGGGTTTAAATGAGTTGCACACGATTTAAATGTGTTTGTGTTAGATTTATATATTTTACATGAATAAAAAAATATAGTTTACGTTCAGGCACCAACCGGACACGTTTAAGTGTTTAACCTTAATTACACAACGAGTTAAATGTCATTTTAGTCCCTATGGTTTGAGCCATTTTGTCAGTTTAGTCCAAAGGTTTCATTTTTCGCCTGTGGGTCCAAAAAGGTTTCACCGTTGTCATTTTAGTCCACTGGGTTAACTTCATCCATTTTTCTGTTAACAAGAAGGGCAATTTGGTCATTTTCTATGGCCGAATTGCCCTTCTAGTTAACAGAATTACATATAAAATGATCGAATTGCCCTCCTCGTTAAGGGAAAAAATGAAAGAAGTTAACTCAATGGACTAAAATGGCAACGGTGAAACCTTTTTGAACCCAGAGACAAAAAATAAAACTTTTAGACTAAACTGTCAAAATGGCCCAAACCACGTGAACTAAAGTTGCATTTAACTCTTACACAATTTATACATACCTTTTTATGGCACCCAAACCTCTGCTTCCAACAACAAGAGCATCAAGCTTCAGATAATTCACAGCTTCACACAGCTTCTCTCTAGCATCTCCCCAATAAACCTTAGCCACCACCTTAACCTTCAATGAAATCAACAAATTTCAGTTTATATTCTTAATTCAAAAAGCATCATCTTCCATTCTTGTAACATTAATATGAACAAAAATCTGTTTTACCTGTTTAACGGCGGAAACTGTGTCAAGCATGTCGAAAAGCTCGGAATCAGGTGTGATCCCGTATTTCCGGCACACTCCGGTCTCTTTCAACTCCACCAAAGGGATCAAAGCTGGATTATAATCAAAAGGTTAGAGCAAAAATTCATCAAAGCTGGATTATCACCCCAAATTTCCACTAAGCTCCGTCCCTCCTTGTGACTTATTTAAACATTTATGGAAGTCATTCAAACATTTATTATGAAAGTATTTTTTTAATCCAGTGACACGCCAACTTGTTCTTGATGAGAGTGTTTTTTTTCATCTTCATTACAGTAATGAAGATGAAATGATCCAGAACAAGTTGACGTGTCACTGGATTAAAAAAAAATACTTTCATAGTAAATGTTTGAATGACTTCCATAAATGTTTAAATAAGTCACAAGGAGAGACGGAGCTTAGTGGGAACCTGGGGTGCACCCGCCCTTAATGTTTCAGTTATAAGTGTAAAATTTTTTACTTTTCTTTCGAAAATTTTAAAATTATATAGGATCGCCCCTAATTATTTTGCCTAAATATTTATACAATATATAAATTTAGGTCCTATGGTTTGAGCCATTTTAACGCGGTTTTGCTTGTAGCCGAGTAGTCCATCCCGATCCCGATCATACGAGCCTTGGCCATTTTCGGTTGATTTGTTGAAGTTGTTTTTGATTGATACCAAAATCTTAGGTTTTCGTGGTGTATGGTTCCAGGTTAAAGTGATATTTATAAGAGGTAAATAGACGGTGTGCCGCCAACTTATTTTGGTGGCTAGTTCATGTCGGAATGTAATGTGTTGGATACGTTATAAGGAGGAGGTTCTCGAAGAAAGTAGATTATTATATAGAGCCCATGCATTATTTATAGGTTAGTGGTATTTTAGGAGTGAGATAATGTTTTGGAATCATTAGGTCCTGGGTTCGATTCTTATAGAGAGGGTTTTTTCCAGATTTATTGGGTTTCCTCCTGAATTAATGTATAGGCATTATAGCCTAGTGGAGATGGATATGATCGGGTGGTTCTGCTGGTGACACGATGATACTCCAGTTATCCGTTAGTGATCCTAATTTGCCGTTAAAAAAAGTAGATTATATAGAAGTGTTTGGATGGCTTTTTATAATGAAAAGGACTTGGTTTCTAAAAAGTAAAAAATATAATCATATACTCCCTCCGTCCCATTAAAAGTGTCATATTTTGAATTTTCAAAGTCTTTATTTATAAACTTTGACCTTAAATAATTTTGTTTGTGTTAGATAATACTTGATGAAAGTTATATGATTTGCGTGTGTTTACAAGTGTTTTTATCGGGTTAATTTTCATCAAGTTTTAAATAACACAAAAAAATATATAATTAAATTCAAAGTTTATAAATAAAGACTTTGAAAATTCAAAATAAGACACATTTAGTGGGACAGAGGGAGTAGAATAACTTTGTTTACGGTTTCAGTATGGATTCGGTCTCAAACTTTTTGAGAGAATATAATAAAGATCACACATGTTAAGGTTAGGGTATATGGTGTGGACGGCAAATCCACTCGGCAAAGCGGTTTACCGCGCGGTAACACTGCCGCCGGTGGGTTTTGCCGATCGGCAAATGAAGGTAGGCGGTAAACGTTTGCCGCTGCTTCACCTTTTGGATTTCTGACCTTTTGCACATGATTAAATATGCTAGTTTAAAAAAAAATTACCAATTCATGAAGTGTCTAACCATTGCCAACAATTTTCAACATAGTTTAAACTCGTAAGGTTAAATGACATGACACACTCTCATTGGTTGATTTTGAAGTTTACCACTTTCAAGTGTTTAACCACTCCCTACACCCTTAGCTAGTTATATTTCTGAAAGTAATGATTAAGATCGTTTAGCATGCTTATCACATGAATCATAACCTTTGTTGTATTACGGTTAATGCAGCATTTCTTAAGTGTCACGTTGGAAAACAATGAATTTACACTTTCTTGTGATACCTTTTGAAAGTTTAACATATACAAAACTTTAAATAAGACACTTTAGTTGTCTCGGAAGTAAAATAATGCTCCATATTAACTTGCATGTTAAATTTTCAGTACACATATTATCTTTTTAGCACTTTTGTTCTAAGCATTATTAACTTTATATGCATTATAAATTTTTTTGAATACTAGACACTAAATTATCATCTAACAAAATTGTCTAACGTTTAATTAACTAACATACGAGTAAATACAAAATGATGTCAATAATCCCACTTATTATTGTAAAAAAAAAAAAAGAAGTTAAAGAGCCATTTGGTTATTAGAATTCCCTTGAATTTAAATTAAAATTAATTCGGTATAAGATCGTGTTTAAATGATTAAGGAATTTGAATCGGAATCCATTACAATCTATTGGTCGTTCACTTAACATCTGGATTAAATCACATAAAATCTCTTCATACTTCAAATTTGCTACTTAACAAGGAATCGGAACTAAACCTTCAGAAAACAGTAATCAGTTAACAAAACGAAGTAGACTAAACCTTGTAGCAACAATTAAAATAGGTGGAATCAAACAAATCTAGAAAACAAAACGAATGTGAGAAATCGACTATCAGGACCAGAAATGGAGTAATCGCCATGGAAAGGAGAGGCTCCGCAATTTAAACCTTAAAGGAGATGAATTGCACCACAAAACTGGAGAGGAAACCACTAACCAAATGAATCAAGTTGTTCGATGCAGCCGAGAACAAGAGAAGGGGATGGGAAATAATCGCAACGACGAACCAGAGTCAGTTGAAGAGTGGGAGCAAACTAGGGGGATGAACGTTAGGTTCAGGGTTTAATAAAGGGTAATTTTGGCATTTCAATTATATACATTCTACCTTTTTTTTACAAAATTACCAACAAAACACAATACATTTTTTCGTTGAAATTAGTTCAGTTCACTTAAATCCAATTCCATAGAGTTTGTTAGGGGTGGTCACTAGTGATAGATTTCTATCACTCCCAATATCCAATCAAATCAAATCATGCCATGTCATCACCTAATTTTCTATCACTAGTGACAGAAATGTAGTGGGGGTGGTCATCACTAGTGATGGGATTCCAATATACAAGTATTAATACACAATGTACAAGTCATACACATTCCTCAATAATTCTTCAACGCGTTATATAAACAACGAGTTATTCCTATCACTCGTTACCAAAGTGGTGGCGGCGGTGTGCAAGAAGCAATAACGAGTGATAGGGGAAAAATAACGCACCACCCCTCCTCCCCTTACTTTGTTAAAACATTAATATATGAGGGAAAAATCCATACAATATTAAATCATAATAAAGATGCAGAAATGAAAGGACTGATCATGGGCTGGTCTGTTATTACTTCAAAAGGCTCGGTCCATGACGGCCGATTCGACCCACTCCAGTTTTCCAAATTACCTATATATTAAAATTACCTATTACCTATATATTAAAATTTGAAGACAATGAACAGTAACTATATATTAAAATTTGAAGACAATGAATAGTGACATCATCAAGGGGATTAACAAATGGTATCGGGTATTGGTATCAATACCAAATTTACTAAACCGGGTATATTTTCGGTAACGAATCGATACCAACTTTTGACATTTTCGGTATCGTTTTGGCACTGGTTTTTACCCTCAAATACCGGTAAGGTACCAGTACTGACCGGTACCGAACCGTACCGTGCCAGGTATATTCGGTACCGGTACCCACTTTTAGAGATTTTTGGTAACGGTATTTTCTGTACCGGTTGGTACCGAGCTCATCAAATCCTGTAACAACGTAGCAACGCAAGTAATTGCACCGTTTAAATTACTTTTCATACACAACACAATGAATAGTAACATCATCAAGGGGATGAGCAAATGGTATCGGGTACCGGTACTGGTATCAAATTTACCAAACCGGGTATATTTTCATTACCGAATGGTACCGACTTTTGACATTTTCGGTATCGGTTCGGCACCGGTTTTTACCCTCAAATACCATACCGTATGGTACCGAGCATTTTTGGTGCCAGTACCTAATTTCGATGATTTTCCGGATTGGTACTTTTGTTGCCGTTACCTGTACCGAGCTCATCCATATTTTAACGTGTTAGTACCGTAATAACTAAACTGAAAACAGCCGAATTTCCAACGTGTATGACGTGTGGGTCCTATTATTATATATTAGATTATTTAAAATCGTTTTTTAGAACGAAGTGACTATCCATACCACATCATTTTTATTTGTGTTTTGATATTCGGTATCTGCTTGCCGTTGCCGACACGCGTTTCGCAGACATTAGGTCTCGCCGCAACGCGCGAGCGGAAAATCAACTAGTTCCTCTTCACAAACAGCATTTCCTTTGCAATAATAATATTTAATAGAAAGAGATACAGAAATCGACAACAGTCGGAAAACAACATACGAGATTGAAAAGCAGATAACATGACAATATATGTCATGATAACCAGTAAATCTTGAAACTTGTTTGGCAAAGAGAGACCCCCAAATATCATAGCAGATCGACTTCAGAATCTTTGAAACCGACTCACCATGTAGTAACTGAAGCAATCATCTGCATTTCAAGTGATCGATAACGTGAAACCAGTTTTGTTGGTTTGATGAAGTTCATATATAGTTACTGCTCTAGTATGATTACAAAAATGATTTCTATTATAATAGCAACCTGATAGTACGAATGAATATAAATAGTACATACAATGATTATTTGCTCGAGAGTCTAGCTTTGAGCTCATCAGCAACGGCATCAATGAACTCTTCAGTGTTCAAATAATGTTCCCTACTCAGCCTGGAAAATAGCATTTAGAGATTTAATGAATGAAAAAAATATTCACTAAATTATATATTAAAATGTGACCTACTTAGATCCATGGATGATAAGTGCAAGATCCTTAGTCATTTTGCCAGATTCAACACAACCGATGCACGCTGCTTCTAATTTTTCAGTGAAATCCAGAAGCTTCGCATTGTCATCCAACTTTGCCCTGCACAAATGTTAATGCGTTTATTTTTATTATCTTCTACCAAAAACAATAATACTATAGAATAAACTGAATTAAGCTAATCAATAATTACAAAGGTTAATATAAACTCCCTGTATTTTATTAAAAATAGTATAGTTTTTATGATAATAATTAATACAATCAATTTTTTTTTTTTTAAAGGAATAAACCTGTGGGCAAGGCCTCGGGTCCAAGCAAAAATAGAGGCTATGCTGTTTGTGCTGGTTTCCCCACCCTTTTGATGAACCCTGTAATGACGTGTCACCGTCCCATGGGCTGCTTCAGATTCTATGGTCTTCCCATCAGGACACACCTAAACCACATATTTCGTAAATTTGAAATATCCATTAGATATACACACAATATGAAGCACAGACAATTAATATGTTTGATTATCACTAGCACGGCGTAAACATGACTTGAGAAAATTACCAGGACTGATGTCATTAATCCAAGAGATCCAAACCCTGGTAAATATAAAATCAAATCAACTCGTCAAACCATAAATCGTACAGAAGCTACCAACAATCAAAATATCTTTTTTACAGATTTTGGACAAATCAAATCAACATACCTTGAGCTAACATATCACTTTGGACATCCCCATCATAGTTTTTGCATGCCCATACGTAACCTCCATCACTCTTAAGAGCATAAGCAACCATGTCATCAATGAGACGGTGTTCATACCTGTAATTTTTCAATTACAAAAATGTTATATAAACTTAAAATAAAAAAAAAATAAAAACATTACAAGAAATCCAGAATCCTGAAAACTTGTTCAGCTACTCACCATATGCCAGCAGCCTCAAACTTTGATTTCCAGTTACGTTCATAAACTTCTTGGAAGATATCCTTGAACCTTTATCAAAAGAAAGAAAAATCATTATTTCCGATGTTTGATCAGAGACCGCAGTAAAATATAATTATCATATTTATGATGAAATGCGATTAAAGCAAAGATAATTTACATACCTTCCATCATACTTCTTAAGAATGGTATTCTTTGTGCTTAGATAAAGCGGCCATTTTTTCAAGTAGGCTGTGTTCATTGAGGCCTCAGCAAAAGCGGTAATGGACTAATCACAAAACGACATAAAATTTAGTCTTTTTAGCCGATTATTAAAAAGGGGTTAATGTAAACGTAATTGGGTTGCAAAACATACCTCATCAGTGTTGTACATTGACAAAGCTACCCCACCAGCACCAGTGAAGTTATAAACCTCCAACTCGGTGTTTTCACCTTCTCCTTCAGGAACTGAATGACAAGATTTGGGTTGTGAGTTGTGAATATCTCAAACGGGTCAAATCAAGCAACACATTTTAGTGCATAGAGATGAAGAAGATAACCATACCAAATACCATCTTCAGTTTTCCAGGTCCTTTGATCACTGCATCAGTAGCTTTGTACTGGTCACCAAACGCATGCCTACCAATGCATATTGGCTTTGTCCATCCTGCAAGTAAAAGCCATTATAGCTCCATGGAAAAAAAATGGAAAAAAAAAACAACCTATCTGCAGAAACTGTAACAAAAAAAAAAAATGAAAAAAAAAACATAAACCGAATTGATAATCACCTGGTATCAGCCTGGGGATGTTCTTGCAGAGAATTGGCTCCCTAAAAACTGTGCCTGCATGAGCAAAAAATGGAGATAGTAACACCAAAACATATCCATGAAATTAAATAGTTGTCATTTTTAATGAGTAACATGACTAACCATTTAAAATATTCCTGATGGTCCCATTTGGACTCTTCCACATGCTCTTCAAAGTAAACTCCTTCATACGAGCCTCATCTGTAATGTAACATTTTAAATTTTTTTTATGATAAATAGGTGCTAGATTTCAAATACAGGTTTACAATTTGAATGTACCTGGAGTAATGGTGGCGCACTTAATTGCAACATTGTACCTAAAGTTGTATTGAACATGTCAATTTGAGAGACAAAAATTAAAGCCAGAAAATCACAAAAAGTAAAAAATAAAAACGAATATGTGCCAACAAGTATACATACTTTAGAGTCGCTTCAGCACTTTCTACAGTAACTTTATCATCAGTGGCGTCACGGTTAAGAAGGCCAAGGTCATAATACTTTATGTCCAGATCTAAGAAAGGAAAGATGAGCTGAACACATAATCACAACTATAAAAAAATTAGCAATGACTATCACATAATAAATATGTTGCGACTCAAAACAATTAGTATTACAACCTTATTCTTGATTGATTCCCAAAAGACACGAGTCATTTCATCTCCTGCACCAAAAAACATAAGAAGTTAGTTACAGGTCCGGTCACTTCATACAAATAACAAAAGTTCCTGGTTTAAATTAATTAATGCCACCAGTACACAATGAGGTTATTGAACTCTTACGCCTTAGCATTGTCAAAACGACAGCTTAATTCAAAAAAAAATGTGTGATAACTGCAAATTCTATGGATTTGAAACTCGCACAATATTGTCTTTACCATTAAAACAGACATCAGGATTAGAGATTGTAAGAAACAACCAAGCAGCCAGAATAAGAACATTAAAAAGATTTACAACAACATTAAAGATAAAATTAACACTTAAAACAAGTTCTTATGCTAACCGCAATCTGCAAAATAAAAGCATAGGTGGAATCCCAAACTATAAATGGTGATTTTGGAAGCTTAAGTCTAGGGATGGAAACGAGCCGACCTCGGTTTGTGAGCGGTTTTTCAAGCTAGAGCCCGGCTCTTTTATTATTTATTAATCAATTAATCAATGTATATAGACTTCTTTTAATTACTTTTATGTATATTTATAATCTAAAAATTATATATAACAATATACATTATTTTGTTTTGTTATAACATAATTTTACATATAGTGGGTAACCATGCATTTAACACTTTAAAAATTCAAGTTAACACGTTAAAAATAAAAAAATTTAACTATTTTTCGGCGCTTTTCCTTATAAAAATGTGTAGAAGCTATTCCAATAAAAAACAATTTTTGTAAATTTTTTTTAACCTTTTTTAACAGTTTTTTTTAATTTTTATATATTTTTAGTTTTTGAATTTTTTTATTAAAAATGCTTCTACATGTATTTATAAGAAAAAGCGCCGAATTTAAAAAAAAAAAATTAACATGTTAAGTTGAATTTCGAAGATGTTAAATGCATGGTTCCCCGGTTTCTCACTTTTTTAGTGTTCCCAATGAACTCTCCCCTATATATGTGTATATATATGTGTGTTAAATAAAAGCTTGTATAAATAACGAGTTTGTTTAGGCTAGCTAGTCAACTTAAACTCCATTAATGAAGCTCTGACCCGAGCTCGTTTATTAAACAAGCTTGGCTCCGACTCGAGCTCTCTTATATTCAAGTTTTTAGTGAGGCGATCTACAGCATAGCTCGAGCTCTCTGATTCAAATTTAACAGGCAGAGTATATACAAATCGTCAAATCTAATCAAACTTCTTCATACACGATATATATATAAATCGAACACAGATGTGTATTTGAAAGAGTAGCAAAAAATATGTATCTAAAATAAAAAAAAAATATGTAAATGAGTAGCAATCGATAATCAATCAAATCATACGTCAACGGTACAAGATACGTGCACGTAAATAACAATAATAATAATAATAATAATAATAAAATAAATAAATAAATAAATAAAAAGAAAACACCAGCGAGCGATCTGTTTGATTAAGGGAGATCTAAGTTGAATTAGATTAAAATCCAACAGATCGAAAAACTGAGTGAGGATGATAACTGGGTGAATGGACTCACCGTCCATCTCAACGATGGGATTAGCGACCTTGATCTTCTCGAAAGCCATGATTCACGATTGGAGATTTGTGTGTGCGCTGGCAACCGACGTCGGAGAGTAAGAAACGGCAACTATGAAGACAGAGACGGAGTTGGTGAGGGCAAAGAAATGCAGAAAATCGAGATTTTTATATTGTAGAAGCGGTGGTGGTGCTGGGCTCCACTCAACAACTAAAGCATTAACCCGTACTCACACTCGAAAACGGTGTGAGGGTGTGGAAACACGCCGTTGTTGTCATTTTACACCCACAAAACCACATCATGCCCTGCGTTAGAGGTGTGGAAAAAACCGAATTAACCAAAACATAACCGAATTAACCGGCAAAATCGAACCGAAAAAAACTGAACCAAATAAGAAACCGGTGGGACGGTTAATGGTTTTTTTGAAAACCGAAAGTAGCGGGTCGGTTATGGTTATCATTTTTTCCATACCCACCATAACCGAACCGACATGTAATAAATCTTTGTGGGATTTAGGACTTTTCAACATATTTTTAATATTTGATGTTTTTTACTGAAGATTTTTAGTACTTAATGGGTTTTTCATATCATTTTGTGGTTTTGGTTGAATGTTTATTTGAATTTATGAAATGTATCATATCACTTTATTTGAATAATTGGTATTAATATTTGTGGAATCGTTTCTGGATCGATTTTGAACTCCCGATACGATTGCGAAGAACACGTATCACGTGCGGAATCCGTGTACGTGTGTGGATCGACACCAGAACGTAATAAACCGATGATTCTATTGAATATATGACACTATACAAAACCTTGAATCACCTTGATCACTTTCTCTCTCTAGATCTTCTCTAAAGCTCCTCAAGTTGCAAAAGTTCTAAATGAACAACCTAAGCCTCCTATTTATAGGCAAAGCATTAAGGAACTTCTTAATTACAAGTTTGTCACTCCTCATTTAAAATAGACTTATCCCTATTTTAACATAGCAAAACCTTGTCTTTAACAATTTCATGCTACGATTCAGATTGACGGAAGTGATAGACATTATACACTCACAGACTCCCCCTTGGATATTACTGCAGTCAATCTCGTAGCTTTCTGTCTTCTCTATCTCCGAGTCTTCTCGAAGGCTTTGACATCTTCAGCACCACAGACTCCCTCTTCAAACAGAAATCAGCTCTCTCTTTCGATTGACTCTATCTCCAGGCTCCCCCTTTCATTAAGCTTCTGTGTTTTTCAGGATCGACACCTGGTTCTTTGATTACAAGCTCCCTCTTGCTTTAAGCTTGTCTTCAGACTCCCCCTTAGTCTCAGCTATCGGGATCGTAATCTGGCTTTTTCTGAAAATCACAAGTATATAACAGTGAAAGCTTTTTGAATGATAACATGGCTCTAAACAAAGATATAACAATATGTAATCTACCAGAATTATCCGATTCTACTCCCTCTATCAAGAAACTCTATATCTGACAGTTCAGCATCCAAAACCCTCTCAGATAATCATCCAAGTCCAACTTAATGACCTTGGAGATATCACAAACTATTTTTGAGTTTTTCTTTTAAAAAACGCAAGTTTCAAATTAATGAACTTGTTTATTTTCAGAAACATGTTATGCATACTTAGACTTTGAAACTCAGCTTTCAAACATCGGTTGTCGAAAAAAAATAGAAACAAAATATTTTTGTATTTTTTCTGAAACATAAAGCAGTAAAGAAATATTTACAGACAATAATTTTGTTTGAGTTCGTGTTAGAGGATCATATCAGTTTATGACAAATCACTAGCACCGTTGAGCTATAAACACTTTAAGTTCTAAACGATTCACTTAGATTGTCAGTATACTGATCCACTTAAATTTTGATACAAAGTTCAATTGTTCCGAGATATGATATTTAATGTTTTAAGCACTTAACTTATTCGTGTGTCCCACCTCGTAATATACTCCCGTATCAAGATTCCCTAGATTCAGTCTTACAGGTGAATATACTATATCGATATCTGTACTCTGGGTTAATGCGAGACCTTGAGAGCTCAAGTATGAACTATCGTTTAGTAAAAGAGAAAAAGGCTCGACTTTAGGTGTGTCACACTCAGGGATCTTCTTTACAACTGCACTTGATTTATATCTTTCGATATTTTCTCAATTTTTATGCAGAGGGAAAGCTTTTAAAAGCGCATAAAGTATTATACGAGGTCTAGGCCATTGCTGACGCAAAATCAGAAGACCAAGGATAATACCCCAGATATCAACCAGTATAAAGACCTAGTATCTCAGAATCAGGGAACATCTCAAACAAGATTTCGGAGGTTATCCATATATCCGAGAGATGTTCCCCACGAGATAAGAAAGATATTGATTTTATGTTTATATCTAGAAATCAATCTACTAAATGTGTAAAAACCTATTGGCATATCATCAGTGAGACCGTTTATCACATTTGACATTCCATTCTTTAGCGTAGTGTGATTGTCTACTAATGTACTATCATTTTCTCTTTTTACACAAAACTCTTTTTGTTTATTTTTTATGTTTTTGGCTTTTTAAAATTTTCAAATGTTTTTGTATTTTCAAAATTCTTACTCCCCCTAAAAATTCAAAACATTTTAAAAAAAAATTGACAAACCGATGTAGATAGCTTCATCTCGCCATTTATTTCTGCTTCACATGCTCTGTTTTGCAGAAAGTACCCCCATGATTTACAACACATTGATTTTTAACAATAATAAAACTATTTTCAATCACTTGTGAAATAATCATGTTTGTTCAGCCGTAAGGGTTTCGTCGTATCAATTAACATATTTTTCAAAAAAAATTGATTTTTGACAAATTTAAAAACAAACATATTTTTTTTTATTTTTCAATTTTTAACAAAACAAAACATATTTTTGGTTTTTAAGTTTTTCAATTTTTTAGGGTTTTTGATTTATGGTTTATTTATGTACAGAAACAAACAAACTCATTGTTTCTCAGTTGCAAGGACCTGCAGCCTCCTGTGCTAGGCTGCTCCTATCTTCTATTTGAGATTCATCCATCTTCAGAAGCACCTGCACATTCAATTACTTGAACAATGCAACCCAAGCCTACTTTGACTCAGGTAGCTGAACATGTATCTTTCCAGGTAAAACTGGATAGTTTCATTCATTCTTCTCAAAAACATTCTCTTTAATTTCCTCATTCATAGAAGTCTTTTGTTGTTTGAGCACCCAGATTTGACCTATTAAAACATTCCTTTTATAAAATCTTGATTCATTTTGAATGTTTTGATTTGGAACAACTTTTGGTTTCCAAAACTTGTTTGATTTTGTCATGTCAACCATTGTTTTCCAACTCTGTGTTGTTCTAAATCTGGGTGTCACTGGTTTCCAAGTTTGTTGTGATTCAGCCTTTGATTTTTTCGGCTTCCAAGTTTGTTTTGATTCAAACTTGATTGACTTCTGATTCACAACATCAGACTTCTTTTTCTCAACATCAACAGGTTTCAGATTTGGACACTTACGACCAAGATGTCCAGTTTGGTCACATTTAAAACATATTCTTTTTGAAATATCTTCGGCCTGTTGTTGTTGCTTTTTCTAAGCATAGAACTCTTCATTAAACGGTCGTCTAATTGGAGTTCTTTCTCTTCCTCAGAAATTGTTCCGTGAACAAAGTTCGTCTTTTTCCTGAGAATTTATCTTTTTATATCATTTCTTTTGATTTTGTTTCTTTTTATAACCCAACCCAGCCTTTATGTTTTTCTTTTTGTAAATAGGTTTGCTATAAAAAGTTTGTTAGTGCATATGTCTGTTGACTTCGTCTTGTATCGAGTCTTGTAAGATAATAGATAGACCAGGACACATTGTACGAGAGAAACGGGAAATAGGCCTGAACCAGCAGGTTCATGCGACCTGGCTAGTTCGTGCGACCTGGCCAGTTCGTGCGACCTGGCAGGTCTGGTTCATGCGACCTGGGATTCCTATAAATATGAGGTCTTGTGTCTTCATTTGTAACTTCTGATTCCGGTAGCGAAGCTCTGCCGAAGTGTCGCCAGCTCGTGTAAATAGTTTCAAATCAATACAAACGACAGTTAAAGTGATTCTAAGTGCAAATCAAGCTGCTATAACATCGATACGTCTGATTCTGCCTTTCGTATTGACCGAGAATTCTTCTGATCGACTCGTTTGATCGATTCACCGATCCTACAAGTTGTATCAGAGCTCAGGAGGAAGAGTTCTTACCATTTCAACTTGATTTCTTCAAAAACAACTTCTTTCTACTCATTTTCTACACTTTTTCTTCAAAATCAGAAAGTTTTCACGGTTAAAATGATCTGAATTTCACATATAACGCGTAAAACTGAGTTTTAATCAATCCTTGAACAAATCAGAACCTAATTCAACCTAAAACTTGATAAAAATTGACAAAAACATATCAGATCGTTCGAAATGTATCAGTTCGCGTGAAAAAATCATCAGATCGCACGGTGTGAGAACCCAGATCGTTTGAGATATAACCAGGTCGTTTGAAGTTGAACTCAGGTCGCACGGATTGAACTCAGGTCGCACGATTTGATCCAGGTCGCTTGAAATCTCACCAGATCGTTCGAATTAGGTCCAGATCATTTGGAATAGGTTCAGGTCGTACGAGGAGGGTTAAGAACATTCAAGTCGTTTGAAATTATACCAGATCGTTTGAACTTTGTGTTTTTGTGAATCTTTTCATCGAAACATGGAAAACGAGTTTTACAACGCATTTGCTACTCCGATCACTATGGCTCAGAACATGAACTTAGAGAATGAAATGGGCACCATGCAAAAAACCGCCTAAGCTCATGAGTATGAAGAGTATAGTGGATGGGAGGAACGTTTCGAAAATTGGGTTCAAGCGAATCACTTAGAAGCATGGGAATGTGTTGAAGAACGGTATGTTAGACCGATTGATGAATACAGGGAGATTGTTGCTATTAAATATTTAGATGATAAAGAGAGAAAGAAATACAAAAGTGAAAAAATGATGATCAGTATATTGCAACAGCCATTAAGGAAGACATCTTGATCTTATTGCAACACAACGGAAGTGCACACTCAATGTGGAAGGCACTAAAAACGAAGTTTGTTGGAAGTTTAGACATGATCAAGAACAAAAAATCGCTTTTGAAGAAAGAATTTGATCTATTTCGTGGATTAAAAACTGAAAACACCAAAATGATTATACATATATTGCAATTTGGTGGTTAACATGAAGCGATTGGATATCAAGAAAGATAGAGAAGAGTGGGTTGAAAAATTGGCCGATGCGTTACCACAAGATGTTTGGGGCACGCATCTTATGATTTTGAAGAATAATGGTGAATTTGCGAATCTATCACTGAGCAAGTTTATTGAAAAACTCAAAGTTCAAGAGATGGAACAACGGAAGATGGCGAAAATGAAGAATTCTAATGGTGAACAGGACATTGGTCTATACTACAAAGGAAGTACGATTGATAAGACCAACATTGCACCAAAGATTGAAACTGCATTTAACGCAAACAGTTCTTCTGGAGGGTCATCTCAAGAATCAAACAACAATCATGGATTCTCTTCATATCCATCATTTGATCCAAAATTTTCAGCAACCAATAATGGCCAAGTACTACAATGCAACATTGCATTACATCTTCAGAATGGTCAGAATTTCTCGGAAGAGGTTGCCAAAGGTCATATGTCTTTATTGGTGACCGTATTAGAGTCTTATGAAAGTTTGGTAGCCGGAAGGATTGGTAATCCAATGTTGACCAAAGAAGATTATGATCAGATTGATGTTGAAGAGATGGAACTAAGGATATAAGGTGGTGTATGGCTAGTGTGTTGAGAAGAGCTGAGAAGTTTAAACAGATCGCTGGATGAGATGATTTTCGTGATGCTGGAACTTCACCTTTAGGTTTTGATAAATCTAAAGTTACTTGTTTTCGTTGCAGGGAGAAGGGGCACTTTAAGCGAGAATGCACATATCGCGAAGCAAGTGGAGCTCAAAATCCATTCGGCAACAAAGATTATCATCGAAAAGCGATTTATCATCAAATTGCTCTACAGCCGCATCAACAACAATCGCCACAAACTTCAAATGCTAGGAAGGATCTAATTGAAGAGCCATCAAAGAAAGCTTATCTAGTACATCAAGAAGATGAAAGAATTACAGAAGGTTTTAACTGGGATCATTATAATCCTAACAGAACTTCAGATTCTAAAGCATTTGTTGCTCAAATTTTTGAAGATTCAACTGCTGAAGATGAAATGGCGTATGCTTACTACGAATCTCAGCAATTCAGTCCTAAAAAGAAAGAAGAAGAACCAGTTTCAACAGAAGAGGCTTCAGAAAAAGCACCAATCTTTGATCACTCATAAGATGAAGAGAGTGATGATGACAGTAGAGAAATTGGAAAACTTGAATATTATAAAAGAGAATTTTCACCTGATAGGTATAATTTGTATTTTGCAGGTAAAATGGAAGAGATCAAAGAAAGACAAGCTGCGAAAAAAGAAGAATCATAAGGCAGCAACTGATGAAGAAAAGGTCAAACCTGAGGAAAATGTTCGAGTAGTAAAGAAGCAGGTTAAAGAAATTCTAGCTATCAAGGTTGAGAAGGAAGTAGATACTGAAAAGATATCTGAGAAGTGTGAAAATTGTGATACTGTGAAAAGGCACAACAACAAATTGATTCATAACATGAACAAACTAAAAGAATCTTATGATGTTTTAAACAAAGCTATGAATCAATATAGCAAGTCAAGCAATGAACAAGAGATAGCTATGTAGATACTCAATGGAGCGTTTATGACGAAGCAGAAAATCATCAATCAGTACATTGAGAAATGTGCTGAACTTGAACAAAAATTAGAAACTCAGAGGATAGAAACTGAGAGGGTAAACAGGTTATTGAAAAGTTATTCATGTGCTTCTTACGTGATTGACAGGATTTACCATACAGTAGAAGGAATGGAAGCATTTGAAGAAAAGAAGTCAGAAGATACGGATACTGGTAAGAAACAAAGTGCAAATTATAACAAGTGTCCACCTCCGCTTGAAGAAGGATATTCTCCACGAAATCCTAATTCAGAAAGAGTCAAAAGGGCAACCAATTTAAAGTGGGAATCTGAACCTTCAGAT
>CM060418.1:23671058-23767314 GCA_030545235.1 Helianthus tuberosus | reverse complement strand
AAACAAAATCAATAGATTTATATGATCAAGTGGCCAACTTGGCGACTCGGTCAAGTAAACAACAATTGGTAAATAGTAGAAGATGAAAGTGACGACCCATGAGGCCTCACTAACGAAAAATATTGGTCACCTATGTTGAGGGATCATAAGGCTATAAGTTCACAAACAAAGGAATTTATTTGTTAAAAGTGAAAGATTTCACTAAAATATCCAAACGGATTAAATTAACAGATTCATGAAGAATTCGATAGTCTAACAGTGATGGATTTCGCTAAATTAACCAAATTGGTCGAAATAACGAGATTACGTTATTTTGAGTTGCATTAGTTCGTATGAAATACATATATGCTTTGTAACTAAAAAGATATTACCATACTTTTCTGGTAATACTAACAATTGGTTAAAGTATGAGTAATGCTTAAAAGATTACTCAGGTCAAATGCATTAAGTTTAAAACTCAATGAACTATGTAAGAAAGGTTTCGAGGACGAAACCTCTTTAAGGGGGGTAGACTTGTAACACCCTAAAAAACGGGTTTGGTAATCAAACCACGTTAATACTAAAAGACGGGTAAAGTACCGTTAGTGGTAAAATTAACCCGGTGAATATTAGGATTTTAAATAAATAAACCTAATATTGAATAAAAGTTAAATGAAAGCTTTTGAAGAAATAAAGTTTATAAAAGGCCCGAGTTAACGGGACTTAAAATAAACTTAGTCATGAATTCCCCGAACCCACTAATTTAACTAGGAATGTTTAACCTAGTTAATGAGTGGAAATATTGTTAGAAATAAGTAGGTTGTAACTGTGACAACCCGAGTTTTCAAGGTCTCTATTCGACTTAACTTCGTACTTATTTGCAAAGTGTGTTTTATAATTATTTGAGGTGCAATATAAGTGTTATTCGTGATGTGTATATTATGTGTGTATTTGTTATGCATATCTTGCATTAATAATATGATTGTAAAATTGTTAAAACATGGAACCTTGCTCAAAATACCCCACCTCGACGAAAACTCCATGTTTTCGTCGTCTGCACCGATTTCGTCAAAGAATGGGCTTTGGGCCCAAGGATGTTCGGCTGGCCCAGTTGTGTTTATGTATAACTATTAGATTTGTTACGATAGAACACTTTGAGAACCCTAATCACCTCTCAACTTCTCTCTTGCTCTCCTTTGACACCCGACGGCAGCCCTCCTCTCATTCGAAGCCAAATCTCTCTTGTTTGATCATTCTTGGTTCGGTTAGTGATCTACACGTTCAATTGACTTAAATGCTTAACATATGATTATGATGTTTAGACATATTCTTGACTGTGATACGTGCGATCAATTGATTTCCTGACTTATTGCAAATCCTGATATCGATCTATGGTTTTGACATTATTGTGTAATTGGGATGGTGTAATCTTGTTGTGTTTGATTTGTCACTTGTGATTGTTTAATCGTGATGCATTGATATAACTGTGATGAGATTTTGTTTGTGGATAACAATAGTTTAGTCATACATGAAATATTAGGGTTTTATGTGTAGTGATGATCTAGTTATGTAACAATCTTGATATGACATTGGTATGATAATGGATGTGGATGTTTATGGAATTGTAGAACGAGCAGTTGATTATTTAGCAGAATAGGGTTCTATGTGGTAACATGTTGATGAATACCTGGCAATCACAACGACTTGCTGATGTGAATAATGATTGAGTGATGGTCATGATTGTATAGTGGTTAAGTGAATTACAAGATTGTATGAATAGACCTGATTGAGCAAATGATTGTCATAGCCGATGTAACAGTTAGACGATTATTAGGGTTCTGGTTGGTGTAACTGTTGGTGATGATGATGATGTGTGAGCCGACGAAAACCCAAGGGGGCGACGGAAATGCTATCACGACGAAAACCCTTGGGGTTTCGTCGCCTGAGGGTTTTCGCCAAAAAGGTTTTTCGCCAAAGGTGTTTTCGTCGAATGTTATGACACAGTAAACTATGTTAAGTTAATAATGTTAACTCTGTTAGTTTATAAAGTCTGTTAAGTGTGTAATCCTGTTAAGTCTGTTAACTTTGTTAAGTATGTTAACTCTGTTAAACCTGTTAACTCGGTTAAGTATGTTAATGGATAACCATGTTAGAATAAACTGAGAAAGACATTTCTGTGAAGCATGAATTGCATGAATTTGATTAATTGCTTACGTGATACATGATGTTAACTTCCAAGCACACTACGTGACATTAGATTTTGTGTGCGAGTCATTACGAACGAAAACTGATTATGTATACGTGCATGCTATAGGACTTGACTGATTACTTGTGAGCACATAGTTTACCATACCGAGCAAACCGAGGTGAGTTCACACTTTCTACAAGGCTTGGGATTCCCAAGGATTGGGAATGGGTTAAAGAACTAGAACGGAAACTACATATTCTCCTTGGGTAGGATATGTACGGCCATCCTCCATGGGTAGGATGCCAAGATTAAACCTCGCGTATTATCCTTGGGTAGGATACGTACGTTCGTCCTCCTTGGGTAGGACAACAAGATTAAACATACTGGATCAAAACTCTATCATAAGTCCCTCATTTTATATCGACTTAATCACCGAGGCCGATGGCGAGCGGGTCATTAGTTAATAGCGCTATTAGGTTTAACAAACCTCACACCGTGCCGGTAGGACGGGCTTGTACTAATGGACTAAGGCAAAGGGTCAATGATGATAGACATTGACTTAGGGCACAACTTACTTTCGTTAGTAGTTGATATGGTACGGTATGGTAATTCACATGGGAAGCCCCCACTAATCATTGAGAAGGTTTGGGAAATAGGGTTACTGATTAAAACGTGGTGTAAAAAACGAACTTACGATTATTGAAACGAAATCAAAACCTAATCAACCAACTGTGAACTCGCTCAACTTTGTTGTTGACTCGTTGTTACATGCCTTGCAGGTCGTTAGGTACTCATGGAGCTTGCACGGGGAGGCGTGGTCGTTGTGGGACTTGGATTGTCATATACCAAGTCAAACAATTGATACATTTGAACTTTTGTTTTGGTTTTAAACATTATGCTTCCGCTGATTACCTAGACTATGTTTTGTTGGACACCAATTATATTGTGTTTGGGTTTTACATTTATTTATACGCTATGTTCAATATGATTGGTGGCTTGATCCTGGTCAGTCACGCCTCCAAGCGGTGATACTCCACATGTGGATTTTGGGGGTGTGACAGATTGGTATCAGAGCCATTGGTTATAGTGAACTTCGTTTTAAAAAGGAAAAAAAAGTTTTTGTTAAAACCAGACTATAACCTGTATAGTGCTCAACGATCCACAACGACGCTTCGCTCCACATGCAAGGCTCAACACTATAGGTGATATGATTTGTGTTTATATTGTCTACCTGCTAGTTACATAGTACATTGCTCATGGTATGCTTAGATGAATGTAACAACTATTGTTTGAAAACGCATGTGTGCTTACTCTCTTCTGTCATCGCACTTTCGCGAACCCCTCTCACTCATGTTTCCTTTGATATGAAGATCATGAGTGGACGTATTAACATGACTCAAGCCTAGCTGACGGCTTTAATCAATGAACAAGTTACTGCAGCACTCGCAGCCGCTCAGGCAGGAGGTATAACCTGCCATTGCAACTTACCCTAGGATCTTTAGATCCTACTCTTGTAAACCAACACTTGTGCTTAACGTTGTTTCTTCTTACACACACTACAGGTCAACATGCTCAGCCTCCTGCATGTACCTTCAAAACTTTTATGGACTGTTGTAACACCCTAGTTACTAAACAACGATTTTTGTATGTAATTACCAACGCTTAGATGTGTAGTTAAGACTTCACATGCTATAAAAAAATACGGGTTTATTAAAACTTTTACAATTCATAAGCTGTTCTACAAAACGTGATCGAATTCGTTGTTTAAAATTTACAACATGGCAAAGTGCGGAAGCGTGTATCTATATCGTGTTCGGTTCTTCGTTGAGCTTGATCGTCTTCCGGCATCCAAGGTGTACCTACATTTCATAAACATGAAATGCTTTAGTCATACAGGGCTTAAAGCGTGTCTATACGAGTCCGAGAAACAATTAATAACAAAAACAAAAAAATTCAATCTGGCCTCCACCGTAAATTACGGTGGCACCGTAATTTACGGTGGCCACTGGTTTGACATGCCCCTACCGTAAACCAGTAGGGGGCCGCTGTAAAACTTTTCATCTCCACCGTAAATTACGGTGGCACCGTAATTTACGGTGGACCCTGCATCCAGTTTTCCAATTTGCCGTAATTTGACACGAAATCTTCCGTATCTTTCAAACCGCTTCTTCGTTTGACCCGCTTCCTTCCCCAAGCCTTCACCTAGCTTGCCAAGCGTCAAACTATCATTGTAATTGTAAGATGGTTAGGTTAGTCATATTCATTTACGACTATTCCATCCTACTCTTCTTATATCGAATTTACCATCCGATCATACACTTGGTCGATTTGACCTTTTAAAGTCAATCGACTTATCAACTTATTCATTGCACATTTTCACTCTAATTTCAACACCTTAGTTTTCATTTAGGCATTTTAACAAACACCTAATATGCATACATTGTTTTTACACATTTTACAACTAGGTAACATGATTTCAAGCATCTATATCACGATCTTAACATTAATTCTTCTATATCATATAACAACCCATTTCATGGTAAATATGATTTATGTATCCAAACACCTAAATGGTTCAAGTACTTTGTCTTACTAACTAATATGATGATTCTAATCACAAGTTTGACACTAACATCATCATATCATAAAAACCCATCTCAAGTCATGTATGTTAAACACTCAAACTTGCGAATTGTTCATGTATCTTGTTTCTACTAGCAACTATGATGAATTTAAACATGTGTAAATCATCATCTTCACTACATAATCAAAACCCACTTAGCACAAAATAGGTTAATTATCAAATCCCTAGTTTTGACAACAATTCATCAAGTTTTCTACTAGGGTTTGTTTCTAGACTAAGATATAATCACAACAACACTCATGGATTCAACATTCATTCCAGAATTTCAATTTTGATTATTCATCATAATCTCAAAGTATCACCAAATCGTAAAATTCGACATACCTTGTAATCCCCATGACTAGGTGATCATGAATTCGTGTTCATGCATCTGATTTGAGCTAGTTCTGCCCTTCAATTTGGTGATTCTTGGCACTTTAGGGTTTTGAGCAAGAGAGCCTTCCTGGCTCTGGTTAAAATCGCAGACATACACACACGTATGTGTGTGTTTTATTTATTTATTTTGTTTTGATAAAAGCTTATCTCATTTGCCCAGGTTTAGTCCCTCCATTTACCCAAGTTATTTAAAGGATATCTTAACCATATTTGTTCTATAAATGTCAAGACATTATCTAACTAGGTTAATACTCCTAGTTACTTGGTGGGTTCCGGGAGTTATAATCCGTAGTATTTTAAGTCCCGTTAACTCGGGCTCTTATAAACTCAATTCCTTAAAATTTTGTTTCGTTTGTATTTAATATTAGGATTTCTTATTAAATCCCAAATATTTACCGGGTTATTTTTACTACTAGCGGCACTTTACCCGTCTTTTAGTATTAACGTGGGTTAATTACCAAACCCGTTTTCGGGGTGTTACAATTGTCGACCTACTACTTTCAGTGGCACTGAAGGAGCGGTAGGCCTCCTCCATTGGTTTGAGAAGCTCGAATCGGTTTTCGAGATGTGTGAATGCCCTGAAGATCGTAGGGTGAAATATGCTACTGGAACACTCGAAGGTGCTGCGCTAACCTGGTGGAAAGCACAGGTTCAACTGCTAGGGCTGGCGGTTGCTAATGCCACCCCATGGAACGGTTTCAAAGAACTGATCAAGGAAGAGTACTGTAGTCGTGACGACATCCACAAGCTAGAGGTAGAATTTTTCAATCTGAAGATGACGGGGTCTGAAATCGAGGCATACACAAAGAGGTCGAACGAAGTAGCTATCCTGTGTCCCACTATGGTGGATCCTCCTATCAAGCGTATCAAGCTGTACCTTAAGGATTTGGTGCCAGAAATTCAAAGCCACGTGACCTCAGCTAATCTTGGCACCATTCAGCAAATCATCAAGTTGGCTCATCCTCTCACTGATCAGGCAGTTGAGCAGAACAAGTTGCCCAAGCAAATTAGCGCTACTACTACTGATGCTCCCAGTTATAACAAGCGTACATGGGATGGGATCTCAAGCAAGGGTTCGACATCAGCTCAGTCTCAGGCTTAACAACGAAAGACAGACGATTTCAAGAGTCCCAGCCAGCAATCTTCAGGGGGTCAAGATCAGGGTCAGGGTGGATACAGGGGAAATCACCCAAAGTGCAATAGATGCAACAGACACCACAGTGGTCAGTGCAACAAGGGTCGTTGTCAGAGATGTCTCAAGATGGGTCATGAAGCTAAGGATTGCAGGAGCGCGTGACCTGCGAATCAGAATCGCCAACAGCAACAGCAAGCTCCACAAAACCAGCTGCAGCAACAGCAGGGTAACAGGGGATGCTTTCAGTGTGGTGCTGAAGGTCACTTCAAGAGAAACTACCCCCAGTTGAACCAGAATCAGAATAACAACAACAATCAGGGAAACGGAAACAACAATGGGGGTAACAACGGGGGAAACAATGGAAACAATGGCGCCCGGGGCCGTGCGTTCGTGATTGGTCAGGGTGATGCTAGGAATGACCCCAATGTCGTAATGGGTAAGTTTATTCTGGACGAATTTTATGTTAATGTTTTATTTGATTCGGGTGCCGATACCAGTTATGTGTCTCTATAAGTTAGTCAAATGCTAAAGCGTGTCCCAACACTTTTAAACACCAAGCACATGGTAGAACTAGCAAACGGTAAAAGTTTAGAGGCCACACATGTAGTTAAGGGTTGTAATCTCATCTTAGCTGGTCAGACCTTCTCTATCAACCTCATTCCTATTGTTTTGGGTAGTTTCGACATTGTTATTGGGATGGAATGGTTATCGCAACATCGAGCAGAGATCCTTTGCAAAGAGAAGATCGTCCGCATTCCTCGATCTGGTGAAGAACCTTTAGTGATTCATGGTGACAAGAGTGGTGCCGTTGTGGGCATCATTTCTTTTCTCAAGGCCCAGAAGTGTTTGCGAAAAGGCCACACTGCTATTTTAGCCCTTGTTACTGACACCTCTAAGAAAGAGAAGAAGATAGAAGATATCCCGATTGTACGTGACTATCCTGAGGTATTCCCTGAGGAATTACCTGGTCTTCCACCCCACCGACAGGTTGAATTTCAAATCGAGCTAGCCCCTGGAGCAGTGCCAATAGCTCAAGCACCTTATCGTTTAGCTCCATCAGAACTTGAAGAACTGTCCACGCAACTACAAGAGCTCTTGGATAAGGGTTTTATTCGCCCTAGCTCTTCGCCATGGGGAGCTCCAGTGTTATTTGTGAAGAAGAAAGATGGTACCTTCAGAATGTGTATTGACTACCGCGAACTCAACAAGGTGACCGTAAAGAATCGCTATCCACTTCCACGCATAGATGACTTGTTCGATCAGCTGCAAGGGTCGAGCTACTATTCAAAGATTGACCTGAGGTCAAGCTACCATCAACTGAGAGTCCGAGATGAGGATATCTCTAAGACAACGTTCATGACTCGTTATGGGCATTACGAGTTCCTGGTTATGCCTTTTGGATTGACAAACGCACCCGCAGTCTTCATGGATCTTATGAACAGAGTGTGCAAGCCCTACCTGGATAAGTTTGTTATTGTATTCATCGACGACATCCTGATCTATTCTAAGAGTCAGGAGGAACATGAGCATCATCTACGGCTTATTTTAGAACTTCTTCGAACAAATCAGTTGTATGCCAAGTTTTCGAAATGCGACTTTTGGCTTCGTGAAGTCCACTTTCTAGGCCACGTGGTAAATAAGGATGGGATTCATGTTGATCCATCCAAGGTAGACTCGATCAAGAACTGGCCTGCACCCCGCACACCAACATAAATCCGCCAATTCTTGGGTTTGGCGGGCTACTACCGAAGGTTCATCAAGGATTTCTCCAAGATTGCGCAACCTCTCACTGCACTAACTCAGAAAGGTGTCACCTATCGTTGGGGTAATACAGGAATCAGCATTTCAGCACTTAAAGGATAGACTTTGTAGCGCACCTATTCTCTCATTGCCAGAAGGCACAGAAGATTTCGTGGTTTATTGTGATGCATCAATTCAGGGTCTTGGTTGTGTGATGATGCAATGGGATAAAGTCATTTCTTATGCATCACGCCAACTTAAAGTTCACGAAAGGAATTACACTACACACGATCTGGAGCTGGGAGCTGTTGTTTTCACACTCAAGATATGGAGACATTACCTGTACGGTACCAAGTGCACCATTTACACCGATCACAGGAGTCTCGAGCATATCTTCAAAAAGAAGGAGTTAAACATGCGACAACGTCGATGGGTCGAGCTCTTGAATGACTACGAATGAGCGATCAAGTACCATCCGGGCAAAGCTAATGTTGTGGCTGACGCCCTCAGTCGGAAAGATACTACACCTAAACGTGTGCGTGCATTACAACTTACTATCCAATCTAGTCTTCCTACTTAGATACGAGATGCCCAGGTTGAAGCATTAAAAGCAGAGAACGTCAAGGCGGAGTCCCTACGTGGATCAAGGAAACGATTAGAACAAAAGGAAGACGGCGCTTACTACGTTACAGGGCACATCTGGGTCCCACTTTATGGAAACTTACGCGAGCTGGTGATGGATGAAGCACATAAGTCTCGCTACTCAGTACATCCTGGTTCGGATAAGATGTACCACGACTTGAAGACTACATACTGGTGACCTAGCATGAAAGCCCATATAGCCACCTACTTTGGCAAGTGTTTGACTTGTGCGAGAGTCAAGACCGAATACCAGAAACCATCGGGCCTACTCCAACAACCAGAAATATCACAATGGAAATTGGAGCAAATTTCCATGGATTTCGTTACTGGCCTGCCTAGATCTCAACGTGGAAATGATACTATTTGGGTGATACTGGATCGATTAACTAAGTCTGCACACTTCTTGGCCATCAAAGGAATGGATAAGTTCTCTACTTTAGCCGACGTTTACCTGAAGGAAGTGGTTTCGAGGCACGGGGTGCCGACTTCTATCATATCAGATCGTGATGCACGTTTTACTTCTGAACTGTGGCAAGCAATGCACAAGTCCTTTAGCTCACGTTTAGACATGAGCACCGCCTATCATCCATAGACGGATGGGCAGTCAGAACGCACCATCTAAACCCTTGAAGACATGCTTAGGGCATGTGTGATCGATTTTGGAAATGGTTGGGAAAAACATCTACCGTTAGTGGAATTCTCGTATAATAACAACTACCACACCAGTATTCAGACTACTCCATTTGAGGCATTGTACGGGCGTAAATGCCGATCACCTCTTTGCTGGGCAGAATTTGGTGACAGCCAGATCACGGGTCCAGAACTTGTAGTAGACATAACGGAAAGGATTGCACAAATACGACAACGAATGGCGGCAGCTCGTGACTGTCAGAAAAGCTACACTGATAAGCGCAGGAAACCACTCGAGTTCTAGGTTGGGGATCGAGTGCTACTCAAAGTATCACCTTGGAAAGGTGTAGTTCATTTTGGCAAACGAGGCAAGCTCAATCCGCGTTATGTCGGACCTTTCGAAATCATAGAGAAAATAGGCAAGGTGGCCTACAAACTGAACCTACCCGCAAAACTCAGTGTAGTTCACAATGTTTTTCACGTGTTAAATCTGAAGAAGTGTTTGTCAGATGAGACCCTCATAGTTCCTCTGAAGGAGCTCACTATCGACGATCAGTTGCGATTCGTTGAGGAACCAGTTGAAATCACGGACCGAGACGTTAAGGTTCTCAAGCACACCAGAATACCTCTTGTTCGAGTTCGTTGGAACTCCCGTTGTGACCCAGAGTTTACCTGGGAACGAGAAGATCAAATGAAACTCAAGTATCCCCAGTTGTTCGGAAACAGTGCAACCACTGCTGAGGCTGAAGCTACTGCGGAATTTCGGGACGAAATTCCAAACCAACGGGGGGATGATGTGACACCCCAGGAGAACCAGGAAACAACGCAACCTATCTAGCTTCCTCAGTAACCACGTGCTAAATTTCGGGATGAAATCTCTTTCAAGTTGGGGATAATGTGACAACCCGAGTTTTCAAGGTCTCTATTCGACTTAACTTCGTACTTATTTGCAAAGTGTGTTTTATAATTATTTGAGGTGCAATATAAGTGTTATTCGTGATGTGTATATTATGTGTGTATTTGTTATGCATATCTTGCATTAATAATATGATTGTATAATTGTTAAAACATGGAACCTTGCCGAAAATACCCATACCCGACGAAAACCCCACCTCGACGAAAACTCCATGTTTTCGTCGTCTGCACCGATTTCGTCAAAGAATGGGCTTTGGGCCCAAGGATGTTCGGCTGGCCCAGTTGTGTTTACGTATAACTCTTAGATTTGTTACGATAGAACACTTTGAGAACCCTAATCACCTCTCAACTTCTCTCTCGCTCTCCTTTGACACCCGACGGCAGCCCTCCTCTCATTCGAAGCCAAATCTCTCTTGTTTGATCATTCTTGGTTCGGTTAGTGATCTACACGTTCAGTTGACTTAAATGCTTAACATATGATTATGCTGTTTAGACATGTTCTTGACTGTGATACATGCGATCAATTGATTTCCTGACTTATTGCAAATCCTGATATCGATCTATTGTTTTGACATTATTGTGTAATTGGGAGGGTGTAATCTTGTTGTGTTTGATTTGTCACTTGTGATTGTTTAATCGTGATGCATTGATATAACTGTGATGAGATTTTGTTTGTGGATAACAATAGTTTAGTCATACATGAAATATTAGGGTTTTATGTGTAATGATGATCTAGTTATGTAACAATCTTGATATGACATTGGTATGATAATGGATGTGGATGTTTGTGGAATTGTAGAACTAGCAGTTGATTATTTAGCAGAATAGGGTTCTATGTGGTAACATGTTGATGAATACCTGGCAATCACAATGACTTGCTGATGTGAATAATGATTGAGTGATGGTCATGATTGTATAGTGGTTAAGTGAATTACATGATTTTATGAATAGATCTGATTGAGCAAATGATTGTCATAGCTGATGTAACAGTTCGACGATTATTGGGGTTCTGGTTGGTGTAACTGTTGGTGATGATGATGTGTGAGCCGACGAAAACCCAAGGGGGCGACGAAAATGCTATCACGACAAAAACCCTTGGGGTTTCGTCGCCTGATGGTTTTCGCCAAAAAGGGTTTTCGCCAAAGGTGTTTTCGTCGAATGTTATGACACAGTAAACTCTGTTAAGTTAATAATGTTAACTCTGTTAGTTTATAAAGTCTGTTAAGTGTGTAATCCTGTTAAGTCTGTTAACTTTGTTAAGTATGTTAACTCTGTTAAACCTGTTAACTCGGTTAAGTATGTTAATGGATAACCATGTTATAATAAACTGAGAAAGACATTTCTGTGAAGCATGAATTGCATGAATTTGATTAATTGCTTACGTGATACATGATGTTAACTGCCAAGCACACTATGTGACATTAGATTTTGCGTGCGAGACATTACGAACGAAAACTGATTATGTATACGTGCATACTATAGGACTTGACTGATTACTTGTGAGCACATAGTTTAGCATACCGAGCAAACCGAGGTGATTTCACACTTTCTACAATGCATGGGATTCCCAAGGGTTGGGAATGGGTTAAAGAACTAAAACGGAAACTACATATTCTCCTTGGGTAGGATATGTACGACCATCCTCCATGGATAGGATGCCAAGATTAAACCTCGCGTATTCTCCTTGGGTAGGATACGTACGTTCGTCCTCCTTGGGTAGGACAACAAGATTAAACATACTGGACCAAAACTCTATCATAAGTCCCTCATTTTATATCGACTTAATCGCCGAGGCCGATGGCGAGCGGGTCATTAGTTAATAGCGCTATTAGGTTTAACAAACCTCACACCGTGCAGGTAGGACAGGCGTGTACTAATGGACTAAGGCAAAGGGTCAATGATTATAGACATTGACTTAGGGCACAACTTACTTTCGTTAGTAGTCGATATGGTACGGTCTGGTAATTCACATGGGAAGCCCCCACTAATCATTGAGAAATAGGGTTACTGATTAAAACTTGGTGTACAAAACGAACTTACGATTATTGAAACGAAATCAAAACCTAATCAACCAACTGTGAACTTGCTCAACTTTATTGTTGACTCGTTGTTACATGCGTTGCAGGTCGTTAGGTACTCATGGAGCTTGCACGGGGAGGCGTGGTCGTTGTGGGACATGGATTGTCATATACCATGTCAAACAATTGATACATTTGAACTTTTGTTTTGGTTTTAAACATTATTCTTCCGCTGATTACTTAGACTATTTTTGTTGGACACCAATTATATTGTGTTTGGGTTTTACATTTATTTATACGCTATGTTCAATATGATTGGTGGCTTAATCCTGGTCAGTCACGCCTCCAAGCGGTGATACTCCGCATGTGGATTTTGGGGGTGTGACAGTAGCCTACTAAATAATTAACCAAACATGAGGGGCCAAATCTGGATAATTGGAAACTTAAATTATAAAAAGAGAAATCAAAACAAAACACACACTCAGTGTGTGTGTTCTGTTCGCCCAGAAGAGCTCCCCAGGAGCCAAAAAAACCCTAGTTTCATAAGAATCATCGAATTGAAGGCTCAAACGAAGTCTAATTCACAATTGAACGTGAATTAATGATCACCCAAGCTAAGGGATCATAAGGTATGTCAAATTTTGATGATTTGTGAAGTTGTGAAATTTGAGTGAACATCATAATCGCGAATTATGAATGAATTATTGAAGCTATGACTGATTTAGCGATGTATACTTGCTTAGGAACAAAACACTAAGTGAAAATTATACATATATGCTATGAACTGAATGTTTAGATGATTTACCACAGTTGGATACGTGGGTTTTAATCATATGATGAAATTGATGATATAATTATGATTAGAATCACCATATCTGTTATTAATAAGATGATACTTAAACGATTTAGGTGTTTAAGTATATAAATCATACTTGCTAAGAAATAAGTTTTGTATGATAAGATGAAAATCAATGATATATTCATGTTAAATGATGTATGATATCATTATGTGTTAAAAATGATTAAAGCTGTGTTTATTCGATGAAATTCGATTACATGAACTTGATTGAATAAGTAATTAAACCGGTAGTATAAGAATGATGCTTACCGGATACTGACTAAGTAATAAAATGAGTAGTTGATCTACATCGTGTAATTACTTTCGTCAACAGGCAGTTTGACTTTTAGAAGTCAAAATGACCAAAATTATGATCGAATGATAATTTCGACATAAAACCCGTAAGATGGAGTAGTCGTGACTGATAATGACTAATCTAACCATGTTACGAATTATGATGATAGTTTGACGCTTGACAAGCTAGGTGGAAGCTTGGGAAGGAAGCGGCCAAATAAATCGAGTATGAGGGAAAGCATAATTTGGATGCAAGGTAAGTATAGCTTACACTATTCTTAAAATTTTAAATATTCTCTTATCGTATTATTTACGAACAAGATAAATAAATACCTGAAATATGATGTTCCGACTTGTAGTCGTACGGAACAAGATAAGTAAAGATGATAAGAAACCATAACAATGGTTAAAAATGAGTAAATTGAGTATTCGATCATATTATGACGAATAGAATAAGAACTTTCAATGGCTACCTTAAATGGTAAGCTAAAATAAATAATAAGGGCAAAACGGTAATTTGGTCACACGTTGACAATAACCGTTAGTTTTGAAAGACACTTTATGGCGTAAGCCAAAATGGGTCAAAAGTATTAAGAAATAGTTTATAAGTAAAATGGCCGTACGGTGTAAACCGGAGCGAGTCATATAGATGAGATGATAATAAATATCATCTCGCAAAAATACACGGTCACTTAGACCAAACGAGTCAAAAGGTGAAAATATAAACCTTTGACAATATCGACTAATGATTTTTGTCGAGTTGTATGATTACAGGATTAAATATCGAATGGATATTTGCATCGCTATTAATTAGCGGTTATGAAGGCAAGGTATTAAAATGGGTCAATATATTGATCCAAGCTAGGTATGTGTAATAGTTTAACTACTCATTTAGGACTTAAGGTTCAATGAGAGTTAAATAAGGTCAAAAATGGATATTTGGTTATCTTTTTATAGTCATTGTGTTTTGAAAATATAATGATTATTCAAACAAGATCATAGTTTAATATGTGAGATTTTGGGTCAATATGCTTTTCAAATCATTCATCGTAAATGAAAGGCTTAAATGGACCAAAATGCCCTTGATCGACAAATCGAGTAAACGACCCTTATGGGTGGTTTAGAAATAAGTCATTTGATCAAGTAAATACTTAGAACAAGTATAAAAGCGAAAGGTATGATTCTTGTGAATCAAATGCCTTAAAATGCATTTTGCCATATAATGATAATCCGAGGGGTAAAAATCGGAATATATTGATCACCACATTAAATCCACCACAAATATAGTTGTGGTGGAAGATCATTTGATAAGAAATGTGGAAATATGAAGCTAGAAACGAATGAAAACGATTCGTGCTTAAAAATATGCTTAAATACCCTTAACGGGTCAAAATAAACATATTAGCGAAAATGGGTTAAGAATACGTAATAAACATGTGGTTTGAACCTTGAATAATAGCAAACTGATATAAAATGAAGTTCATGATAATTTGTATACAACAAACTAGTTTTAGTTTGATAAACTCATGAACAGGTTAAAAAGTGGTAACTACATATTTAGCCGAAGGCTTAAAAATCTTGAATTTTGTTAATTCGGATGTCGGATTTTAACTTCATGTGATAGAGAATCGAATTACGACCACGTAGGAAGAAACGTGACGTAAATCAGATAAAAAATGAGCAAGTTATGCTCGTTTTCGTAAAACTTGGTTTGGCTGAAAATATATCGCAGCTGTTAATAACCATTCTGTCGAAACTAGGGTCTCGCGTCGCGCGACGGAGGTGGCTAGATATAGTCGCGGCCCGCGACAGGTGTCGCATCACGCGACAGTGAGCTTAGATCCCGTCGCGGCACGCGACGGGTGTAAAGTTCAGCAAAAGCTGTTGAAGTATGTTGTTTTGCTTATTTCGACTCACGATCTCGTTCGGTCATGTTTTATATGCCGAAGTACTAACTCATTTCATGTTTTATGAAATGTAGGTTTAATATGCGGTGCCGTTGGACGATCAAGCTCGATAAAGAACCGAACACGATCAAGAATTCAAGCTTCCGCGAAAAGTTTCGTCGTCATGTTTTAAATGGCGAATGTTTTGTAAAATGTTGAATTGTTTATTTCTTAAAAGTTTTTAAGAAATACGTATATGGTAAAGTATGTGAAAGTGTAAACTTAACAATTATAGTCGAAAACTATATGTAAATTGAATAAAACATGTAAGGGTCTTACACTTACCACTCCGGCAGCAAATTTAGATCCACCGGTGCAAAAAGGTACGTAAAATATTAAGTTGCATATTAAAAGAATCGAAAATATCCACTTCTTATGTATTGTGAGGTATCAAATTAGAAGACGGTATCTATTTGGTGAGAGAAGTTAAAGTTAATGGTTATTACTTAAGTCATATGTTTAATGAATGGGATACTTAAGGAACCAATTGTGCAAATACATAATCTCTTCAATGGGGTCCAGGTTATTGGTGTAGAAGGAAAAATAAAAGACAAAAAACATTGTTCTTAAAACATTTAGACAGATAGAGAAGGAACTTGAATCAGGCTAAATGTAATTGCGACCTAAATCTGAAGTTAAAACGATACGAGTGTTGTTTTCAAGTCAACTACCTGCATTTTGGATGTGTATATAAAGGGGTGCATGGTACTAAATAGTGTTTGGCTTAGCATTAACCAAGGTGTGTAAAATTGTGTCGTTCTTCATGAGATTGAGGGTTGAGTCTCACAGACAAAGCAATATAGAATTAGATTAAATTGTTGTTAGAAAAAATACATAAGATTTCACTTTGTTTTCTCCTCGGAAAACTAAAAGCTCCTGCATGAATCATAGCTAAATTTTATGGTTCTCATAGTGCCTTAGAACATTTTCGGGTCTAACCTTGCTCTTCGTGGATACTTTGAAGACTATGTTGCCTCCATGTTGTCGTTAGACTGTTTAAGCAACTTCATATGCATCATGGATACTTTGAAGACTATGTTGCCTCCATGTTCTCGTTAAACTGTTTACCCAACTTCATATGCATGATTTAATTCTCTCTTAACCTCCTTACAGTACACAACGCTCTAAATTGTTGTATTTCTCGTTTTAGTTGCAAAACACTTTTTGAAAACATATACAAAATCCAACATGTACGAGGTTGGCTAGAAGCGTAATGGACAAGTTAGGTTCGGTAACACGCCCAATGAATTTTTAGCTTAAATGGGACATTTTATTTATGCTAGGTAAGGTTAGGGTTACTTGGAAACACCTTTTATCTACATTTTCAAAATAAACCATATATTAATTCTAAGGCATGCATTTAAAACATACAAGAGCAACTTTTTAACATCTATATATATTAATAAATGAGATGATTTGGGTCATGTGGTATGTGATGGTGGAGCTATTTTGCTGATGTGGCATGTTATGGTGGTGTAGAGGTTGATTTTGGGAGGGAACCATTCTAAATACTCTACTTTCTTTTGGACACGGGATTCGTTTGTTATTCGGGTCGAAATCCTGAATTCGGGTCAAGCATGATAGATAGTTTATATGTCTTTTTTCTCATTCCTCTTTCAGACACTTTACAAACCCTAAAAGAACAAAGTTGCACCCTCTCTCCTATCGCCACCACCAAGATCCTCAGTTCCACAAGATCACGACATCGTTGATGCTCCTCCTAAAATTCTCAACAATCAAAAATCCCTCTCAATGTTGCACAATCTTCTCCCGATTTCATCTATCCAACATATGTTTTGGCTTGGCCGTCCTTCAGATCTAAGGTAAGATTACTAAAATTAAGGTTAAATCGTAGTAAGATTTCCCTATCCTTTTGAAGCGTTTGATTTTATCAAGTTGGTATTGATGATTTTGCTTTATATTATGTAAATTCTTATTAAAAAGTTCAAAAGGAACCACATTTCTACCTATGATTTTGCTCATTTTGTTTGCTTTCTCGATAATAGTAGTGACCAATGGCCATCTGGTTGCCATCGGAAAAGCTTAACTTCCCCGATGATGACTCCATTGGTACCAGATGTAGGGGTGTTCATCGAATCAAATATCGAATTTTCGAATTATTCGAACCGAATTATTTGAATAATTTTTATTTTTCCTTGAATTCTTATTCGATTCGAATTCGATTAAAATCTACCGAATTCGATTCGAATTCGTATTCGAATAAAAAACCCAATTCGTATTCAATTAAAAATTCGAATTCGAATCAAATTCGAATAAATTCGATTTAATTCAGATTCTTTAAAAACATGTAAAAAACTTTCAGAATGAAACATAAATTTTAAAGCAGCCATAAAGCACAATATCACATTAAAAAGTTCTAGATAATGTACCACAAGTCTAAAATTCAAAACGAGAAGTCGGGAATAACCACTCCACATTACAAGTTAATATTTTTACGCTTAGAAATCTATTGATAGATTTGTTACTTAGGTTTTAGTAATGTGCCATGTAGTGAGTTTGGTAATGAGTAATTTCATTTGAAAATAATTTATAGTATAGCCTAATAAAAGTTATATATGTATTATATATAAAAATAATAAATAAAAATGTATAATTTTTATTAGAATTTCGAATTTGAAATTATAAATTCGTATTCGATTTACTTGACTCAAATTGAATCGAATTCGAATTCTTATAATCGAAACGAATTCTTCATAATCGAATCGAATTTAAACGAATTTCGAATTTTTCAAATTCGAAACGAATTCTGCACACCCCTAGATGGGCAATATTGATTGCCAGATCTAAAGATTTTGGCTACTGGAATTACAAGCATCGGGCGATTGTTAATGAAAATGATATCAAATGATTTGGTTACGAATTACAATCAATTTATTGTCATTGTTTGTGTTATGTTGATTATATATTTCAAATTTATGGATTGATTTTAATTAAAACAAATACTTCCCTAAATTTTAAAGAAGTAGATATAGAACCATTTTAAAGGTGTCCTAAACCATTGATGCAAGATTTTTTATTGCTTACAGAGGAATGCTGATATGTTGTTTGGAGGAATTACAATTGTGGGTGGAATTAAGGGGACATCAGCAACAGATTTTATCATAAATTGCATGAGCTCGAATGATAATTGTTTCAGCCATGTAGTCCTTTTACTAACTTTCCAGTTATTTGTGCACGTCACGGCTCAAGTTGATGATTTGCTTAGGATGAAAACAATTGATAATTGCTTCATCCATGATACTCTTAAGGAAATTCATTGGTAATGTTGTAACCTTTCTTTTCAAATGATAGATCTGAATAATAAAAAGGAGAAGGTAGGTATGATGCAACTGGTGTGAGATTGCAAGTTGGATGCTAAGTTGGGGTTTGATCACCCCACCCTATCTATTTATTTTCTGAATGCTGGTCAATTTTACTATCGGTCCAAACTTGGTGCCGAATTGACACTCAAAAACACTTTTTTTTTGCAAGGAATCAAGACTTCATAACCACCAAGAATTGCATCAACAATCATCAAGAATCAATATAATCCGTGTTAATCATCAATTCTTGCTTCCAATTTCTGATTATAGGTATGTTTTTAACTTTTACGGTTTTTTTCAAAGTTGTTTAGAATTTTATTGTTTTTTGTTCGATTTACAAACCCTAGATTGATTTTTTGTTGATGCTAGAGGATCTGCCATATATATTTCCCTTGATCTTCTCCATCGATCAATGATTCTGCGAAACCCTAATTGGCGTTCAGCGTTCTCATTCTCTATTTGTGATGACGGTCGCAAGGTGGTTTCAGAGTCTACGTTGACGCTAATATCTTCACATATACATATACAGAGGTACGGTGGACGCACCAATGACGCTATATATACTTGTATATAAGTGTCCCTCCTACATTGCATGCTTGATGTTATTTAAAGTTACTAGAAGTTCAAGAACTCTAACCAGTATTGTTTGGTCTTTGCAACTTCATGTTTCAAATTCTCACAAGTTTCCTCTAAATAAAATTTCGGGACGAAATTTCCTAAAGTAGGGGAGACTGTGACACCTGTGTCACTTCAATCGTCAAACAAATACCAAACTAATGAAATATTGTATTTCATACTTGGGTCTTGAATAAATATGTGCATCATTTACACATATCAATTCTTGTTCGATTTCAAGCTTTAAATCGCTTTCTGGAAGGTTATACGCGCACTGATGCGTAAATATAACCAGTTCAATGCAACAAATACTCCGAAACATCAACATATGCTTAACATACCTTAAATAACCTTTACATAACTTAGAAATAAGCTTTGAGGGGTTCGGTGTGCTAAAATAAACTTTTGGGTCATTCAGGGACTAAAAGCGTCAAAAAGTGCACAAGTTTGCACTTTCGCGCATAACATACGTTCTGAATACATCCGGACATCCAAAAATTTATGTAAGCACTAAAATATTTTATTTTAGTGTTTGGCATAAGAAAAATCCATTCGTCGCGCAATTTGGATCGTTTTTCGCGCTTATGCGCATTCCGTCGTAATTAACCGAACATCGCGATCGTACGACCAAACGAACGTTGGTGACCGACCGGATAATATTTAAATCCCACAAATATTCTGTTATGATTAAAATCTTATTTTAATCAGGTCCGTGTTGAAAAATAAATTAAAACGCCTAAAAACGTTATTTTTCAAAGTTTAAGCGCGTACCGTGTGTTTCTGCGCAACACAGTGCTTCTACTGCAAAACGCAGACAGTCCTGGCAACTGAAATTTATTTCAGTAATATCTTGGCGAGTTTATTTTTATAGAGTAATAAAAATAATTTAAAACGCCATAAACCGGGATTTAAACGCTAGATAAAATACCCGGTACCCAGTTAAATACCCGTTTTAGCCATATGCCAGGAATATGCTAAGGTATATGCTAAGAATATGCTAGGAATATTCTATATGGAAGATCCTATAAATACCCAACCCCATTCAACCCAAAACCCATAAAAATCTGATCTAAAAGACTCTAAGTTGAAGCCATTGCTTCATACCTGAGCTATTTGATCAATATTTACTAGTGGGGACCCTTTGTAAGTGTTCCTTCGTTCTTTTTATTCTACTAGCGTTAAAAGTCAAAATTTGTTTGACTTTCTGCGTTGACCAGTTTATGGTCAATGCGAAGTTCGTTTGAACTTCATAACGTGAGCGTAATCACAATGGTTATAGTCCCTAGAAACTATACCTACTGATTACCACGTTATCTAGGCTCAGTGACGAGTCGTAGTTTCGGCCAAAATGCGTGTTATTGCGTATTTTGTAACCAAACTACTCTTGGGTATCAAAATCGTTTGTTTTGATACCAAACCTGTTTTCTAAACTTAGTTAAGCATGTTTTAACATGCTTAACTCGTCACTTTTAGTTTAGTGCTTATATAGGGTCGTAAGGTAAGCGATCTAAACAATCGCTTATACTTTCGAACCCGACCCGTTTGGTCGATCTTTAGGATCCGACCAAACACATTAGGTGACCATAGTATATAGGGAATAACCTTCCGAGGTTATACCTTATGGTCGCTTCATTTAAGTAGTTATATGATAGGTAGTTTATATGCCTTAGGTAAATTACCAAAATGCCCTTTTTACGCCAAAATTCATTTTTAAGCATATGTAACATAACTTTTGACATCTAAACTGATTTGGCAACAATATTAGACATGTTAAGGCATATTTTACTTGTCATATGACTATTTAGGCAGTCCGAACGCGTTTTACGCGAACGACGCGTTAAAGTAGCATAAGCTACCTAAACGGGTCGTAATGGGTCGTAAGCACTTAGGTTAGGTTTCATTTAGTATGTAGGATTTGTTAAACCATACTACATGAGTTCCCATACTCATTTGGTTTACGAGCCCTCATTCTATCCGATCCTCCGATATAGGTCCGGTTTATTAACATAGTTACCTATATTAGGTGTCGTTTGATTCCGTGATCTCTAGCATTGCTTGGTGGTTATCTTAGGACTTCTGAGCAATGTCAAGTGAGTACATAGACCCCTCTTTTACTGTTTTCCAAACATTTTGGGGTGAAACACATGTGCCTACTTGTTACTTTCATGCTTTCATGTTTTCACATCATATACTTGCTATGTTCATTAGTACATTTATAGTACATGATTTCATTACATTACATTTTATGCTATGTATGCCCATTGTGTGCGTACTTAGTACATTGTTTTACATTACATTTTATGCTATGTATGCCCATTGTGTGCGTAGTTAGTACATTGTTTTACATTACATTTTATGCTATGTATGTCCTTTGTTGCATACTTAGTACATTTGTTATTCATCACATGCTTACATTTTGGTATGACATTTGGTTTGTTCAAATGATACAATGTACATTCATTAACATTAGCTACGCCGCTCGTTAGTAGGTAATGGTACCATAGGACTTGACAACTCCCATTCCTGAACCCTAGGTTTGTTTGGGTGGAAGGAATGACCGAATTCGATAAACATAACAACAAGATAGACCTTTAAATTCGTTTAGGGGTTTATCGCCGCAGTCACAAGGCTTGGATGTATGAATTTTTACAATACCGCATAGATGTTTGTATCAGTATAGCATGCATTTGTTCCACAAAACATAACTTTGATTTAAACCATGTTTTACTTCAATACCTTGTTTTTGTGCATTTTACATATGGTTTAGTTGATATATTTCACTTACCATACATGATATTTTGACATTTATATACACAATTCATGATTTACATTAGACATAAACATTTTGACATTGATATACACATTTCATGATTTACATTAGACATAGACATTTGACATGGTTTTCACACAAACATTTTGACTTTTGATTATACATAAACATTCTACTTTGATGGTTTGGTTTGAGTAAGTGATTTAAGTAACGAGGCGTGTGTAATATTATACAAGCAAGGTGGATACACCGCTGTTACTTCCTATATATAAGTGCTTGTATGGTATTACATATCGTAGCGTTATTTGAATCATTTCAATTTAAGACATAAACATTTTATACAAATAACATACTTTTCACAAGACATTGTTTTACAAAACAACTTATCTTATACAAACTCATTTTACTTGGTTATTCATTTAACCATACATTATTCTCTCACTTATACATATCATCTGATCTTATTGCTTTTCAAATGATTTACAAGACAAAGCAAATTACAAGGTTCATGACTAAACATTTTTCTTAAACATAAGTCATGAATTCTATTTTCACAAAACCTATGTATCTCACAGGCATTTTTATGCTGACGTACCTATTTTCACATGTGTTTCAGGATATGATGCATAGGATTTATCAAGTTACACTTAGGCGGACTTGGGCCTTAGCGACAATAAAAGATGCAAGACTTGTTATTTATGTTATGTATTTCTTTGATTGTCAAGACATTGTAACTCTTTTAATCAATAAAACAATATTTCAATTTCCATGTGTTATGAAACAATGATTTTGTTACAACACTCCCCGACGTTTCCGCCACGACTTGATGTTCTACGTGGTCGGGGTGTGACATTGTGTGACATAATCGCAATGAACCGGTAATTTACAGGATTAAATGCCGATATAGTCTGGTGCATTGTTGTTCTTTCTACATAGGCAGCCTGCTAACGAGTTCTTGAAAAAACGCAGCTTACGCGCTATGTAGGTGGCCTTCAAACGGTTAAAGGCAGAAAACCAGTGGTACGAGAGGCTCACTTGCTTACCACTTTGCCATTCCCTTGAAGTTTACCTTTCTACTTTTCCATAATTCGTTTATTTGTTTAATTTTTGGTGGTTTTGTAGATTTTTTATGTTAAAGAAGTATGTTGATGCTGCATGTATTGGTGGTTTTGCAGTGCAGCATCTTGAACAGACATGAATCAAAATTCTACAAATACTTCTGCTTCCCAAGTAAATAAAACTACATTAATCAAGTAAAGGTGGCAATACGAACATTTACTTATAAATGGATTGGTTCGATTTAAGTTTGTCATGAACCCAATTGATACTTTATTGAAATGGTCCGCTTTGACCCGTTAGTTTATATGGCCCGCCTGCCCGTTTTGCAAGGATATTATTTCTGAATAACATTGCATTTGATGTTTAAATGAGCTTTTTTAACTCAAGCCCATATGGTTCTGAACCCGTTTTCCCTTGCACCAAATTTGATACTTTTTTGAAACAAACAGTTTTGACTCGCCCGTCTTGCCAGCTTACTTTTTGAATAATATTGTTAAAGACTTACTGATCGACACGGCAAATCTACCTGGATTTTCTGGAAATTCTTCTGTCGTAAAAACAGGTGGTGAGCTATAGAAATTGCATTCAAATGACACGTACATACCTAAATAGACTACAATTCCCAGAAAACAAGTTTAAAATAATTCCAGTTTATCATTTAATGTTGATCATGACGGGTCACCATCCTTATCAACTTCGTCTACTGTCTCAGTAAATCATTTTAGTGGGCATTTTAGAAGCAAGAACAGTTTTGAAAAGTTGTTTTAAAGGAGAAAGAATGGAATTTAAGGCGAAAGTCATCATGTGTAAGAAGTTGTGGATTAAAATGTGTTTTGCTGCAGTGAGCTTATTAGGCTGTTGGAACACATTTTTTAAATTTGATATGGCAATAAAGAATATTTTTCCTTCAAAACCTTTCAAGAAACTTTTTGCCAACATGTGATTTAATCATCAAGAATATTCTATGATTCAATGATCAAGGGTGTGTGATTTGAGCTGTTGATAGTGGTTGGTTCAGGTTCAGGGATGGTTAGATTTGAGTTGTCTCCTAAAAACTCTGCATATAGGTAGGTACTCTCCCACCACAACTATCGCGTAGTCGAATTTGTTAGATTTCATATACTTTTCCATCACTACGATTCTCGGATCGTGATCATAGCCGTTTGCCAGCCGTTCGTTCTATCGCTGCCGATTCAACCAGCCTTCCTTAGGCTCAGTATTTCAGGTATGTTAATGTATTTATTTTTCTACGATTGGGTTAAACCAAGATAGGTCATATTTTACTTATTGTTTTCACTTTCAAAAAAAAATCTGTGCTTTTCAATTGTGTTGGGACTTCAGTTCCTCTGTGGCTAGCATAATTTTTTGGATTTTTAAAATAGAATTATTGAACTGTAGCGTAAGCACTTTTTATATGCACACATTATACACCAATAAAAAAATGTGATACTTTTATATGCACACAATATGTTGAATGTTATAAGGAAACCTCAATATTACATCATTGTATGAGGATGTTATTGATTTTGAGCATTTTGATGTATTTGTTTTCGTAAGATATTTACATTACGTTTATACTTTTTTGTATCACATGGCATATTTTTTTATTTTTTATAACACACTGGTATCCTTATTCCATAGTTATCAAAGGCACGAGGCGCACTCAAGGCAATTTGTTGGGCCTGGGGCTTTATTTGCGCCTAGGCGCGCCTGGGCGCTCACTTTAATAACTATGACATGAACTAACCTGAAGCATAGTTATTAAAGGCGCGGGGGCGCACTCAGGGCGATTTGTTGGGCCCAGGGATTTATTTGCGCCTAGGTGCGCCTGGGCGCTTGCTTTAATAACTATGCCTTATTCATTTATCAAGTTTGTTACATTGGCAGGGCTCGGCTTATAACAATACTGGCTTGAGGGCGTCTTCTAAGTTGCCCAGATACATGATACTTTCATGATAGCCAGCATTGATCCTAATCTATTTTAGCAAAGCTAACTATTGAGTTTACCAAAAGCCTCACATAATGATCTATTTCTCTCTACACATTATTATATCTACTATCTACTTGATAAATAAAATCTTTTGTGGGACACGTGTCACTTGATGAGGTTTTCAGAATTTTTTTTTCTGCGTAATGCCCGAATAGGTATATGACCAACCCGCTTTAGCAAAGAAACATACTGAGATAGGCAAATGAAGTTCATGTGTAAACAATGACATGGCCAGAGCGGGTGGGTTGGGGAAGCTTAAACTGGCCCGGGTTGACCCACACCCTTTTATCCGTTTTAAAAAAAGTCAGTTTTTGTGACGCAGAGGCATGTTTATTTTTCTCATGTCTTAAACGTTAATGTAACAGACTTTTATTTTCGGATACTAATGTTTGGTCTTATGCATTTTAGGTTTTCCTATAGCTTTCTACTTTGATTCATGATTTATTTTGTAAATGAAATCACTTGAAGTTTCAACCAATTGTTTAGTTTTTTGCATGAAATTTGGGGACTTGGGATTAAACTCACATTGAATGTTTATTTGCTGATAGGTATTGATGGGTTTGGTGGTAAGTGCAAGTTATTGGACTTGGGTTTGACTTGGATGATGGCTAGAAGCTTGAAGTTTGTTGCTGATGCGTATGAAAGCCGATAGAGTTTTGAAGATTTATGTTTTTTGTTTGAACTGTATTTTGTCTTGATTTTGGTTGTTTTCGTTTGTTTTTTGTTTGGATTTTGAATAGGTTTTATGTTTGTAATACTTGGGCTGTGTGTGGTCGCAAGTAGAGTTAGAAGTAGTAATTGATATTGGTTAGAGTGGTTGGGGTAGGGGTTTGTTAAAACCCGTTCTGTAAGGCCTTAGGCGTTTTTGAGGCTGGTGTTCTTCTTGGAGTATGTCTCAGAAGACCCAATGCTCTTTAGGTGTAACTATTATTTTTTAATTTTATTAAAAAGTTTTGACGGGGTGCCGTCCCCGTTTAGAAAAAAAATTGAATTAATTACTTTAGTTGGATGCCTAATTTGAGGTTTTCTTTGTAAATAGGCTTCCTTGATTTTTTTATGGTATGGGATGAGTTGGGTTGGGTTGGGTTGGGTTGACATGCAAACACAACTCCTATCATCGGAGAAACTGGGTAGTGTTTAGGTACAAGTGTTGAAGAGAAATTTCAACCCTATGTACCCGGGTAGTGTATGATTGGGTTTAAGTATAACAAGGTATGGGTCCGAGTATAACCGGGTATTAATACCAGATTTAAAAAAATAGTTTTATTTTTGTTATTATACATGAAAATAAAGTGTTTGATAATAAAATTTGCTTTGTAAATTTGTAAAAATTTTTAAGATATATAGCAATAACATAAATTAACTCAAGTACAAATTACTTTATAATATACATTTTGATAAAAAAAAAATCAAATATAAAAGTTGTAAAGTAAACATGGAGATATACTTTAAAGTTTCGGGTATTCTATCACGATATTGGGTATATGATATAACCGGTTTCGGGTATTTTTGGGTACAATTCCATGTACGGGTATTAAGTTAAAAATGTATATCCCATCCATTCCCTATGGATAGGGTTCGGTTACGAATATAAAATACCGGGGTAAAAGAGCACATTTTTACTGTTTATAATGGCTCACGTACTATGTGTTCTTTCTTGGTTTGAACGGTTTTTGAACTCGGGTGACGATTGCCCGTATATACAAAAAGGGTTTGAAATTTGGTGGAAACGATCGTTTTGGAGAAATCCTGAAATGCAAAGAGAGTTCCCTGTTACTACTGCAAATGGCGGAAACTCATGCGATTCGAGTATGTTGGCTTGCCTCTGTTCACAATTGGTTTGTTTGTTCCTTTTTTCAATAACATATGCGATTCGGGTTTGCTGGATTGCTTCAGTTGATCACTTATGACAAATGCTATATGCCATAACAATCCATAAAAATCACATGTAATATAACATTATATCTATTTATGTGAATATATATTTACATGAAAATCTAGGATTTGAAACATCGAGGCTGCAGAAAAATGTGTTTTATGTGGTACTGGCTACGGTTTGTTGGGCATTGCAAGAAACGAACTAATTTTCAGAAATAAACAACCACAAGTGTCGAGGTTAATGGGTGAAATAAAGGCGTTATCGTATCTTTGGACCAGCTCGCGGGAGTATAGAGAATCTAGATTGGAATAACTGGAGGTATCGGAGGAACTTTAGTGGTGGATAGAGATGGTTCCTGTAGTGAGTTATTTGACAACATGAATTTTATGTTTTTTTTTTCTACTGTAATGTAGTGCTTGAGCACCTTGCTTGAGTATGTGTTTCTTTTTAATAAAATCGCCTTTCAATTTTTTTTTGAAATGTCGCTTTAGTTACATTAATATGCATACTTTTAATCTCTCATTACTTTTAATTGTTGCAGTTGCCATTGGCAATAAGTGATTGATACATGGACAAGGTGTTAGCATTAATACATGTGAAGACTCGTAACTATGTAACCTTAAAATTCGATACTAAGTGTTGATTAGTGGAATAGGGATACCATGATTTTGAGATCTATTATCTATTATACATGTACATATTTAACAGTGAAAACATATACCAAGTTTTATATTTGTATTTATTTCGACTTTATAACAACAATATAATCTTCTGAAGCTTCCGAACACGTCATGCAAAATTAACATCTATTTCATTTAATGTGCAACAACACGTGGACGGAAATACATGAGTGGATCGGGTAATAATAGATACATGTAGAGGTGGCAGTTTGACCTGTTTTTATTGTATTAGATTGGATTGTGCTCTATTTTAACAAGTTAAATTGGTAATAATAGATAAATAACTAACAATGAAAGGGACGAAAGTTAGACCATAACATGAACATTTTTTTTTTATTTGACATTGGAATTGTGATTCAACCAATGTAGTGCACACCAATGTAGTACACTGGTCAATGACATATGTTATGTATTCGACTTAAACTATAAATGTTTATAAATTTATGAATTATATCGTTTTCTTTTATAACATAATAATATTAATATTAACATTTCAATAGTTAGTATTTCTTTAATTTATAAATATAACTATTTTCCCCCACATCGTACATTTTAATTAAATTATTACATTCGTTATTTACAACCCGTAAGTATTCACGGGTGATAAATTTGTTTTCTTTCTATTATTTTGTGATTAGTATTTTTATTTTTTCAGACTTTAACGTTCAATTAATATACCTTATTCGTCACACAGTTTCATTTTTATAATACACACACACACACACATATATATATATATATATATATATATATATATATATATATATACGGTTTTGTTTAATAAAATTTAAATGTCTGACCCATAAGTATTCACGGGTGATAACCTAGCTTCTTTATAAACCAAAACTACCAGTTTATAGATGAATGGCAAATGGGTCAAAATTACTCCCCAACATTCTATCATCAGATATCCAAGTTGTAATGTGTTTATTAAAATCAAATCAAATCAAATCAAACCCGACCAAAACTCAACAAATTTAGCTTATATTTCACAACAAAATTCATACTTGTGAGGTAAAGTCCTTAAAAGCCGCATGGTAATGTGCTAAAACCCACAAACTTTACAATTTATTCTAAAAATATTAAACAACACGTTATTATTACCATCTTGGAAGTAACCTCTTGCCACACCAAATCATAACCTTTTTAGATATCACCAGCACCGTGCACTTCCTACAAGTAGATTGAAAAAAAATGATATTTTAATTTTAACAAAAAAAATGATTTTAATTTCATTTAAAAATAGTTTTATAATATTAAAAAATGATATACTAATTTCATTTAATAAAAAAAAATCACCTTGTTTTGAAGTACAGCTCCATCTGGAATTTCCAACTTCTCTCCAGAATTTGCAGCAACCACCACTTTACCCTTCAGTAATGAAAATCAAGAGTTAAAAGAGGAATAAAACAATTAAAATTTATAAAATGAGTTTAGATACTAAGTGAGTTGATACCTTGAGAACAACATTAGATCCAAACCACACATCACCAGAAACCTTCAAGCTATCAAGCTCAATAATGCTGGGGATAGACTTGAATCTCTTCAAGAATTCTCCAACCTATGTGAAGGGACAATCAGATATGCATTTTCGACCATGTATTTTAGAAATGAGTTGATTCAGGTTATGTTAAACGAGTAAACCCTTAAAATCATATATAGAATTAGTTCCAGACAACCAACCTTCTTAAATTCAGGACCCAATTCGATTGAAGGATTAGCTGGATCTGTCCTAGCTGGGTTGCGGATCACATAGCCGTCTTTTTCAGTGTAAAGATCGGACTGCAATATAGGACGGGTGTGTTATTACGACAAATTGTTTTCAGTATATAAATTAACAAAACAAGGTTAATGTAGAGATGATCAACCTGAACAAGAAGCAAGTCTGAACTTGCTTTCACCGGCAAGAACCGAGATCGGGGAACGTTAATGCCAATGGCATTGTCAAAAAACTGGTCATAAGAGAAGACATAATATAAAATGAAGCAAAATTATTATAATATTTACCATGAAATATAGTCGATCATTAAAATAAAAAGAATTCATAATCAATATAAAATGCACAAGGATCTGCAGTAGCATGACATATACCTTGATTGCAGCACCAGCAGCTGTCTCAAGCTGAAGAACTTTAACTCCATTGACTTCCTGTAAACCAAATAATAAAACTTTAATTAAAAATAATTTTGAATATGGAGGTATATTTGTATTAAGATTTTCCGTTGGGTGAATATAATATTATATCAAGTTTTGAAGTAAACAGAGTAAAAGGGTGTTTGAATTCACAACAAGTGAGAACTTGTAGAAAATACCTTTGGATTTGGAATAATCTCCATCTTGAGTGCATCGGCTTGCACAAGTCTTTTAATTGCATTCAAGTTCACCCACCTGGAACACTAACAGTGTGAGTAATAATAATCACTTCCTACGTGAAGCATGTTCACATTTGTATTGAGCATAACTTACAAGTTGTTGGTGTTGAAGATTTTGAACTTTTCAATTGATTTAAACTCGTTGACCTGCACATAACAGAAGACCATAAATCAGACCGTCAAATTTGGTAAACTTTGTTAGCAATTTAAAATTAAAAAAGCAATTAAATTAGGATTCAAAGAACCAAAACTAACATGCTGATCGGGAACCTGTGCGATTTCAAGAAGCTGCAGTGATAAGAATAGTGACCATAAGTTTGCATGGAATTCACTTTATTTTGTGGAGAACCGACCAGAGAATTCATAGAGAATAACAATAGTGATAACTGACACACACCTGAACTTTCCCATCATATGAAATTAGAGTGCCACCTTTCACATCAGCCAACGTTTTAGGTGTCACCTGTCAAATCAACAATGTCAAGCAAAAAACCAATTTAAGTATATTGGGAATTCAGAAAAACTGTAAAATACCTCCATGCAGTACTCATTCTTGTTCTGGATCAAGTGATTCAAGATTTCTATAATTGTGAATTAAGGCGTACAATATTCGAAAGTAACATATATTCAGAGCCTATTTTTCAAATAAAGCACATATATAATAGTTGGCAAGCTGGGTGAGTTGGGTGGGTTGGATTGTCACTATTAGTAGAGATTGCGCTGACCAACAATTTTTTCCCCATTTTAAAAAGAATTTACAAATAATTAAATAATAATTCGTCCGTTCTTTAAATAAAAATGATTTTGAAGGTTCTATAAATAAAAATTAGACATTGGAGGACTTTTAATCCACGGAACCCATTGCTTTTTAGCTTACGTTTTTTTTTTAATTTGACCCATTTTAAAATAAATTCACACGCCAAATCAACCCGTTCATAAGTGAATGGGTCAAAACTGACACCTTATGAATACTGAATCTAGAAAAAACGATCAAGGATACTCAAATCAACTACAGCTCCCAAGTTATCGGAATTTGCAACAAACACGTATTCCTTGCCCTGAGACAATAGTGCGTCGAGTTTCCCACTGTTCATCAAGGATGGGAAAACATCACCATGCCCTGGAGGGTACCTTTTGATCAAAGAGAACTGTAAGCCATAATATACAATGCATCTAAAGTGCAATGCGCAATTATAATATACTAAATCATAAAAATAATGTTGTGCACTTGATACATGTGCTAAAAAGCAGGCTTCATGAACAAAATAGAGTAAGAAAAAAGGTTATCACCATGAAGTTAAAAATTCATTAAAAGATTTGGTTTTGAATTACCATCCATCTTTGCCAGTTTCTCCTTTAGATGGAAGTGGCAGGAAGTCATCAACAACCAATCGAGGATATTGACTCTGATTGAATGTATGAATCTCGATATTTGAACCAGCATATTTTTCAATAATCTACAATTTGAAATATACAAAAGAGATTAAGATAATGAGATGTAGCATAATAGAGTTAACATTATGTGTAGAAAGTAATTGTTTCTTCTAGTCACCTTCTGGGTATCTTCATGTGTGTTGAATGAGTTCATTAGAAGCAAGGGTACACTACACCCATACTTCTTATTGAGTGACTGCAAACAAAGTAGAGGGTTAAGTTTCCAGCAAAGATCACAAGACAAGAATAACGAGTATGAATGTACACGTCATGTATCTAAACTGAATTTTATATTTTTACCTCAATTTGGATGACAATCAAGTCTAGAAATGTCAACCCATTTCGCACTTCAATGACAGATCTGCATCCCAAAGATGATGTTGGATTTTAAAAAGCAGAAAACGAAAACAAATGAAGACACCAACAAAGCATTAACACGAAATATATATCCAGGAAGCCTATACCAAGACCAACAGTCTATAAACTGTAGCAAAGATGTATTCGAAACTGATACCAGAACCGGTGAATCTCGAAAGTAATTATTCAATTACGTTTTAATTCACTACTATGTAAACCAGGTAACCAACCACATACTTTGGACCAGTGCATCCCATTGTTGTCCCCAAGCCACCATTAAGCTTTAGCACCACAAGCTTATCCAATAGACTTTTGGTTTCAGCAGCATCTGCATCATTTAACACATTCAATTCACAGAAGATAATAGATAGCCACACATTCTTATCACTTTTACGTAAAATGGTCCCAATTTATGGTGATTATAATGTACATTATATTAGAATCAACTAAAAATTAAATCATTACTACAGTGACAGTTGACAAAGTATCAAAACTACCAATTAAAAGATCAAACCATTACCTTCTGGTACAGCTGATAGGGTATCATAGGGCACAACGATCTTGTCAGTAGGCGTTTGGATCTTACTCCATTCAACATGTTCTGCTTCGCCACTTTATTACACAATTTGCATGAAAACAAATTACATTATAACATTCCAGTTCATTTTGACCATTCAATTTTTGTGAGACAACTAAGCAAACATGTCAACATATCTGGTGGGGTTTTCCTCATTTCCTTTTCTCTTCTACTTGATAGATCAACAAATCTATAGTTTTCCTATGTTTATTAATTAACACAAGTAACTACAACAAAACATTTTGTTATTTTACTTCATTATGATTGTTCTCTTCAGAAACATATTCTAACAGTAAATTAACAAATCTCCAGTATCTGATTCCCCCATCAGTATCTAACATCAGGATCTAGCGACTCAAATCACCAATCTCAATACACATATCATCAAAACACGTAACACGTAACAGCCGCTACTAGTTCAATTCATACTACAAAAAAAACGTACCTGAGATATCGCGACACAAGGTTGATAAATCCAGATTTCTCGTTCTCACTACAACACATTCAACATCAACAACAAAACTAAGTTCAGATCCATAAATCCGACAGCATTAACACTAATCAACACAAAAAAAAAAAAAAGAACCGTAAAAATAAATCAAAGTTATCATAATCTGTAATTTCACCAGATTTCTCGTTATCACTACAATATACTCAACATTAACATCTACTTCAGATCCAAAAATCCGATAGCATTAACGCACATCAACACAAAAAACCGTTAGAATTGTTAAATCCTGTAAATTTCACCAGATTTCTCATTACATTAACAACATAATCAAGTTCAGATCCACGAATCCTAAAGCATCAACACGAATCAATACAAAAAAAAAATTACGGAAAAACGGTTCACATTTCAAAATCGAAGTTAATATATTCTGTAAATTTCACCAGATTTCTCATTAACATTAACAACATAATCGAGTTCAGATCCACAAATCCGACAGCATTAACACGCATCACGACAAAAAAAAAATTATAAAAAAACCGTTAAAATTTCAAAATAGAAGTTATTCGATTCCGTAAATTTCACCAGATTTCTGATTGTCACTACATTATATTCAACATTAACAACAAAATCCACTTCAGATCCACAAATCCGAAATCATTAACGCGCACCAATACAAAAAAACGGTTGAAATTACAAAATAGAAGTAGAAAAACCGGTAAATATGACCTGATCTGAGTGAGAGAGGAGACAGCAGATCGGAGATTGTTCAACTTCTCGGTATCAGGAGCGGCCATTGCTGTTTAGATCTAGAGTGATGAAGATGGTAAGAAGAATATGAATGAGAGAGTATACGAAGAAGAAGAAGAAGAAGAAGGTGGTTTGGATCGGGTATATGTAGAACAGGTGGCAGGAAAGGGTCTAAAAAGAAAGTTATTTTTAACATCCACGTAATTTAAAACAGAATATTCAGGAGAATATGATTATTTATGGGGTAGGCTAAATGTACCCCCTCTTATTACTTTTTATACCCCCTTCTATAAAATCACATTAAAACTTGTAATATTTACCCCCTATACAAATTATCATTTTAAAAAATATTCTCTTTGTTACAAAATAAATTCAAAAGCGTAAAAAAATATTACAGACGTTTTTTTTAATTGTTTTTTAATTTTTATTTAAAAAACATATTTTTTTAAAAGTTCTCGGATATTGTTTTTAAAGACACTTTTCAAATAGTATTTTGATTATGCTTTTTTATTGAACATCTTTATAAATAAATACTAACATTTATTTATAAAAAAACAATAAAAAAAGTTTTGAACTCTCTTTTAAAAAAAAAATCTATATTATGTTTTTCCCTCGTCTAGTTTATACTTTAAAGATCTTACTTTTATATTTTTTAGTACTTTAAATGTGTTTATAAAATAATTAACAATTTTTATTTATTAAAAAATAAAGTTTTTTCTTTTAAAATAGTGTTTATAGCCCTAGCACATATTAATCATTCAAACCATCTATGTAAGTGAACAAATAAACAATAGGTTCTAAAATAATTTTATCAAACTATAAATTAACAATCTATATAAGTTCAAATTTAATTAGTGTAAGGAGTATGTTATGAAGAAGTTAAAAGCAGTTTAGGACTTTCGATCGAAGTGAACACTTTAAAAAATATGTTTTTTAAATTAATATAAAAAACAAACAAAAATTTTGAAAAAAAAAACGTCTACAAAATTTTTTTACACTTTTGAATTTGTTTTGTAACAAAAAGAATACTTTTAAAAAATATGACATGTATAGGGGGTAAATATGATAAGTTTAAATGTGATTTTATGGAAAGGGGGTATAAAAAGTAACAAAAGGGGGGTACATTTAGTAGCCCCCTTATTTATTTGTAAGATCAGACCACGTGCCATGGCGCCATTGCTACGCCACGTTTATGTTTGGGCTCGTCTATTCGCACACGGTCTTTGTCTTTTTGCACACTCAAAGCGTCCCGCTATGACCAAAGCGGGGCGCTTTGAGTGTGCAAAAAGACAAAAAGCGTGGGCATGAGTTTGTGTTGTTTTTTTTTTTAAATAGGTGGGATGTGGGTTAGTTTGGTAGTGTTTTTTGAAGGAAAAAATTGTATTTGAGTTTTATTATTATTATAAAATATTAGTTACATATAATTCATAGTTGTTTTATAATTACGTTTTTTTACGTCATTATTTTTATAGAACGTATATAATATAAGTGCTTCTTTATAAACTGTTAACCTTGTTTATTTTGTTAAATTAAACGAACACGTTAAATAAAATGTACAAAAAGCCATAAGAATTAAACGTAAACAATCCAAAACCAACGTGATGTAAATAGAAGATTAACTGCAATATATATATTTATATATATATCAGTTTGTACATACAAAACAAAAAGGTACAACTGAGTACATAATACATAACAAATCACTATACAAACAAACTAAGGTACTAATCCTCGTGCGGTGGGGACGGTGGGAGGGGAAGTGGAGGCATCCCAGCGAGCTCTCGTAGAGCAACGAGCGTCTCGACGATCCAGTCAATGTGTGCGCCCTGGCGTCTGAGGCGCCGGTCGAAGTCCCGAGCCACCTCACGCGCTACCGGAGGCAGGTCAGCGTAAACGTGTTGCGGGTACTGTGGCGGCTCAGGAGTTGGCTGAACTGGTGGTACCGGGATCTCCTCGACATGCTCCTCCTGAGCCGGATCCTCTAATACAGGCTGAGCCTGAGCCTCATCCTGAGGCTGGCCCGGGAACTGATCGAGTCCCAGAGCCTGTAGCTGAGTCTGCCGAGCGGCCGCCTGAACATCAGGAGGGGCTAACACTCCAGGCCTCACCTCAATAACAACCGGGATGACCTCCGGCACCACCTCCGGATGCCAAATAAGCCTGTTACCTCCCTTAAACCTCAGACCAACATCAAAGGTACGGGTGATCTGCATGGAAGATACTGACGCGCGGCCCAACCTGGTAGACGGGACCGGATCGGACAGCTCCGGATCATGCTCGGGCACGAGCCCTAGCGAGCGTGCAATGGCGGTGATGTATGAGCCAGTGTGCACGTACCCGCGGAGCTGCCGGTGGTATGCTGTGGCAAAGTAATCTGCCAGGCAGGCTGCTAGATCGCAGGGCTGGTGGCGCAGTAGGCAGTATAGAAAGAAAAGGTCACTGAGGTTGACCTTCTCCCTGCTGGAACCTCGCGGCACGATAGTTGCCGCGATAACATGGTCCAGGTATCGGTACAAGGGATCTCTAATGGTGGTGGCCTTTTGCCAGGATTTCCCAAAGGGAACCCTGGAAATGGCCCTCCAGAAACTGATAAGCGTTTGCATGTCCATCGCCGTAACCGCCTGCGTATATAAATCAGTATCAAACTCGGGCTCTGTGTACAAACCTGTATGGACAGCAAACTGCCGCACACTCATCTGAAACTCCTGACCGGTGAGACGGAATGTATCGTGGACTGGAAAATCCGGGTCCTCCACGTAATCCGTCGGATGCGGCGCGTATGTAAACGTGGAAAGAAACTCGACCGTAAGCTCAGGATACGAGTCCTCCATCGCTATCTCAAATAGGCGCGACCAAGGAGTATCGAGTCCAACTATATCACGCGCCTGCGCGGCCTCTCCCACGGTCTCCAGCAGGTCTCAGTCTATCCCTACGTGCGCCCCAATCTCTATGGTGCGCAACCTAGCGCATCTCCCCCTCGCCCGTGACCCCTGCGGAAACTGCAGGTACGGACATGCCGGCTCTCCCTCCTCTCCCACATCTCCCTCAGCCTCCATATGCTCAATCTCGTCATCGGAGGAATCCATCCCTGTACGTTGAAAAGATAATAAATAAATAATATTATTTAAATAATAAACAAATAATATTATTAAACAATTTAAATAATAAACAAATAATATTATTAAACAATTTAAATAATAAACAAATAATATTAAATATAAAATAATAAACAAATAATATTATTAAACAATTTAAATAATAAACAAATAAATAATATTATTTAAACAATTTAAATAATAAACAAATATTATTAAATATAAAATAATAAACAAATAATATTATTTAAACAATTTAAATAAAAAAAACAATATTAAATATAAAACAATAAATAAATAATATTATTTAAACAATTTAAATAATAAACAAATAATATTAAATATAAAATAATAAACAAATAATATTACTAAACAATTTAAACAATAAAAAAATAATATTAAATATAAAATAATAAACAAATAATATTAAACAAATAATATTAAACAAATACTATTAAACAAATAATATTAAACAAATAATATTAAACAAAAACAGATAATATAAAAAAAATAAACATGAACCAAAGCGTCGCGCTTTGGCCTCGGCGCGACGCTTTGGTTCTTCGTTATGAAGAACAGCCGCAGCAGCTCGATCATAACCGCCCAAATCAAACAAAATCAAACAAAATGAAACACATAACTTGAACCAAAACAATAAATGAAGTTCGATCTTACCTTTTAGCGGTTGAAAGCTTGAAAACGTTGATCTCCGGCTTAAGTGTGTGTAAATCGCACCTTTAAGTGTGTGTGTGTGTTTGTGGTTGAAATGGGGGAGAAGCCACCCCGCTTCAGCTATAGCGAGGGACCGAAGCGCCCCGCTATGGCCAAAGCGCGGCGCTTCAAGGGCAAAGCGCCCCTCTTAGGTCTAAGCGGGGCGCTTTGGGCCTTTTTTAAATTCTTTAAAATTGTTTTTAATTCACAAACGCGTCGATAATAGTCTAAATTTTACGTTTTTTCCATTATACATCATTTTTTATTATATATGGACTATACTGCAAGTTCCGGATCAAATCGGTTACGTGTGATGTCTTATTCCGTTATATCGTATCATTTTGGTTTGAAAGCACAAGTACTCCTGTGAGAGGTGTTATGTGTATCAGCCGCCTACCGTACATGAACGTGACGTATTTTTTCATTAATTGTAGTATTATGATGTATATTGTCATTTTGGGTCGTACAAGTGCGTATTGAATCTGATTGGGTCGTGCCGGTGACATCCGGTTTTTAACGTGATGTAACGCATATATTGAACAAACACAAACGTGATTATTATTAAACATATTTAACATACATCGTGAACATATGGGGTTACATTAAGGTCAGGGGCACGATACGTAAGCATTTCGTACGCGTTGATCTGATCCCTGTATAATGTATGCCAGGCTGCTGCGCGCTCTGTTCTGTTCGCTGTCCAGAGTAGGTTTGGGGGAGGCATTGGATAACAACCTCCAAGCTTTACATGTATGAAATGCCCATGGTCGACGAACACAACCGCAACCACCAGGTGAGGTTCCTCAGCTTCGTTTGGCCCGCCCAGCAGAGGGAAAAATGTATCGCTCCCACGCATGTCGAAGGTGTGAACAATCACACCGTATCGTTGGGCAATAAGAAACCCCGTCTCAGGCATCGTCATGTAATTTTCGATATCTGCTCGTCCCACCCCCTTGAAATCGATCCGTCTAACCAGCGCATCATAATGTCCTATGTTTTCCGGATCGAAAACCTGCCTCCAAAGCGATTCGTTCGTACGTAACTCCTTTATAAGTTGTTTCCGGATCATCAAATATGAATTTTGTTTCACTCCTAACCCAACAGCCACCGATCGAAACCCACAATGACCATCTGGTTTCACGTCCTTTATTCTAACGATGTATGGATGGATGACTTCGGGAATCTGAGATGCGTAGTTGCGGATCGCTATATCCGTCTTAGGACCGAGCTTGATCATCGGGAAATCAGGGTGTAGGTTGATCGGTTTGGTATTCTTTTGTCTTCTAGAATCTTCGGGTGATATGTACGAGCTGTGACGGGGATGATCGTCAGAGGCCTCGACCCAAGTTTCTTCCGACGGAATGTACGAGCTTTTTCTAGCGGCTTCAACCTTTCTTTCTTCCTGCGTTTTCAATGTTGGGCGACCACGAGTTTTCTTCAGAACAGCAGGAGGTTTTTTGTTATTGTTCCCTGGATTGAGGATTTGCTGAAACTTTTCAAAGAAGCTCCTTTTCACTTGAGGGGGTGTTGGATCGATCTGTTGTTTCAATTTTTCAAATTCCGCGTCTACATCGATATCCTCTATCTTAGTCTTTGCAGGCTTGAAGTCAAGCTTCTTCCAGAACACGTCTATGTGTGTGATACGGATTTGCTGACCTGTTGACGAAAACAAATTAGGTGGCAAAATCATAACGAGAAAGGTCAAAGATATTAATTACCATGATTTTCCAAATTTTCCAAACGACAGGCACATGGCAAACCACAGCTGGTAAAAAGTTGGCAACCACAGCTTGCACCGTAGGCTCTCAACCCGTCTTCCTTACGTTTTAGTTCCCTACTCAAAAGCTCAATTGCATATATTGAAACCTTTCTGAGAATATATGCAAGCATAGGCTGATTCTTGTGGTGTGTCATCACTTTTCGGAGGCTTGTTTCAAAGCTACTACTAATCTCGGCGTATTGTCTATCAACAACATGATCAACATACAATACAAGTTTATCCAGTGTGTTGCGATGACTTGGAAAGTGACTTTTTAGTGTTGCATGCATGCCCTCAACCCTGTTGGTCGTAGTTTGGTGAAAGTTGATAGTTTTGTTAATCCAGCAAGATACAAACTTTTCACGGTACGGATCCAACCAGGATTTCTTCAAATAATCAAAAACCTCTAAAATTAAAAAACGTAAATAGTCAGTTTTTGTTATTATATAAAATTTGAACATAATTATGTAAGAAATACCCACGTTCACGGTCATCTTCTTTCAGCTGTGCTTCAAGGTTTTCCAAGTTATACCTGTATATTTCCTCGGTCGTAGACTCGCACAATAACCAAAATCTACGTACGAATTCTTTCCACTCCTTGTCAGAGAATTTCTTCTTGCTGTTCTTATTAATATTTTGTTGAATATGGAACCGACAAAGATATTTATGCGCTTTTGGAAAAACTTGTTCACACGCGTTCATTAGCACAAAATCCCTGTCTGTTAAAATCACGCGATTCCATACATCCTACCAGCATAGACTTGATCCTCTGCAACACCCATAGGTAGTTCTCTGACTTCTCAGCGGAAATTACCGCACAAGCAGCCGTAAACGATTTGTTTGTCGACGTCATGCCTACGACCTGAACAAATGGCAGGTTGTACATGTTCGTTTTGTAGGTGGCGTCAATCATTAGCACATGCGGGAAGGCACACCACATAGTGAATGATCTTTCGTGAACAAAGAAGACATCTTCAACTTCGTTCGATATCTCATTCGTGCGCATGTAATAAGTGTAATTTTTTTCGAGAAGAATGTTTTCAAGTTTTTGCATCGGAGACTTACCGACATTTTTTTCGGCGTTGATCTTCTGAACAGCGTTGTGTATATCTTTCGGAATAAGCTTTCTAGCCGGATTTTTTTTATCAGCGTTCGCCAGATACTTTGGTTGGGAATTTCTTGCTCTGCCAGCTCCTTAACCAGTTTTTTATCCTCTGAAGAAAGCCTTCTCGCATACGCGTGACCCTCTAAGTGTTCAATGGGAGTGTGGTTATGCTTCACCTTCGTCGCCTCGATCCTCCAAACACTTCCGGATGATTCCGAAAACCCGATCATCTCGAACGGGCAGCCTATTTTCTTGCTACCCGTTTTCCTCTGTGTAGCTATACTCTTATGCTCCCCACCAAAAGTACATTGAAACCAAATCTTGTAATTCTCTCCTCTTTTATTCGACCTCTTAGTCACAATGAGGTAACCGTTGTCTTTTGCCGTGTCTTGTACCCAACGCACCAACTCTTTACGTGACGAAAAGGTCTGCGTTGTATCAAACGAAAACGTAACCGGGTAACAGCCTTCCTCGTCAACAGACACATCCCCCGGCTCACCATCGTCACCGAGGTCCGAATATACTTGATGTTCAAAGCTCGGTTGACAACCGTAACTGTGGTTTGGATAACACTCCGGCTGTACAAAGTTGTGCTCGCCACCGTAACCGAAATTCGAATAACCTTGTAAGCTCTGTTGACAACCGTAACTGTCGTTTGGACCACACACCTGCTGTACAAAGCTGTACTCGCCACCGTAACCGAAATTCGAATAACCTTGTTGTGCGTAAGGGTCCTCCACAGGGGTATTCAAATCCAGCGTCACCGTGTTATCACGATAACGAATGCCAGATACAACCTCTGCCTCCCTTAAGTTGGACGAGACCGGTTTCTCATACGAGTCAGAAATAGCGGTCCCCTCGTAAGAATCAGGAACAACTGACTCGTCAGAATATTGACCGAAAAGATAGTTGTTTAACCACGACATCGTTTTTTCACGCGTAATAGAGCAAAGAAAATCGACAAACAACAAAATCACGCATATGCTGAATGTTGTGTCTGAGCAGGCGAGGCCTTTTAAAGTGAAAATTTGGGGTCGAAACGCCGCGCTTTGGCCATAGCGCGGCGCTTAGGGTTCACGAGACTCCTGCAACCTCGTATCACCTTTATGTCTCTGCAACTTATGTCAGTCAAACGATCAAATCACCTTTTGTCGACCGAAGCACCCCGCTATGGCCATAGCGCGGCGCTTCGAGGTGTGAAAATAATTTCCTGCGTGTGGAAATAGCATGACCCTTATGTTTAGGTTGTGGGATGTGTGGGGATTTGTTGATTGTGGGCTTTTTTATATATTTTTTATGTACTTGAGATTTATAAAATAAAATACAAACTTATATTATTTTAAGAAAAAAAAAGTTACATAACATCCTAAAAAATTTAAAAAAACTACTTATTAAATCATTAAAAATTTTAAAAAAAAGTAGTTAATAATTCCCAAAAAAAATTACAGAGTTCGATAAATGTTAAAGTGGGGAACCCACTTAAATTCCGGATTCCCGTCGTGACTCCACTCGTTCTTCGCGATCTCCATTCGATCGTCGTGGCTTAGGTCCCCAACAGGGAGACGGTTGAAACAAACTTTAAACTAATCCAGCTTCGGTTTTAGTTCACATGCCACTTGTGTTGGCAGGCATTTAAATTATGGCGAGTGTTACCAACGTGTTGTTGGTATTGTTGGAACGCTTGTCCCCAATACGTGGTTTGACCGTGTTGTAACGTACGTTGTTGATCGACGATCGATGTGACAAGCGCGATCTCCTCCTCCGTCCAATGCACCATGTTCGGTTTTTTTTATGTTGGTTTTGGTTGAAAAAATTTTGTTGTTTGGTGTGAGATTTGTTGACTAAGATTTGTAGGTAAAAAATGAAGTTGTGGGGGGGGGGGGTATTTATTGGTAAAAATTTGTAAGTTTTTTTAAAAATTTAATTTTTTACATTGAAACCGCCATAATGGCTATTGCTAACGGCTACCCTAAACGGTCCAATTGTAACAACCAATCCTAGCCAGTTCACACCGCCTAACGCCGGTCTTCAAAGCCACGCTAGCGGGGTAACGCTGTGGCCAACACTGGCACGGTGTGGGTTAGTAAGCGTTGCCTGGCTTCCTCCGCCCCTTAAACGCCCCCACTCCCCACTTGATTGATCGATCAAGCCATTTGTCTAATTTTTGGTATCATATGTATGAAATAGATCATGAGTAGAAAGAAAATTAGCTATTGGAAGGGTAATTTTGTTGATACGCTTTGTTTGGACCGGGTGGAGCCATCTGGAACTAACTGGAAAGGTGATTTTGTTGATACGCTTTTGTAATACATATACAGGGTGTTTGGTTCACGAAATGATTTGGAATTGAAATTAGAATTTGTATAGGAATTAAAATTTGAAGAAATTGGATTTAGAATTTAAACATTCCAATGGGAATTTAAACATTCCAATTGGAATTGGAAATTGTTAGAATTGGAATCTCAATTCCATTTTTGTTGTGTTTGGTTGTCAAATGAATTGGAATCCATCACCCTGTCACCCACAACCACCAGTTCGGGTCGAAACCGTTGGCGTCGAAACGTTACGGGTTGAAACGGTTCGCGTCGAAACGGTGCGGGTCGAAACGGTACGGGTCGAAAACGTTCGGGTCGAAATGGTACGGTTTGCGTCGAAACAGTTCTGGTCGAAGCGTACGGGTCGAACGTTCGGGTCGAAACGGTTCGATTCGAAATGGTACGGGTCGAAACGGTACGGTTTGAGTCGAAGGTTCAGGCCGAAACGGTACGGGTCGAAACAGTACGGGTTGAAAAGGTACACGTCGAAACGGTACGGGTCGAAACGGTTCGCGTCGAAACGTTACGGGTCGAAACGGTTCGGATCAAAACCAGTATGGGTAGAAATGATACGGGTTGAAACGGTGCTGGTCGAAACGGTCGAAGATTCCAATGAATTTACTTTAATTCCTTCACATGTAGGAAAGATTTTGAATTCCTTTAGTTAAAGGACTTTGAAGGAATTCATGCCTAATTCCAATTCCATTGTTAACCAAACACATGAAGATTAAAATTTGGATTCCAGTTCAATCAAATTCTGTGAACCAAACAACTTAAGAGATGAAATTCAAATTCCAATTCCCTTAAATTCCATTGAATTCATGTGAACCAAACGCCCCTATAGTCTACCGATGTATGAATCTACAGTCAGTCTGTTAACACACTGGGTAGGTTCTTTAGACACTAAATGCTCAACAAGATCGCAAGCGTACCATGATAATTTGTGGGATTGTACATGTTATTTGTGAAGAAATTGTGTAAAAGGATTAGATCATATAAATATTTTTATCTTAACACCACAACAGTTAAAGCCCTTCCGTCTCTCTATTTATCTATCTGTATATTTACATGTGTGTATATTTTATTGTATCTTTCTCGTTCTATAAGCAATATATTAATTCTTACGTAAAGTTTGTGTAGGTCCGTTTTTCTCGGAGGATCCGATACGTAACATATCCTTGTTTATCTCAGACACTATCACGGGTGCGGAATCCCCGTAACGGTGCAAACCAAACAATGTAAAGCGGATAACACGAACAGATAATCAAAGATTCACTTAGATTAACAGGATGAGAACAATATCAAACATATACACACAATGTTTGACGATAAACTCTCTGGGTTTCACTATGCTCTCATGACCAAACTGATAAACAACTTTGTTATATATACTGCCCTCTTAGACGAACCTTCATGAGACGAAGGAATGAGTGGGGAAGGTTAAACTTCCCCACACATTATCTTGACGAACCTTGAAAGGTTCCCCATGTATGTTCATGAGGAAGGTTAACCTTCCTCAATCACAAACAAGACAGAATATATTACAAGTGATTTACAGTGTGAGTATGATAACTAGTAAAAACACAACATCAATGCACTATTGCATTATGTTAACCATACAATAGAGACAGACGTCATACCAAGTAGGATAGGAGGATATCCGACTAGGTAGACATGACGGAACATACAGACTCGATAACAAAAGACCGTCTAACATACAACGAAACAAGACAAGTTACACACACAAAAATGCACTAACAAACTCCCCCTTGTCTGTTGCTTGGTCTTCGCTCTTTGAGTCTTCAATCTTCAGTGTTGTTCGGACCACGAACTACCCGCATGAATTCCTCGGTAGTAGCAGAAGCAAGCGACGCGCTGGAATCGCAAAGCTTGATGCGCGTCCTTGTCTTCGTAGAAAATATCGTGTCGATATAATTTGTCGATGTCGGCCCCGGACATGTTAACGATCCACATCGGATCCAACATCCGGAAATTTTCACGATCACCTCTAAACAGGATCACCGCTTCATAAGTGTCTGAGTCATAGCACCATAATGCCATTTCATTGAGAAAGTTTTGCTGCATCGGCATTAATGGGATTTTATCTATGACTTTCGCGGGCTGATACACAAGCTTGTAGCGCCCCGTGTTCGTTGCTGGATCTAGAGTAAACTTAATGTGCTGATAAATAGGGAACTGAGGCTTGTACGACTCGTCTTTCCAGCCAGACTTTTTGTTCATCTTTATCAACCGCTCGAATAAAGTTGCGCCTTCGAAGTTTGAGCGATTAATGAGCTCAATCTTCGTCAATGTTGCCACATCGTAAAAAGGCAAAGATAGTATGCTCAGCAACGATCGGAAGTATTGAATACCGAATTCCCTTTTGATGGCGACACAATGTATTTCCTTAACGAACATCCAGCAAAGGATTCTTCCATTCGGCTTTGCTTTCTCAAACTGTAAGTAATCAACTTGAATGCTGGCAGGCACAGGCTTGGAAACCTTTGATAAGAACTGATTTTTGCCATTCGGAGAACACATCTGTGGCATTTTCAAAAGTATCACGATTCTTTAAATGCTCATCTATGTCATCTACATTCTCTTTCAACCATTCTTCATCGAAAGGAGCGAACTCAGTCCCGTCTTGACGAACATACGAAGACTTCATCTCATTTTCTTCAAATACGATTTCTTCAATATTTTCAACATCGGCAGATTCAGGCTCACTCGGCATTTTATCGATCTCAGCATCATCAATCTCTTTCATTGCGTTTAGAGCAAGCAATTGCTCATTTGAAAGATCCTGGATAATTTCTCCTTCTTCAAGTAATTCCCCAGTGATCGGATGTATAACCTGTAAGGCAAGATCAGCTGAACTAGGAACAGAAGATGTACCAATCAAAGATTCAAGCTGTTGTACTTCTGCAACTGTTCCATTGGAGGTTCCTTGAACCGATTCGATCGCTGGCGACTGAACTACGATGATTTCAGAAGATGTAGTGGCTGGCGGCTGCTATGATGTAGCAGAAGGGTCAGGATTCCCTTGATCTTCAGGATCATCATCCTTTTTCTTCATAACCTCTTGTTGCTTACATCTTTCATCCCACAAAGTAGCGACGCGATTTCGAAGGAACTCATAGCCTGCAGTGATCTTTTTTACTCCGTCAACAATCGTTGTATTTCGAGAGTCGTACCACTCTTTTATGAAGTCACATCTTCCTTTTAGATCCTCAGCCAACTTCTGAAGTATAGAGTTGTTTTGTTCTTTTGCATCGTCTACAGTTTTCAAACGTGCATTCTCTGCTTTCAGTTGATCGATCTCGGCTTGTTGGCGTCCTACAACAGTTTGTTGTTGTTCAACAGTGGACTTCAACGTATTTATTTCCACGAGTTGAGCAATTTGATCATTCTTGGTGATTCTGATGAAATCGGTTTGCCTTTGTATACGATCTGCAGCAGCTTCAAGTTGAGAAAATAAGAAGTTGTTCTTTTCATCTTGAGACATTTCCAAGAATATCCTTTGACGTTGAGAACTAGGCTGAGATGTAGTCGCTCTGATTGCAGAAGCCATTGATCTTTGTGGAGCAACTTGAGGAGTTACAGTTGGAGTATCAGGAGCTGATGTAACCACAGGAGGTGGTTGAATAGTTGTAGTTGGTGGTTCTGTCGACCTCGGAGGAGATGGCACCATTGTAGAAGCTTCTTCAGCTGTGAATCCAAAGTTTGGATCCATTGCAACTTCTTGTATAGGCTCAGAAGGAACAGATTGCTGAGTAGACGAAGAAGTACCAATGTTCTTTCTAGCTTTCTTCTTGCGAAGGACAGCTGTTTCCTTTTTCTGTAAACGTTCAGTCTCAGTATGCAATGGAACATAATCAGAATCTGCTTGTTCATCTCCACCAGCACTACTAGCGCCAAGTGCACTAGCTGCTGTCGCTCTAGCATCACCACTATCACCATCACCATCACCATCTTCATCACTATCAGACGAATCAGATGAATCATGCTTGCGCGTGAACTTTTCTTTCATCATCTTTTCTAACTCTGGTTCCTCATCATCTGACTGGCTGTCGTCATGACGCCATTTGTCATTAGCAGGAGCCACGAATCCTTTGTTCGCCAGAGCACCAAACATCTTTCGAGGAGGGTCCGATTCCTTATATCTCTTAGCAGAGAAACCCCTGAATATCCATAACGAGTTTTCCAGTATAGCATTGATCTTAAGAATGTCGTTAGCAACCTTGGGAAGATCCGGATGTTGAACGTTCATTATCATTTGCATAAATCTCGGATACATCCAGAATTTGTTGCCGGACGTACGAGTTCCAGTTCTCCTCAGGTTGTCTTTCATGTTGGCGAAGATAAACCGTGAAATGCTGAAAGGTTTGTTCAATATCAATCCGACCATCAACCCCACAAGATCATTCCTTGCCTTATCATAACCTGCCCGACTTTTGCTTAAACATTGAATTAGTACATACATCAAGAACTTGTACCGTAGTGGCAACTTGGCTTTATTTATTTGCCCAGCAAAGATAATGCCAGTGTACTTCATTCTCAGTAGGCATCCACGCGTGCACCTGATCGAAATGGAGAATGGAGCATTTGCGTCATCTTGAAGCTCCAAAACAGTGTTTAAAATCTCCGGTGAAACATCTACATTCAACTTATGAACCTGCCCTTGTATTACTTCCTTCCCGTCAACTTCTATGATTTTCGCAGTTTCCCAGAAAGCTTTAATAAGTGACTTGTACACAGGTGTTGAAAATGTAACAACTTTGTTAATACGAGATTCCCTGAGCCATTGCATAATCTCCTTGTAACCGTCAACTTTTCCTTCAGGATCTAAGAAAGCAACCATATTGTGTCGAGGTTCGAACATTATTTGTTCTTCTATTTTGTCTGTTTTCTTTGTGGGTTTGCGCTTTTGAGCTTTTGAGCTTTTGGAGCCATTCTGTGTATGAAACATACTCGTAATGAGACCAAAGCATACAACACTTTAATAATACATATATGTATACACATTTTATGTTCACTGTAAACATTAATAATGTATAAGTATACCCACTGTATAAGAGTTACAATTTTTGACAAAAACATTGAAATTTTCTAAGTGTTGAGTTTCAAAGAAAGGTTCACAGTGACGAAGGTTTATTCCTCATGAAGAAATTTGATCCCCTTTGACGAAGGTTAAAACTTCGTTGCTTATGTATGACGAAGGTTAAAGCTTCAAAAATGACGAATGTTTAATGGTCATACAGTCAACGTTAGTTAAAGTTCGCCGTGCACAGTTATGAGGAAGTTTAAACTTTGTCAAAATAGGGTTCGTCATCTGGTGTTAAAACCCAGTTGATTCCTTGTCAAATTTTATCACCAAAAAGAGGATCCCAGAACCCATACATTTAACCAAAACTCCTATTGTTTAATCAAACAATAACCATACCCATTTCCAGTCTTGATCAAAAACACCCGAAACCCATTCACCCTTGTTTAAATTGATTTTACATGTTCAATCAAAACACTGATGTATACCAGCCATTTCCAATCGAAATCAAAGATCAAACACATGTCTTCAAACATCTACAATCCCCAAACCCTGTTCGTTGATTATATCATCTAACAATTTTCGATCAAACAACAAAGAATCTAGCATATCCAATATAAACACAAACATGAACAAACCCAACCCTAAACCCCTGTTTGATGCCCGAATAAAAAACCCAGAAGAATCAACAAGAAACAACAATATGCACATATAGGACCTGTTATATTCTATAAAAACATAAACGGTGAACATGATATATCATCGATCATCATCAATCATCAAATATCAGATGGTTTCACAAGCATTTGGACACAATCAGTGGGATTCAAAAAGTTTAGATCATCTTTAATGTTCATTTTAATACCTTGGGTTGCAAGTGTATCAGAAATAATCAAAGAGATTGAAGTCGGTTAATGGGATTGCGCCTGAGAAGAAAGTGAACAGTGTTGGGGTTTTGATGAACAGTACGTCAGTTGAATTGGGGTTTTGAAAAAGTGATAACAATAAAGCACAGGGGTCCCCTTTATATATTCTGGACCCACGAGGAAGGTTAAATTGGTCTCGAGGAAGGTTAATCAGGGGCGGCGAAGGTTAAATCTGGTGGGGAAGGTTCAAGATAATGTGTGGGGAAGGTTAATGAGTGGGGAAGGTTCGAGATGGGGCCGAAGGTTAAATTGGGTTGGGCTTGACGAAGGTTAAGCATTTTGGCGAACGTAAAGTTTGGGTCTCGAGGAAGGTTAATCAACGGCGAAGATTAAATCTGATCGGGGAAGGTTAAAACAGCATCGGTGGAGGTTAAATCTGGGCCGACAGTTAAAATTGGGCTTGACGAAGGTTAAATTGGGCTTCGAATGTGGCGAAGGTTCATGTTTGGGCCTGAAAACTTTTAGCCCAAAACCAATTTTGACGAAGTTTAAAACATTCGGCGAAGGTTCAACATGGGCCGACGGTTAAATTGGGTCGGACGAAGTTTGTTGGGCTATAACATTTGGCCCAAATCCAATTTTGACGAAGGTTAAACTTCGTCAACCATTTAAGGTTCGTCGAAGACCAAATGAGGTCTGTGTTGACCAGTCAAAACAAAAACACAGTTTGATTAATTTTGAACAAATTTTACAATTTGTTAGTTTTTCCAATTTGCAAAAAAAAAAACATTTTATGAAGTGAAAACGCAATCAATTCGGTTTCAGGCTTTTCGGCATAAAACTTCGAGTTACTACTCCGGCTAATTAAAATGAGCTTTACAACATACACTATAACAGAAATTAAAATGCGAAAAATTAACGAAAGACAATAACATAAAGAAACTGTACAATGAAACTCATTTTTCAATTTTTCTTTTTCTTTTGACCATACTGACAGACCACACCAGTGTATATCATCACTTTCCCTTCTTTTCTCCAAGAAACTCATTTTTTTATTTTCTATTGTTTTTGAATTTTCAAACTTAAAGACAGAAAGTAAAAGACGTATTTTTGGATTTTTGATTTTTTCACATGTTTTTGTATTTTCTGAAATTTCTCCCCCTAAAATGCGAAAAGATAAATAAACTGAAAATCTTTTTGGATTTTTTGACGTTTAAGAAAATATTTACAAAAACGATCAGCCGAAAGAAGTTTACTCTTGTTTTACCTTAATACCATTGACCAACAAGAGATAGTCAAAACGAGATTTGTCAAAAGCTTTTGTAAACAGGTCAGCACGCTGTTCATCAGTGTGGATTTTAACGACATCGATTAATCTTTTGTCAAAACAATCACGTATGAAGTGATACTTAATTTCGATGTGTTTGGTCTTGGAGTGTTGGACAAGATTTCTAGTGATAGATAAAGCAGCATTATTATCAACAAAAATAGAGGTAGATAGGAATTCAAAACCGTAGTCGCGCATTTGTTGCTGAATCCACAGAACTTGAGAGCAACAACTTGAGGCAGCAATGTATTCAGCTTCACAAGTTGATGTAGCGACACAAGTTTGCTTCTTGCACTACCACGTGACTAGGCAACTTCCCAAGAATTGACATCCAGCCGTTGTGGATTTGCCATCTATTTTGCATCCGCCGAAATCTGAATCACTAAAAGCAACCAAGTTAAAACTATCATCCTTAGGGTACCAGAGACCGGTGTCCGGGCAGCCCTTCAGATAGCGGAAAATCCTTTTAACAGCTCCAAGATGAGATGCTTTTGGGTTGGCTTGATATCTTGCAAGCAGGCACGTTGGATACATGATGTCAGGCCTCGATGCTGTGAGATACATGAGAGATCCGATCATAGCGTGATAATAAGAAGAGTTGACACTTTCACCATTCAAGTCCGGAGTAATCCCGTGATTAGTCGGAAGTGGGGTACCAATGGGTGTTGCTTATGACATCTGGAATCGGCTCAAGATGTCACCAACATATTTAGTCTGATGGATGAATATCCCAGACTCAGTTTGTTGAACTTGTAGCCCTAAAAAGAAATTCATATCTCCCATTGCGCTCATTTCGAACTTCTCCTGCATAACACGTTAAAATTGCCTGCACAAAGCATCGTTAGTAGAACCAAATATGATATCATCAACGTATACGTGTACCAACAAAAGATCTCCATCCTATTCCTTGATGAAAAGAGTACAGTCGATAAGACCCCGTCGAAAACCGTTCTCCAGCAGATAAGTAGATAAAGTTGCATACCAAGCCCTCGGTGCTTGATGTAACCCGTAGAGAGCTTTGTTGAGCAACCAAACCCGATCGGGATGGATAGGATCTTCGAAACCTGGAGGTTGTTCGACAAACACCTCTTCTTCAACAATACCATGCAAGAATGCGCTTTTGACGTCCATCTGGTAGACTTTGAATCCTTTAAAAGAAGCATAAGCTAGAATGATCCGAATAGCCTCCAGACGAGCAACTGGTGCATAAACCTCATTATAATCAATGCCTTCGATTTGACGAAAGCCCTGAACAACCAATCTCGCTTTGTTGCGAATGACCACTCCACGATCATCCTTTTTGCACTTGTGCCAATTTTCTTGTAGTTGTCGGGTTTTTCAACAAGTCTCCAAACACCCAGTTTCTAGAACTGTTGTAGTTCCTCGTGCATTGCTTCAACCCAAGAATTATCCTTTAAGGCTTCTTTCTAAGATTTCGGTTCTTCTTGTGAAACATAACACACGAAGGACCAATCATTTTGAAGACCAGATTCTCTGATGGCTGAATACAAACCAGCATTCTGGTTGTTTCTCAGCTGATTACGCGTCTGCACCCCGCGTTGGACATATCCTATGATATTCTGCTGTGGATGGGTATCGTGAATCCTCATTTCATAATTTTCAGGAACACGAGCATTAACACCCAAATTGTTAATATTAAGATCAACAACCAACTCCACACTGGGAATATGCATGGAAGTGGATGCATTTCCTTCAGCAGTATCAACATCCTTCACATGAGGAGTTTCAACAGAAGTGCCCTGAACAGGAGCAACTGGAGCTGAAGTGCCTTCAGTAGCATCAAGATATTCATCATCTTCCGATGACTCATTGTACTCAGTAGCATCTTCAAATACCTCATTTTGAACCGTGTTGTTAACCGAATTAGAACCTTGGGGGTTAACAATAATAGGTCTAACCAATGGCGAGCCAACAACGTTGTCACTATCAAATAACATTCTAGCAGCTGCAGAATCTTCGTCAAAGGTTGGCAGATTAAAGGAGTCGAATAGCCCATCGTAGTCGAACATCCAAGGATCACCCGGAGCCCTAACAGAACTTATATACCTTTGAACCCTTACTTCACTCCATAGCTCAATCATTTTGGTAGCCAGATTCCATACGCGAAAATTTGGAGTAGCATATCCAAGGAAGAAACCCTCGATAGCTTTCGCGCCAAACTTTCCATCCGGCTCAATCATAGTGCATGGACCGCCAAAAGGTTCTAGAAAAGATAGATCCGGTTTCCTTTTCTGTAGAAGTTCGAAACAAGCCTTGTCATGTCTCTTAACTGTAAGAACTCGGTTTAATGTGTAGCAAGCAGACGACACAGCCTCCCCCCAGAACTGAACAGGAAGCTCCGACTCTACCAACATCGTTCTTGCAGTTTCGATTATCGTCTGATTCTTCCTCTCCGCGACACCGTTTTGTTGTGGAGTGTATCGAGAATTGTATTCATGAATAATTCCCTTAGAAGTACAGAACTCATCCATCACACGGTTCTTGAACTCAGTTCCATTGTTGCTTTTTATCCTCTTAACTTTCAACGTGTAGAGATTTTCCAACATTGTAAGAAGATCCTTGAGGATGCCAGGAGTATCACTCTTGTGTACCATAAAAGCTACCCAAGAAAATCTAGAATAATCAACAGTAACCACTAAACAATAAGCATCCCCGAATGTTGTCTTGTGTTTCATAGGTCCAAAGAGGTCCATATGAAGACGTTCGAGAGGCATGCTAACAGTGTTGATTTTCTTCAAAGGGTGAGACTTCTTAGTTTGTTTCCCTTTCTGGCATGAAACACAGATATCTTGTAGATGAAAACTTCTCACAGGCACACCATTCACAAGATTGTTTTTCACCAAATGGTTCATTTTTCTTAAGTGAATGTGCCCCATTCTTCTATGCCAAGATATAGACTCCTTCTCTGTGGCTTTCGAGACAAAACATGTGACTTGTGCAGAAGTCGTAATCGCTTGGCTCATATCAAGAATATAAAGATCATTAACTCTTGGAGCCGATAAGAGAATCCATTCTTGTGGAATTTTGAAACCATGTTTCAGCACATAACAACCGGCATCATCAAAATGCACGGTGAACTTCTTATCGCAGATTTGCAAAACACTGAGAAGATTATGATCAATTTGACGAACATAATTGATCTTATCGAAACATACAACACCATTGGAGATCATTCCCTCTCCAGTGATGTATCTGCCTTTGTCTCCAGCAAACGCGACATAGCCTCCTCTAATATTTCTCACATTATATAGAAGACGTAAGTCTCCTGTCATGTGCCTAGATGCTCCACTATCAACAATCCAACGACTATTAATAGTTCCTCCTGGAACACCCTGCACATATCATCAATGATCAGTTGAGGATAGGGACCCAAGCCTTAGTGGTCTTGGGTCGTCCTTGAGCATCACGAAAGATGATCTCGATTTCCTGATGATTTTGTAACACAACACCTCCCCCTGAATTTTCACCCGTCTTAGGTTTCCAAGTTTGATTTGATTTACCAGATGTAGTTTTATGAAAAGATTCTGAAACTTATGGTTTTAAAAATTGTGAAGAACTTGGTCCCCTGTTAACCGTTTTGACTTCAGATTTTAAAGCCTTCTCAACAGCTTTGATGTTTTGACGTCGTTGTTTCGTTTCTTGTTGCTTAACAGTTCTTTTATCATGTTTTGGTGAAACGGGACGACGTTGAGGGTGAACCTTTTCAGGTGGTGCTTTCTCAACAAAATTATCCTTGGGAGTGTTTGGACAATTTTTAATGATGTGTCCAAACTCCCCACATTTAAAACATGTTCTCCTTTCCACAAAGTTAGGAGAATCTGATCGACGAACAGATGTCGAACCCGTAGAACCCGAGGTACTTGCTTTTTCATCACACCCGTTTGTATGTTGAGTGTAATTGTTTTGGCTATTACGTTTTAAAATCTTGACTTGTTGTACAAAAACGGTTTTTTGTTTTGTTTTCAAAAGTCTCAATTTTATCCGTACCCTTCGATTCTACAAATCTGACATTACTGTTTTTCTTCTGATAACGAGCTCCTTTAGTTTCAAATTTAGATTGAGAAACGTTAGGCTTTTGAGCTCGCTTTTCTGGTTGTTTACCCTTAGAAGCAATAGGTTGTTGCTTTGTTGGTGATTTTTGATTTCCAAATTTTTTCCTGATTTCAGCTTTTGGAATTGGGTCACATTGGTTACAATGACTCCTGGAATTGTCCTTCCCAAAAACTTGTTTGTATTATCTTCAAAAACTTTATCAATCGAAGATGGATTGACATTTTTAATTGGAAAATCGTGATCTGAATAGATTTTAGAATCACCAACCAAAGTGTACAACGCGTTATTACTCTTAACGGCAGACACAGATTTCTTTTCATTCTTGGCAGGATCTATCACTTGTTTGACAACTGGTTGAACAACAGGAGTGGGAGGATCACAAAGAATATGATTCTCAATTGGAATTTCTACTCCCTTCATCTTGTCAAGTGATTTATCCTGATCACTCATATCTGATTCTGATTCATCATCAGACGACTCATAGTCCTCAATGATTGGAGGACTTTGTTTCGTAGATGTTGAAGTTTCTGTTTTCTCAGATGATGTACTTGAAGAACTGTCCGATTTGAACCCTAGGCCAGTAGTAACTTCCTCATAATCAAGAGGCACATTGGGCTCAAAACGTGGCATTTCTTCTTCATCAGGCATACGAGTTTAATTATGTCTTAAAGGGGGCGGACACTTCTTATACCCTACGCCTTTCTTGTTACCTTTGAGTTGTTGAGCATCAATGATATGACCGAGCACATATCAGGAGTTAGAATAAATCTCCAATTTGAGCTTGATTGCATCATGTTCGCATTTGGCAACGACTAGCTCCTTTTTGGTTTCCTTGATGATATTAATGTAATTGTTAATACCAATTTGCTTATTGAAAACAGTTTTTGTTAGCTCGGAAACACTTTTCTTTAGGGTTTCAATCACAGATTTAAAATCCTTTTCGTTTCTAGCTAAAGCCATATTTGCCTCCTTACACTTAGACAACTCAATAACCAAACTTTGGTTATGACTATGAACCTTTTCAGATTCAAGCTTCAAATCAGCACTAACATTACAAACACTAGGAGCAGGAGTTTCAGATTTTACCTGACTCGTAGAGGCTGAGACATTTGCCATAAAGGCAGTCTGATAAGAAAAAGATCCGTCTTCAGAGAAGAATTTCTCCATTTCTTTAGATGCTACAACAGCCTTCTTGATCAGAACAGATTTCTGACTCTTCAACTCCTCTGCTTCAGTTAATAAATCATCAACATCAGAACTCGCTTCTTCCTTCACATCAGATTCAGAATTGTAACCACCCGAATTAGAACTTTCTTCATCAGAACTCCCAGTATAACCCGAACTGTCGTCACTTTCAGAAAATTCTTCCTTGTGAACGTGCTTGATGTGATTGATGATCTTGCATAACAAGTTGTTCCTCCTCCTTCTTGATCACCTTCCCCAAATTGTACAGACCAATTACACCCTTCATCAGCTTGAACAACTAATGCTCTGTTGGTGTTTGAAGGTCCAGACTGGTTCTGGTTCTGGTTCTGATTGTTGTTCACCGCTACTATCCTTCGTTCACGATTGTCTTGATTTGCATTAGAAGTACTCGTCTGATTTCTAAACGGATTCTGATTGCCATGTTTGCTTGGTCGGGTGCACTAACGTTTGAAGTGACCCTTTTCGCCACAATTGAAACATGTAACCACATCTTTATCAAACCCATACTTCGTATCCTTCTTACTTTCCAACGAAGTTCTTCCCGTTCGACTCATGAAATCCCTTGCCCTTCTAACAGCACTAGCAAACGCCCACTTTATATCCATCAACTCCATTTCATCACGGTCGATTTGTTGATAATCTTCATTGTTCATATTGATGTTTCCAATTTGACCTGCGACCAATCCGCAATATGCACTGACCATTGTATTAATTAGTTCCATATGCTCCTTTGCTACTTCAATGCTAACTTTTGAGAGGTTCGAAGTATCAACTCTGACAGTGTTGGTGTTTTGGGGTGGAGGGTTGGTATGATATGCTTGTTGTTGTTGTGATTGAGCTTGAGGTTGGGGTTGAGTAGTGGTAACTTGAGGTGGAGGTTGGGGTGTTGGTAGCCATGTACTTGCATCGAATTGGGGTTTTGAGAAAGCATAAGCTTGAGCAATCATATGCGCTGGCGGATGATAAACACTTGGATCGAAAACCGGTGGAGGAGCTGACTGTGGAAACGGAGATGAGCTTGTATTGGACACAAACGCCGTTTGAAGCTTCGGTTGCTGAACGGAACTAGAACTAGCTGAAGGAGCAAAACTAGGCAAATACATTTCTGTGTTTTGAGGAGCTGTAATCCTTTTAGCTTTTCGAATTTCCTCTTCGTTCTTGTGCTCCAACTTCTGAATGAATTCATAGATATTGACCGTATCCAGAGCGCCCGTATGCTTTAAAAGCTCAATGAATGGACTCCACTTAGGAGGTAGAGCATAGGCAAACCGTGCAACCATTTTCGGATGAGTTGCAGTAACATTATAAGAACACATTTCAATAATCAAATGATAAAAATGAGAAGTCATATCATTTAGGGTTTCATTATCCAAGAATTGAAATGATTCAAACTCTTTCTTCAATAAATCATGACGTGTCTTTCTAGTAGCTGCATTTCCTTCTCCTCTCGCTACCAATGCATCCCATAAAGCTTTCGTGCTCGTACAATAAGAGAATTGATGATAGATGTCTTTGTGAAGAGCTTGTGTTAGAATGGCATACGCCTTCTTCTCTAAATCATATGCTTTCTTTTCGTCTTCTTGTGTATTATTGAAAGTTGTCGCATTTGATCCTGCTTCTTCAAGAGCTTGATTAAATGCAGAGGTGAAACACGTCCATAATTATGTGCTTTGCCCTTGAACGTAATTATGGAAACGACCCTTCCATGATGGATAGTCGTTCATGTGATTTAACTTTGGCGGGCGATTGTTGCTACCCGTCTCACTCTCACTAAGCAATAGATTTTGAATGCTTTGATTTTGATTCGACACCAATGCCCATTGACTTGCACTTATTGATTGTTGAGGCATGGCATTCATTAACAATGCGGCCATCGAAGTCTGATTTTGACCTGGTCGTGGGTCCATACTCCAATCCCACAGACTTATACTACTCATATTTGATATCAGAACAACTGTACCTGATTAAACACTTGAAAACACAAAGTTAGAACACTTTTGCAAGTCCTCTGTTTAAAAATGACAAGTTAATGCGAGGTGAGGAAGGTTGAGGTGAGGAAGGTTAAAGGTGAGTGTGACGAAGGTTAAAAGGTGAGAAAGGTTGAGGTGAGGAAGGTTAAAGGTGAGGAAGGTTAAAGGTGAGTAAAAGGTGAGGAAGGTTAAAGAGCTGGCGAAGGTTAAAAAGGTTCTTCTAGATGAACCTTCATGGACAAATCATATCAGCTGTTAGATATTTTTGAAAAGCAAATCAAATATATTATAATTCCTCTGACATAGTTGGTGACTCTATTTCAACCCACACCTTACTTTATCTGATTTACGAAACTTCTTTTTCAATATCCATCATCACAGTACACAATTTTCAAACACTTGCCTTTTAATATTAATAAACACAATACCACTTTAATTCAACCTTCAAAACAGATCAAACACTTATAAACTTTCAAGAACAGTTTGAAGAAATGATGAACAACTTGAAGAACTGAAGAACAGACTTGAAGATTTCGGCCAACTTTCACCGGAGAAATTTTCGAAACTAAATTTTGCTTATACTTTCAATAAAAACCAAACTGTAAACATGCACACATGAAATGTAACAAGGTTTTCAATAAAACTATAGCAAACTAACATCTTAAAACACAGATTTTCAACAAGATTTCCAAAAAAAAAAAAAAAACTTTTCAAGAACAACAAACTGAAAATCACAAGAACACACTTGTTTCAAACAACACAATGTTTGATTTTAAACAAGGAAAAGAGCCAAGGCTCTGATACCACTTGTAGGTCCGTTTTTCTCGGAGGATCCGATACGTAACCTATCCTTGTTTATCTCAGACACTATCACGGGTGCGAAATCCCCGTAACGGTGCAAACCAAACAATGTAAAGCGGATAACACGAACAGATAATCAAAGATTCACTTAGATTAACAGGATGAGAACAATATCAAACATATACACACAATGTTTGATGATAAACTTTCTGGGTTTCACTATGCTCTCATGACCAAACTGATAAACAACTTTGTTATATATACTGCCCTCTTAGACGAACCTTCATGAGACGAAGGAATGAGTGGGGAAGGTTAAACTTCCCCACACATTATCTTGACGAACCATGAAAGGTTCCCCATGTATGTTCATGAGGAAGGTTAACCTTCCTCAATCACAAACAAGACAGAATATATTACAAGTGATTTACAGTGTGAGTATGATAACTAGTAAAAACACAACATCAATGCACTATTGCATTATGTTAACCATACAATAGAGACAGACGTCATACCAAGTAGGATAGGAGGATATCCGACTAGGTAGACATGACGGAACATACAGACTCGATAACAAAAGACCGTTTAACATACAACGAAACAAGACAAGTTACAGACACAAAAATGCACTAACAGATTGCTTATACGAAGAGCGTTCTAATCAAATGTGATGAGTCTAGCGTTGCTTAAACGAGCAGACTAGTTAAAAAATGAACAATCAACCACCTAGACAATCAAGTGATTAAAGAACTACTGTTAAACTAGGGCACTCAAATCTATTGGTGACAAAATTTAAAGTTTTTAATTAATATTTTAACATGTTATTAATCTCATACTCAAACTATTTATTATTGGTAAATTTAATGTTAATTTCAAGTCGTTTTTATTGACGATTAGTTTACTAAATTAAAGTAAATAATAATTATACAATTAAGTGTGAAGATTCTAGATTTTCTTCCATATCTTCAAATAAATCCTTAGACATCATAGTAAATCAAATACCACCAAAAAGTGCCTCACACATAAAACAGAGATATGTATTATAATTATAGTCGATTCAAACATAATAAAACTTACTTAGCACACAATACACACACCATCAAAACATATGGCTCAACATCATGTGGTTTTTGACTTTTGTATACGAGTGATCTCACTTTTTACAAAAGATGAACACAACCATAATAAAGTAACACCCTATAAAAGCTACTAAACAACACACAATAGTATATAGACATAGACCTATATTGTGCACGTTGCAACTAACAATAATATTTAGTAGTTAAAACTTTTTTACAACAAACTCAAAGGTATCCTATCTATATCTTTATTTTATTTTATGTTAGACTAGACTTAACCTCTCAACCTTTTGATGAAGACACACGTTATCTACAACATAAACGTGTAACATGTGTTTGCGTATGTGAAAAGATACGAAGGAAATATTAGGGATCTAGGGTATATGGAAACCAAAGCAAATGAGAGATAAATCAAACAAAACTACATGAATTACATCAAGTTTATATGATTGCTTTCTATATAACATCTTTTGTTATATTATATGTACTAGTCGGGAACCCGCGCGTTGCTGCGGGAGCGACAATTTACATCAAGATAGACAAAACATAGGCCAAACCAACTGGTATCCATTCTAACCCGTTAGTTAGTCGGTTACCCGTCTTCTCATCCAAAAAGAAATTTAAATAATAAAAGACTTAAAAGTCTTTAAATGAAATCTCACAATTTCTTGACATATATTGTTGCTTTGTTGAATAGCACAATTTCTTGACAGATATTGCATGCTTTGTTAAATGAAATCAAACAGCACATGCCAGCATATATCGATACAGTAATCCTTGAAACAAATTATAACCATCTGACGATCGGAAAAACAATCATAATGCAAACCAAAACATTGAATTTAAACCACAACCATATAAAAGTTATATGAAGAAAACCTTTGGCTTGAAAATTCTTTAAAAAAATAACCTCATACATGTTCCAGTCTAAGATATTGCTATGAAATATATACAATCGATCATTCATTTTAAAACCGAATAATTTCCATTCCAAGTACACTTATCAAGATCAGTCGTTAATTAGTAGTACCTCTATTATCAGTTGCAATCGTATATCCTACGCTTGTTAATCTTTATAGATTAGCTGCTACCCTCAACATACTTGTACAGTGTCTTTGAATTAATTACCTGGAAAACAGATGAAAGTGTCATCAGAAGTTATACAGAGAGAACAATTAACCCCAAAAATTAAATTTAGAAAAACATACTAAAAGGAAATAGCCACAACATGTCAAAAGTGTAAATAAATAACTTGATATCCGGAATCAAGCATATCTTTGCTAGTCCCCTTTCTACTGGCTCTACAACATGAGAAACTGTATACTTCATGTCGTCCACGATCTGCACCAACCATATCACATCACAAGTATTATTAAGTGTTGACTCGGATTAACCGGCTCAAATTAATGGTAATGGATCAAGAACTGACAATTTCACCACTTCCAAAGACGACATCACAAACACTCTGATGTAACCTGGGATGGTGTGGTCTGTCCTCATGTCGAGCAAGATTTAGTCTAGGTGTTTTCTCGCAGTCTCGAACCTCTTCCGGATCGGGTGGAGCTCCTAATGATGCATAGTCGGTCATCACAAACACGTCACGTACACATCACTCTCCCCGTTTGTAAGGTACTGCTGGAAAAACATATAGGTGAACCACAGCAGCCACACTCATCTGCTTGACAACAAATTCAACTTTGAGTTTATTGCTAACAAGCCCTTCAACATTATTCTATATTACACAATAGACCCTAGACTTTAAGCAATCAAAATGCACCTCAATACAGATGATATAATCTTGTATACGGGTTTTTAGCTCCTGGGCCAAAGATCCTTTGAGTGCACCCATAGAGAAAAGGAAGGCTACAGCAACACCTTGCCAGCAAGTCAGGAATACGATTGACTTAAAAGTCAAGAACTTGGCCAACGGTTTGATCGGTGCTAGCTTATCCTTGGTTACCAAATAAAACTGCACCAGTCAATACAAAGCCCACGTCTGGCTGAAGTTAAGAACAACTGCCAAGTATGGGTATTTGCATACACGCGTCTCATTACCGAAAGTAACCTAGCCTTATACTATACCCGTTGCGAAAAGGTGATAAAGGAAACACCAAATACATATATGGACACACACACATACATTGTCCAATACATAATCAATTTTAAGTAGAAAACCGTGGGAACCGCATAAGCACTTGTACGTAATGCTTTGAAGATAAAGCGAGAGAGAGAAAGAGAGGCAGCTAGGCGGTTACATAGCCACCTTATGTATCACTGTTAAAGCAATATGTACAAGTGTTTATGCGGTTCTCGTAGTTAATAGTCTCATAACATAAAATGTATTAACTATATGGTATATAACTTTATACGAGGAGGTACTGGCCATCTAATAGCCTTCCTACCATTTACAAATGCATATACAAATATTTTAACTACCAAGTTCACAAGTAGATAGTTTATGAACAAAATTCAACAAAGCATGTGAAACATAGCATGAAGACACCACTAATCTTGTTGATAGCCTTGTCGTGAGAATCACCAATAAAATGATTTAATATGAACAGTACTTAAATTCCTCTAATTGGAAGTACCTGCAACTGCCAGGTAGCAACACATTTATACATGTCCCTTTGCATATGTCCACCATCACCACTAAAACAGTAGTTAATATCCTCAAATTTGAAGTACCTGCAAGGTAACAACACCCTCATACATGTCCCTTAGCAAATGTACACCAGCTCATTTTTAGCAAACCGAGAAAAGATCAAAGTTTTAAGTGAAACCCGGTGATCGGTGTCCTGTGTCCGGCAGTGGTGGAGGTTCATGGAGGTGATGTTGGTGATTCTAAGGTGGAAGGGTAGATGAGGAGAGTGGTGGTAGGTGATGTGTGATGGTGTGTCTTCGGAAGTGGAGGTTGGAAACTTAAACATATATTGATCTTACGCGTCCATAAGCATTCTAGCATCGGCCAAACGTTTGACTCTAGTGCTTCCCCGGAATAAAGAAATGAACTCATCACAGTGTAAAATAGATGCAGACTGCTAGTCGAAAGAAGTGCCTGCAACCGAAATTTTTTATTTTTATACCAAATTTTTACAAAAAATATTAAAAAATGATTAACTCATGGAAGAACACTTGATGGGACTTCCATTGCTACCAAGAATATTTGGTGGCTTCTTAATTGAAGCTTATTAGCCTATTATTAATATGTAAATAAATAAAAACATACAACTTTTAGAAAAAAATGTTCACGCGAGAAGTCAAATAATGCTACCTACCTTATTCTCTGCATCCCTGACTAATGATGCACTATCAAATTAACAAACATGTACTCCATTCCAGTTGAAAAATTTTTTGAAAAAATAGATTTAAACTTGACTCGGGAAAATAATGACATTAAATTCTAATTAGTAATTACATGTGGCAAGATGGGCGGGTTGGGTGAAAGGACAAATGGAGTTAGGTTGAAACGGGTCGGGTCAAAGAAAGACAACTTTAGTCCCCAATTAAGAACACATGACCAATAAAATGACATAAATATATAGCTTTTATTTTATATTTTTATCAATGCTAAAACTTGAAACCTTACATTCTGCATACACAATAAAAGACCACTGGTAAAACGCCATCAATGTACAATGTGTGGCTTCCAGTGTCAGCTTGTCGGCTGCTGGATGATATTCAAATTACAAAAAGGAACGTAAAATGGAGAGAATTGTAAAGCAAGATATATATGGAGCTTTAACTTAGTATATGTTTCATTTTAATATGGATACTTAAAGAGAGTTATCTTACCTATAGGATCATCACTTCTCTAATTCTTTTCAAGCTCATCCATTATTTCTTCAACATATTAACATCGACCAGATGTTGAAACTATATGTGGTAAAAGCAACTTCAACCGCGCTTCTGAATCAGGATTGCTGTTATACTTTGGCAATATTTCTTGCAATTCAACATGTGGATCCTCTTAACTATATACATGTGTCAAATGTCATACAAAATATGAGCATGTAAAATCATATGTTGATATCAAACATATATATGAGACGTACAAGGTAGTCGACAAGAGAGTCCCCTTAAGTGAGCTCGAATTTCCAGACGGAACAAAGCGAGTCCCAAGAGCTACGTACAGTGCAAGTTTGTTTCTTGTTTCAATTGTCAAATGGGTGAAACTTGAAAGTCAAACTGGGTCGGTCAAACAGGGTTAATCTCGGTTTACAGTTATGATTGGTAGTTTTGTGTCAGTTAATCACCCGCTTGATAGTGATTACGTCGGTTGATGTTTAGTGGTAATCGTGCATATAAGGGTCAGTCAAGAGTCGGTTGAAAACTCAAAAAAGAAGGAAAAGAGTGTTGACAAACAAGAGGACTTTTAAAACATAACTAAATCATGTGATCTGTTACCCAGCCCGGCTGACCCGACTCAGATTAAAAAGATTACCAGTTTTAACCAAATCCCATTTGGCTAGTTATACAGCCTACCTGACCCGTCCAATGTTCCACACATAGAAGAGACATACCTGTGCATTAAATACCAACCAAAGACAACGTTAATGGATTTATTTGAAACAAAATCACAGTTAAACTCAATAATAAACTACAAACTGAAATTAGAAGATAGGAAACTTGTCTAATATTCAGCAGAATTGCAATCGAAAGCAATTACACGTTTTTAATTATAAAAAGTACCTTAAATTTCTTTAACCTAGACTTGTTATCAACACAACAGGCTAGAGCAGAGGTTCTATGGTCCCAAACACAATACCAAAGACACCATTACATAACAAAAGCATAAAAATAAAAATTCATAACCATCAATTTGCAACAGGAATGATGACTGAGTTCATATATTACAAGAAATAAGAAACAAACCCAGTAGAGAGGGAAAGAGAAACCTGCTAATGTGGTGGTTGACGAATCGATTAGGGTTTTGGCGAGATGAAGAGGGGTTATTTCAATCCGTCCTTTTAAACACCGATTACACCTTCGAAACACGGGTATAGACCAGTCTCATTCGATTATCATCATTACCAAACATAATCAAATCCAAAAACATACCTTTGAAATTGTCAATCGGAACCCTAGGTATGGCTCTGCCCGAATCCTAATAACCCCTTGACTGACTTGCGATGGAACCCTAAAGCCATCGTTGTTCGAGCTTCGCTTTATCCACAACCTACCACCGCCATCATTCGAACACCATCATCACTGACCCAACGTCATCTCAGGAGGACTTATGCAAACAAACAGGGCTATTGAATTTAAGAATCTGATGATTGCATTGAAAGAGGAACGGTTGAGTTGAAGAAACTGATAATGGCATTGAATAAGAAGTTAACGGACGTAGAGAGATGGAGATTGATTAATCCTGTATATCTATTTTATGTGAGAAGGGCAGAAAGGGAACAAAATGGTAAAAAAAATTAGGCATTTTAAGTTAACCTTTCATATGCCATCTTAAAAAAGTGAATGAAAATTACTATTTTGTACATAGGAGATGCTTTATATAGTACTAGTAGGGAACCCGCGATTTGCTGCGGGAGCGACAATTTACATCAAGATAGACAAAACATAGGCCAAACCAACTGGTATCCATTCTAACCCGTTAGTTAGTCGGTTACCCGTCTCCTCATTTGCCAATCCAAAAAGAAATTTAAATAATAAAAGCCTTAAAAGTCTTTAAATGAAATCTCACAATTTCTTGACAGATATTATTGCTTTGTTGAATAGCACAATTTATTGACAGATATTGCATGCTTTGTTAAATGAAATCAAATAGCACATGCCAGATATATCAATACAGTAATCCTTGAAACAAATTATAACCATCTAACGGCCAGAAAAACAATCATAATGCAAACCAAAACATTGACTTTAAACCACAACCATATAAAAGTTATATGAAGAAAACCTTTGGCTTGAAAATTCTTTTAAAAAATAACCTCATACATGTTCCAGTCTAAGATATTGCTATGAAATATATACAATCGATCATTCATTTTAAAATCGAATAATTTCCATTCCAAGTACACATATCAAGATCAGTCGTTAATTAGTAGTACCTCTATTATCAGTTGCAATCGTATATCCTACGCTTGTTAATCTTTATAGATTAGCTGCTACCCTCAACATACTAGTACAGTGTCTTTGAATTAATTACCTGGAAAACAGATGAAAGTGTCATCAGAAGTTATACAGAGAGAACAATTAAGCCCAAAAATTAAATTTAGAAAAACATACTAAAAGAAAACACCCACAACATGTCAAAAGTGTAAATAAATAACTTGATATCCGGAATCAAGCATATCTTTGCTAGTCCCCTTTCTACTGGCTCTACAACATGAGAAACTGTATACTTCATGTCGTCCACGATCTGCACCAACCATATCATATCACAAGTATTATTAAGTGTTGACTCGGGTTAACCGGCTCAAATGACTGGTAATGGATCAAGAACTGACAATTTCACCACTTCCAAAGACGACATTGTTTTGGTCAAAAATTACTGAAGCAATTAAGTGATCAAATTAGTCAAGTGAGGTAGTGTGCTAAGAAAGTGCGTTGAAAATATGCTGATTAAGTTGTTTGCAAAAACAGTTTTCAGGATACGGCTCAGGATATTGAGCTGTATCTACGATCAAACTATGAGCAAAAAGTAAAGGGGGTGACACGAGATATACGAGGAAAGCCCTTGATCAATCTAGATCGCCGGCACAAAACCTCGGGAGCTGACAATCGCAGTTGCCTTGTTCTTCTTATTGCTTTAAATGTCAGAATACAGTGCATGATATTGATCAGATCGCTAAGTGTTACAATGCTTTTTGTGAAAGTGAAAGTTGTGAGAGAGTAAAGTGTGAGAGAGCAGTGAGTGTTGTTGTGTCCTATTCGATCTGATTTATCCAATTATTTATAGCTAAGAAATATAAACAAAAACTCCTATAAATGGGGGATGCTTCCGAATATTCCATAGTTAACGTTATGGACCGAGTAAAGCGGCTTCAACGTCTTCCTTTGAATGACTTAGACCGAGTCTTCCGGGGAAAGGGTCCTCATGGACGTTACCAGCTTGGACTCGTACTCCTGCACATAATCCGTTAGTAATCTTCAGGATACCATTCAGGATGTTACCAATATCCTGAATCAGCATCCAGGACATGAACATATATCATACAAGCAAGATATAATTTAAGATATTATCCAGGATATGAGCTCAGAATTTCACCCATAACAATTGTCCCCAAAAAATGTTACCGTTTAGTATCCTGGCACTAACGGTTATATTTTTTTACGAATAACGAGGCAATTAAGAGATTGGACCTTGATGTGACAGCTTGTAACCGCTTAGTCTATAATTACTCATTACCTCCCTATAACTTCTCATCCTCATCCTCTTTTAACCTTTACCGAAGAGAAAAAAAGGTAAATATCTCTCTCTCAATCCCATCTCCATCCTTCATTCTGTTCAATATTCCGGCACCATATGACGAGACAAACAAGATCGAGCTCTGGTGACTCTGCTCCCACGTTCATTCAGCAGAATCTTCTCCAAGAACCGAAGAAAGAGATATGCTCCTTCGATAGTGCCCACTTGTCGGCTCTCAAATCCTCCGGCATCTTCCCGGAAGGGACGGTGTTCCGGCCGTTTGACTGGGAAATCCGGTCAGACATGGTTTCCGACGAGTGGTTATGTTTCAATGCCTTTCCCTTTACCTTAGGATTGTAGTTTCCCTTTCCCGATTTCATCACTGATTTCTTTAATACCATGAAAATCTGTTTTAGCCAAACAATGCCGATGCTCTGGCGAGTCTTGTCTGTTCTTGATCAGATCAAGAGAAATCATATTCCTGACATTTCCGTTCATGACCTCCCCTTAGCATATCGGCTTAGATGCCATGGTTCCAGTAGATTCTTGTTCTATTCTACCTCCGACGATCCACTGATACTTCGTGCCACCAGGAATGAGGAGAAATGGCAATCTAAGTTCTTCTTTGTAAAAAGAGACTCAATCCCTGGTGGAACGGAATATCCGGTGAAGTGGTTGAGAAAGGGTAGGATTTAGGGTTTAAGGATGATCCTGCCTTATATCCTGTTTCATATCTTGTACTAAATTTTTTTTTCTTGTACACAGCCGATTTCAGGAAGCTTGTACCTCCCCTAGCTGACTCACAGAAGAGAATTAACGCTATCAGACTCCTCCCAGAGGCTGAAAGAAGTTTTAATCCGTCTCCACCATCTCCAAGCCCTCTTTCCAGTGCAAACATGTCTGGTAATGATCCTGCACGATATCCTCCATACATGTTTTTATTTGATATATTTAGGAAAGAATTGCACTCCCTGTATGCAGATTCCAGCAAAGTTCCAATCCTCCTTGATCTTGACGAGCTTGACAGTTACCCAACTCCAGTCATTGTCAAGAAAGAGACTCCTGCTGCTACCAGCTCCAAGCCGCTCCCTGCTCCTAAGCCTAACACGAGGACTCGTGCTTCCACCGTAAAAAAGAGGAAAGGTTCCGAAGTTAGTGCCCCAGGCTCTGAAGGGTTCTCCTATGAAGAACTCAGCTTTTCTGACTCCTTGGAGTCGATGACATCCTTCCTCAACAAGGTAATATCCTGCGACTATATCCTGCACACATATCCTGATAGGATATCCTGACGGGATATCCTGGTTAATATATTTTGACTTATACCTGAATTTTGACGTGCAGGGCCTCCAGCATCTGCTCCACCTTTACACCGATGCTTGCAGCACGAACGCGTTCCAAGAGGCCAGGATCAAACAGCTCGAGACCACCGTTGCCGACCAAGGTGCCATTGCCGAGGTGAAGACCCGGCATTACGGGGATAAATTGAAGAAGGTCACTCAGGATGCTGAGATAAAGCTGGCTGTCATTCAAATGGAGCATGAGCAGGCCATGGTCTCTTTCGGGGAAGGGATCAAGAACTCAGCCATTGTCTCTCTGCTGCAAACCCGCATCAAAATGGCTTACGAGGCCAAGGAGACAGGTCTTGAATGCCCAACCTGGCCGGTTGATTCCTGGGTGGCGAAGTTGAAGGAACTTGGAGGCAAAGCTGTGCCACTTCCTGCTGAAATTGGCGAATCCTCTAAGTCAGCAGAGCCGGTGAACAAGGCTGGAGAAAAGAAGGATGCTGGGACGGATGCTGGCAAGGATGTTGCTCAGGATGCTGGGGCCGAGAAGACAGAGAAGGCTGGTGAAGATGCCGCTGTGTGAGGGCATTCAAGTGGGCGATGATGGATTTTGATGCCTAGGCCGGAGCCCATTTTTTTTAAATTTGATGGTTGTGATCGTTTAAACAATTTACTTTTCCTGTCGTTGAACAATTTACTTTCCTGCACTAGAATAATATGCTGACCAAAGGTGGATGGGTCCTGGGTTTCAGGATGAAGCCGACCATCAATTAGTATAATACATTTTGAATGATGCAACGGTTGGAGGCGGATGGGTCTCGGTTTGAGGTGAAACCAAAAGCACAACTTTTGATATGTTAATAATATAACCTTTTTTTGGCTTTATTCCTGTTGTTATACCTTTATTGCATAAATTTTATTTATGAAAATAGTTTAGTTTGGACATCTTTGCGAACACATTGTAAGAATATCCTGAGAGATATCCTACTCAGGATACTGCCTCATAATTTATAAAACTCAAGTTATCCAAATAAAAAGGAGAGACCATACCAAATATTCCCAGAGAGTCAATTCCAATCTTCAATTATAGGAATGTCCCCAGTGCACACTTATAAGTTTGAATCCATCCTTTAAATTGTATAATATATGTCCCATGTGTTCAACATATTTGAAGACTTAGGAATGCAAACACAGTCGTACTTTAGCTTTACTGAATAAATCCTGAATATCCTGGGATAAACCCTTAATATCCTGGGATAAACCCTTAATATCCTGGGGATAAACCCTTAATATCCTGGGGATAAACCCTGATTTTCATGCGCTACAAGCGAGAGTGTACAAACTCCAAGACTTAGAAAGGTGAAAACCTTTAAACCTTAGAGAGTATGAAAATACCCTTTCGTGTGAGAGGGTGATCAATCCTCATATACCTTTAGGATCCAGGATATAGCCAATAGTAACGAAATTGTCAGCCACTTTTACATGAACTGGTCCCACTACCTTGAACTCCCTATATAACTTGCGCTCCAGGCAGGGTTTTTAAACCCAATTCGTAAGAAAGGTGAATACCTTTAAACCTTTGAAGGAATTAGAATCCTTTATACGTGAGAGAGGGGGCCAATCCTCTAATCCTTCGAAATATCCTGAGCGTGTATCCTGGAGCTATATCCTGAGGCATATTCTGCAAAATAATCTTAAACTAAGGTGGGTGTTAGCTTGGCTAACACCCCTCCGATGCTTAAGTCAGTATTGGGTTCAAGATAATAAGAAAATTCAAATATATTTAAAAGAGATAGAATACATACTGTTTTGGTCAAAAATCAAGCAATGATAATGCAACCAAACTTTCTATTGTGAGGTATGATGCTTGAATTGATGAACAACAATAAGGATCACTCTGAAATGTAATGAACAAGTGACACGAAGATTTATACGAGGAAAAAGCCCTTGATCAATGAATGATCCCTGGCATAAAAAACCTCGGGTGATGGAAACTACCGATCACCAACTCAAATTAAACAAGAAATGTATTACAACTTCGGATGATAGCGAGCTAAGTACAAGGATCACTATAGTGTATTGTGTAAAAAAGTGTGTAATCGCCAAGTGAATTAACGAGAGCTGGTGAGAGCAGTTGTAAGAGTGTGTGTAAAGCCAAAAATAGCCAAGTGTTTCTATATAGCTCGCTACCCCGTTTAAAAATGGAAAAATATCTAAGCTAACAAACATTCCGCATTTCATGCAAGTCCTCCACGAACTCCATAACGTCCACTTCAGTTAAGCACGTGCGGAATAAGCCATGGAATATGCTCCAGGAATATCGCCAAGACCAAGTCCAAGCTCGTACTCCTGCAAAACAATACCATATTCAAAGTAGACAATCGTTAGTATAAGGATCCTTAAGATGATCCATGATCCAGATCCTGAAACACTTCTGAGGATCACTAATTCAAACAGAAGTGAGGATCACCAAACCCAACAGTAATTGAGGATCACAGATCATTGAGAAATCCTCCCCTAACAATTGCCCCCAAAATATAAGGAGTAATTATGTAAATAAACGAGTTGTATATTGTTCTTATCCGTAACAAATCAACGGATAACTAATCGTTGGAGTCGGACTAGCTGTTACGAGCATGACGTCATTGAGGTGACTATCCTGCAAAACCATCATTATAAATTGAAGTTATGGATAGGGATCAATTCACATTTAAATTCAAGAGAAACTCCCTTTAAATCCACATTCAAAGATCAAGCAGGTATATCTCTTCCTCTTCTCCCTTTACGTTTTATTTCTCTGTTCATCTTCTTCTTTACCCTCATGACCAAGATGATGCTAAGATCCTCTCCGGCTAAGGATCACACAAAAGACAGTCCTCTTAAGAGCCAGGGGATCATCAAAGATTCATCGAAAGAAAGGTGCTGCTTCACTGATCCACAAATAGATAGAATCCGCCACTGTTTTCCGGCAAATACCGTTTTCAAACCATTTGATCCCACCGTTCTAAGTGATTACGTTTCTGAAACTTGGGTAGCTTTCCCGGTCACCCCTTTCACAATAGGATATCTCGTATCCTTTCCCTGAATTCACCCAGTCTTTCTTCTCCCTAACCGGCATCTCCTACATTCAAGCTATGCCAATGATCTGGAGGGTCTTATATTCCCTCGAAAGGATCATTGAGCAAGAAGGAATTTCTCTAGGAATGTCGGAGTTGGCAGAGATGTATGACCTCACAACATTTGGATCCCACCGATATCTATTCAAGCGTAAACCCGGTGAAGAACACCCCATCTTCAAAGCCACTAAGAATGATACCAACTGGAAACGGCGATTCTTCTTTGTCAGAAGGGATTCTATCCCTGATGGAAAGGATCTGCCAAGGAAGTGGACCACCCATGGTAGGATAGAGGATCCTGAGAAGGATCACCAGATAACCTTGTTTTTGTATAAGGATCACTAACACCCTTTTGTTTCTGTTGTACAGCTATCTCTGTTTCGCATCGTATACCATCACCTGCCACCAAGGAAAGGCTTGCTGCTTTCAGAAAACTTGATCCTGCAACAAGATCATTCAAAACAAACACCCAGGATTCTCAAGAAGTATCCTCAGGTTCTGTCACTATGTCAAGTAAGTATCCTGTTTTTTGTATAGTTAAATGTTTAAATAAATAGTTAAATAGAAATAGGATAAGGATACTTATCTGTTTTGGGTGTGTAGGCGCTGGGAAATCCTCAAAATCTGCCTCCAAATTCAGTGTCACTGATCTTGACACTGTCAGATCCTCAAAGAAAAAGTCTGCTGCTAGCCCCTCCGTCGTAATCCCCAAGGCAACCACCTCAAAGGGAAGAGGTGGAAAGAAAAGGAAGACCTCTGAAGCTGACAACCTACAAGGCTTGCCTTTGATCCGCCATCAGTTCCTCGAGTATTTCGCAGATGTAAGGATCACTGACTTAGCTTAGTTATCCTGCCTACTTGAGGATCACTTGACTCTAATCTTTGCATTATCTTCTTTGTAGAAATTTGCTGAGATCGAGGACTATGTTGGGAATGTTGAAGAGCTTGAGGAGAAATACTCTGACCTCCAAAAAGTGGCGGTGCTCAAGGATCACAAGATTGCTTCCCTTGAAAAGGATCTCAATATGCCAAAACTCAGATAGTTGCAACTCAGATCAATGCTGATTATGAGAAGCACGAGATCACGGAGGATGCTAAGGTCTCCGCTGCCATTGCCATTGTTAGGGCATGGATTTTATTCTAAGGATCATCTATCCTGAGACTAGGCATGGATCACGGATGCTTAATGGCTGATGCAGAGAGTTTGAGGATCCAGAGTCTGAGGATCACGAGTCTGAGGATCACGAGTCTGAGGATCCAGGATCCTTAACAGAACTTATGTTTTGCACGTTTTTAATGTGTAAATGTAGGTAATGGACGTAGTGGACCACTTCTTTGCTGGAATCTCGTGGAATATGCTTTTAGGCACGTGCATATTGAAGAAATAACCGTTAGTGGTGGTCATGGGTGACTTCCACCTTTTTCGGGAAGTTGGTTTTCTTGATATTTTGCTATCTTTTTAAGGGGAAACAAGCTCATTAGAGACACAAGTCGTGCACACCACACAAAAAACACATTACACTCGAATTCTCTGCAAACACTTAGCAAAAACACACACTTACACTAGAAATTCATTGTATTGAGCTTGTTTTCTTCCGAAGTTGTACAAGGATCACTGCTGTTTTTGCAATATAGTTGGTGATCGGTAGTTTCCATCACCCGAGGTTTTTTATGCCGGAGATCTTCTAAAGATCAAGGGATTTTTCCTCGTATAAATCTCGGTGTTCATCATTGATTTCATATACTTGTTTTTCATACAATTAACCAAGCATCATACCTCACAAAATCAGATTTGGTTGCATTATCCTTGTGTGATTTTTGACCAAAACAGTTTGGCGCCCACCGTGGGGCAATTGGTGCTTCAATTCTGAGAAATTTTGTTCATTTCATTCATTTCGGTTCATTACCTTCAACCACATGGCTTCTCAGGGAAAACTACTCCAAGTTCTATGTTGGCGGTCACTTTTTCACAGGGCATTCCGCCTTTGCATCATCTCCCCCTTGCATTCCAGAAGAATGCTGAGAATTCTCCGAAGAAGACAACCCCCGTTTTCACAAAACCAACTGTTGTTTCTTCCTCTATACTTACTAACAGTAATTTTTATGCTTTGTGATGTGTGTAAAATGCAACATATAAACTACATCAAATAAGGCATAAAACTAACCCTTTTTAAGTACTAATATTGGAAAAATAGTGTCTTTGTCTTCCTTTTGTATTTTCAGGATTAAATGAGCTCAAAAACACAAAAGAAGCAAAAAGACAGCTAATTCCAACATAAATACAAGGAAAGGAACATTAGTGGACTGCCCGTCCCCTCAACGGCACCTTCCAAAGCAAAATAGAGAAGTCAGAAGACTGAACACGCCCCATGCTCAGCCAGCACGGGGCCGTGCCCAAGAAGCAGCAGAAAAGACAAACCTATAGAAGCTTCTATTGCCCACCACGGGGCCGTGCCCAGCGGACACGGGGACGTGGCGAAAGTACAGCAGGCGCATTAATTGTAATTGCGAATTACAATTAATGAGGAGAGAGAGTGTCAGACGGGCACGGGGCCGTGTCCAGCGGACACGGGGCCGTGCCCAGCTCTCTGTTCAGCCTATAAATAGGAGTGCTTGGATTCATTTCAACTCATCCCTTGGCACACCACCTCTCTCACATTTCATCCACCACCCACCACCATCACAACACCATCATCCACCACCATCATCCATTGTCCATCGTAGAGTGTGTGAGTCGTCTCGGGATCCAAGATTGATCGTAAGAGTTCTTGACAATCAAGGCCATGTTTGCCTAAGTCTCTTACATCACTTGGTGAAGACAAAATGTCTAGTATAATACTTTTTATTTCTAATCTTTTGCATTTTTTATTTGGTTTTGTATTAATGACTTTAATAACTAGTTACTTATGTTGAAGGTGATCTTTCCTTATCGTTTGTCCGTGGTGTCTTGGCATTATTTTACTGTCTATATAAAATAAAGGATTTTCACCATTCATATCTCCACGGTCTATATGGAGGTATGTTGGCTACCTAGTCGGGGGTTAAGGGAACGGTTTGGTAAAGGTCTTGCCATTGTTCAGCGTTTAGAGGTCCTGCAATGGACCTGGGTCAAATTTAGTAGGACCTCCTTCAATACTTCACGGTATTGGATGGCGGGGGTCCAAACTCTTTGACCCCCTCATAAGTTAACTACTATTAATACTATAACCCAGCTATTTAGGACTGTATCCCTGCTGACTCAGACTACTTAGCCGAGGGTAACGTCACCGCCAAAAGCGGGGCCTATCACAATACTGCATTAATAACTTAATTCATTATCTTCCAATAATCCACCCTTTTAGGATTGTATCCTTGCTGACTCAAACTACTGGGGTGAGGGTAACGCCACCTTCAAAAGAGGGGCCTACTACAATAACTAAGATAATCTCTTAATTATGTGCAAAAGTGCGGAAATAATCAAAGGTTATACTAGATACGAGTCGGAACCAAGTGATTCATCTTGTCTATCTGTTTTTCTTTTATTTTTCAGCAATTTTAGTTAGTTTTTATTTTTCTTAGCTTAAAACATTTTTCTAAACTTTTATTTTGATTAGACGTTGAGGATAAACCGGTACTAAAAGCTCTTGTGTCCTTGGACGACCTCGGTATCTTACCAACACTATACTACGCTCAACGATGGGTGCACTTGCCCATATGTGTGTTTAGTGTTAGTGAAATATCGTGTTTTATAAATTTAAAACTTGGCTAAAATAAGTGTTAAAAAGGGCTTAAAATATACACCTAATATATATAACACTTCACCGCACATCACTTTGATTGTGCAGATGGAGGATCACATGCAGCAGCAGGTCAAAACTAATGGCAGGATCCTTCGCGAAATTGATAAAATCAGCAGAGGATCACTCCCCTTTGATGTCGAGGTCGCTGAATTTTGACACTCCAGTCATAACTTCTGTTTTGGTCAAAAATCAGACGAGGATAATGCAACCAAACTCTTTGTTACGGGGAATGATGCTTAAAATATGTAACAGCGATGAGGATCACTTCAATGTAAATTGCACAAACAACACAAGGATTTGTACGGGGAAAAAGCCCTTGATCAAGAGTTGATCTCCGGCACAAAAAACCCCGGGTGATGGAAACTACCGATCACCAAGCTCAAATAAATGAATAAATGTTTACAACTTCGGATAGTAACGAGCTAGGTACAAGGATCACTATCGTGAAATGTGTAAAAAGTGTATGAAATTGCTAAGTGTTTGAACGAGAGCTTGTATGAGCGTTTGTACGACTGTGTGTAACTGAAAAAATGACTAAGTATTTTTTACTAGCTCGTTACTCCCTTTTTAAAATAGAAATAACCACCTAAACTAACTATCCGACTTTCGTGCCAAGCCTCCACGTTCTCCACAACGTCTATTTTTGGTCAAGCACGTGCAGAATAGTTTGGGAATATTCTCCAGGAATGTCGCCAAGACTTGGTCAAGCTTGTTATACCTGCGAGATAGTACAAAACATAAACAAACAATCGTCAGTACGAGGATCCTTAAAGTGATCCATGATCCTGGAGCTCTTCTAAGGATCACCACCGGTTACAGAAGTAAGGATCACTAATTAGGATAACGAATAAGGATCACTAATTGTTAGAAAATCCTCCCCTAACAATTGCCCCCAAAATATAAGGAGTAATTTGTAAAATTAACGAGTTATATTTTCTTGATCTTATCCGCAACTAACTAACGGATATATAGCCGTTAAAATAGAACTAGCCGTTGCGATCATGACGTCACGGAAGTGACAATCCTGCAGAATCATAATTATAAATAGAGATATAGATAGGATCATTATGCATTCAAATTCGAAAGAAACTCCCTTTAAATTCTCAGTCGACGATCAACCAGGTATTTCTTTCTTCTCTTGCTTCCTCTCTTACTCTGTTTTTCTTTCTTTATCTCCGTCACTTCGAAAATGTTGCTCCGAAGTTCACCGGCCAAGGATCACCCAAAGAACAGTCCTCCGAAAAGCCAGGGGATCATTGAAGACTCTATTAAAGAACGCTGCTGCTTCAATGATGCTCAGATAGATAGGATCCGCTACTGCTTTCCGGCGAACACCGAATTTATGCCTTTTGACCCCAATGCCCTGAGCGATCATATCTCCGATAAATGGGTTGCTTTCCCCGTCACTCCTTTCACCATAGGCTATACATATCCTTTTCCAGCCTTCACCCAATCTTTCTTTTCCCTAACCGGCATCTCTTATATCCAAGCCATGCCGATGATTTGGAGGGTTTTGTACACCCTTGAAAGGATCATCGATCAGGAGGGAATAGATCTAGGGATGGCAGAGCTAGGAGAACTGTATGATCTTACCACCTTTGGTTCTCATCGTTATCTGTTTAAACGTAAACCCGGAGAGGAACACCCGATTTTCAAAGCCACCAAGAATGATGCTAATTGGAAACGGCGTTTCTTTTTCATCAAGAGAGATTCCATCCAGGATGGAAAGGATCTTCCTAAAAAATGGGCTACCCATGGTAGGATGGAGGATCCTGAGAAGGATCACCAGGAACTTTCTTTTGATGTAAGGATAACTTATATTTTTGCTTTCTTGTTATGCAGCTATCACCGTTTCGCACCTCAAACTGTCCCCTGCTGCTAAGGAAAGGCTCCTTGCTTTCAAGAGACTTGATCCTGAGACAAGAACTTTCAAGACAACAACCCAAGATTCACAGGAGGTATCCTCAGGCTCTGTCACAATGTCAAGTAAGTATCCTTGTTTAAAATTTAAATAAATAGTGAAACATGAACTAAGAAAAGATACTTATCTTGTTTTGATTGTGTAGGTGCTGGAAAATCTGCCAAGCCTGTATCCCAGTTCAACACGGCTGACCTTGATGTCGTACGATCTAGGAAGAAGAGATCCACCACCAGTCCTAGTATTTCCATTCCAAAGGCACCCACTAAAGGAAAGGGTGTCAAGAAGAGAAAAACCTCTGATGCTAAGGATCTTCAAGGCCTACCACTGATCCGCCACCAGTTCCTTGAATACTTCAATGATGTAAGGATCCTTAATTCTGCCCAGGTATCCTACTCGTATGAGGATCACTTGATCTTGAACTGCTTTATCCTTTTCTTTGCAGAAATTTGCTGAGATTGAGGATTACGTGGGGAATGTTGAGGAGCAGGACAAGAAAATTGCTGACCTCCAACAGGTTACCGTGCTCAAGGACCTTGCACTTGCTGATCTTCGGAAGGAACTCCTGGACGAGAAGACTAAGACAGCCAAACTTCTAATCGACCTTGACTATGAGAAGCATGACCTCATTGAAAATGCTAAGGTCTCTGCAGCCATCACGATGTATCAGACAAAATTGAAGATGGCCCAGGAAGCTCAAGATCCTAGTTTCGACAAAAACAGCTGGGATGTTGAGGGTTGGAAGGCAAGGTTGGCTGATCTCGAGGATGATGAGGAGGAGGCTACTGAAGTCTTGGCGATTGAAGCAAGTGGTAGTGGAAAGGATCTGATGAAAGATACTGCAGCTGGAGGGGAAGAGGATGCAGCAAAGGCATAGGTTGCATGAATGGGCGATGAAGGACATTTCTAGACGTAGCCAGAGCCCATTTTTTAAGTTTGATAGTTTGTTTTGGTTGTGGTGTTTTTTGCTAAACAATGATGGGTTGTACTTGAACAATAGGTTTTAGGATTAAGGATCATATATGATCCTTTGGACAATAGGCAGGATTGCATATGGTGGAGGGATCCTCTGTTTGGGGGATGAAACCATTGTGATCCTGCTGCCTTTATATTCCTGCACTACTTTCGAACTTATTATCATGGACACCCTTTACCTACCCCAGCGGACGGGCCACGTTTTGCTGGTAGAAGCTCGGGTAGGTAATTTTGACAACCTTTTAAGGGTTAGTCTTTTGTTTATAAATAAAAACTTAACCTTTTGTCGCTTATCTCATGTTGTTATCCTCTTTAATATGTTATTTTCCAACTGTTGTAATGTTCATTCTGTTTATACTTATCAAGCCTTGAAAAATTAGAAAAGATATCCAGAAAGTTTAGGATATGATCAAGGATCACATATCCCATAACCGATAAGTTCTAAAAAGTGATATGGTTTAAGAATCACAAGTTCAGTTGTCAAGTATAAGGGTTATTCAAATAAATAATGAATAGAATTAAAAATAGTTAAGGATCATACCTGAGGATCCAAGTTAGAATCCTATCCATAATAAGGATAACTATAAGATAAACCTTAGAATAAAGTAAGGATCAAGGATCCTTAGTTGCCTATCTTCAAGAACCTGAAATAGAGCATAACTTGGGACTAAGCCAATATAAGAAAAGGGTTAGCAACTGGGGACAAGCCCAAGGATAATTGGGGACAAGCCCAAGGATAACTGGGGACAAGCCCAAGGATCGTATGTAAACTGGAGTATGGCCCTAACTGGCGACTATCCAAACTTAGTGGCATGAAAATGCCAAAACCTTAGCTAACGTGAAAACGTTAGAAACCTTAGCTAACGTGAAAACGTTAGAAACCTTAGGAACGGATGTATGGTACGTCTACCATTATACGTAGGATCCTAAGCATAGCCAGAACAATGGAATTATCAGCCCCTAAAATGAGTACTGGTCCCAATGCCTTGAACTATACCAGGATCATCGTGCGCTACAGGCGGAACTGGGGTCAAGCCCGAATAACTGGGGTTAAACCCAAAGGACGGATTGCTTCAGTGGATAACCAATGTTATGCTAAGGATACCTGAACTTAAAAAACTCAAACTCATGTGAGAGATGGATAAAGGATACATGATCCTTATCCTTATATGAGTAAATAAAGAAACGAAATAGTTCAAGTTTAGGATATTACCTAAGTAAGGATCACCAATACTTCGAGGATCCTTTAAGGATATCCCATTCATGAGGATCATCTCTGCCATGAGGACCCTGCTCACATGAAATATTTCTTCAAGTGGACAGCATTCCAAGCTCTTGGTAGCAAATCACCTTCCATGGTTAGCAATCTATATGCCCCCTTTCCTGCTTCAGCTTCAATCAAATAAGGGCCTTCCCATTTTGGAGCTAACTTTCCATCAGCAGGATTGGTGGTATTTTGAAATGCTTTCCTTAATACCATGTCTCCAATTTGAAACCTCCTGATCCTGACATTTTTGTTGTAAGCACCAGCCATTCTTTGCTGATAACTGGCCATCCTTATCCTAGCCATATCCCTGATTTCTTCAATAGTATCCAGGTCTTGAGCCAAGTTTTCATTATTTTCCTCAGGATCACGAGTACTTGTTCTAGCAGTTGGAACCACCATTTCTGTTGGGATCACTGATTCTGCCCCAAATACCAAGGAGAATGGTGTTTGACCAGTAGCATTCTTAGGGGTTGTCCTATCAGCCCAAAGCACATAGGGTAGTTCTTCTGCCCATTTCCCTTTCTTGGATCCAAGCTTTTTCTTCAAATTGTTGATGATGATCTTGTTGGATGATTCTGCCTGACCATTAGCTTGTGGGTGGACTGGTGTTGATGTTATCATCCTAATCCCCCAACTGTCACAAAAGTTAGTGGTTCTGCCCCCAATAAATTGGGAACCGTTATCACATATAATCTCAGAAGGAATTCCAAATCTAGTTATAATATTTCTTTTAATGAAGGATATAACTTCTTTTTCTCTGACTTGGGCAAAAGCTTCAGCTTCTATCCACTTGGAGAAGTAATCAGTCATAGCTAGCATGAATACTTTTCCACCAGGTGCCTTAGGGAGCTTTCCAACTATATCCATACCCCATCTCATAAATGGCCAAGAGGAGGATATAGGATGCAATAATTCAGCTGGTTGATGAAGGATATTGCTGTGTCTCTGACAAGGATCACATCTTCTAGCATACTCCACAGCGTCTCTCTTCATGGTTGGCCAATAGTATCCTGTTCTCAGGATCCTTGAAAATAATGCCCTGCCCCCAGTGTGGTTTCCACAATCTCCTTCATGGAAGTCTTTTAAAACTTCTTGGACTTCAGGATCCTCAATGCATCTCAAGTATGGTCCTGCAAGAGATCGTCTATACAACATACTATTTATAATTGAGAATTGAGATACCTTAGATTTGAAAGCCCTAGGGTGTTCTCCTGTAGGAATCTCTCCATGTTGTAAGTATCTCATAATTGGTGAGATCCATGATCCTGATCCTGAATGGGATTGAGTATCCTCACTAGGGGTCATTGTGGAATCACTTCCTATCTCCATAGCCACATGATCCTCAATAGCCGGGTTCAGGATATGGATAATAGGGATCTTGATATCCTCCGGGATCTTCAAGGATGATCCTAAATTAGCCAATGCATCAGCTTCTGTATTTTCTTCCCTTGGTACCTGTGACAAACTAAAGGAAACAAAAGAGAGTGCCAAACTTTTGACTATCTCTAAATATTTGGTTAGCTTTTCACCTTTAACAGCATAGGATCCATTAAAGTGGTTTGTAATTAACAAAGAGTCTACATGTACCTCAAGATACCTGATCCCCATATGCTTTGCAATTTGCAAACCAGCAATTAAGGCTTCATACTCAGCCTCATTGTTAGTGGTTTGGAACTCACAAGCTATAGAGTGGGGTATTATGTCCCCCTGTGGCGATTTTAGTAGTATTCCAAGCCCTGTGCCTTTGACATTTGAGGATCCATCAGTATAAAGTATCCAAGGATCCTTGGTCTCTTCTAGCTGCTGGACTTCTAGCTCAGCTTCTTCTTGTAAATCACTACTGAAATCAGCCACAAAGTCAGCTAATGCTTGGGATTTGATGGCTGTCCTAGGCTCATATCTTATATCATATGCACTCAGCTTCACTGCCCACTTAGCCATCCTTCCTGACATCTCTGGTTTCCTGAGGACATTCTTAATTGGAAAATTAGTTTTAACAATGATAACATGAGTTTCAAAATAATGTCTTAACTTGGTAGATGCCATAATTAATGCGAGAATAAGTTTTTCAAGGTGTGAATACCTGGATTCGGCATCAAGTAAACTTTTACTTACATAATAGACAGGATGTTGTGTACCTTGATGATCCTTAACAAGGACCGCACTTACTGCTTTTGATGATACTGCAAGATACAAGGATAACACATCACCTTTTTCTGGTTTCATCAAAGCCGGGGCTGAGGATAGGTAATCTTTGAGGGCTCTTAAAGCATTTTCATGCTTCTCAGTCCACTCAAATTTCTTGTTTTTCCTTAGGATATCGTAGAATTCTTTGCACTTCTCGAAGGATTTGGATATAAATCTGTTCAAAGCTGCGATCCTGCCTGTTAGCCTTTGAACATCCTTAGCATTGGCCGGAGACTTGATGTTTACTATTGCTTTGATTTGTTCCGGGCTAGCTTCAATGCCTCTCTTTGTCACCATATATCCTAAGAATTTACCTGCTTTAACACCAACGTGACATTTCGAAGGATTAAGCTTCATATTATATTGATCAAGGATATTAAATGCTTCCTCCAAGTCTCTTAGGTGATCCTCAGCCTTCAAGGATTTTACCACCATATCATCTATGTAGACTTCCATAGTTTGTCCAATCTGATCCTTGAACATCATATTCACCAGCCTTTGATATGTTGCACCTGCATTTCTTAGTCCGAAGGGCATAGCAATATAGCAGTATATACCAGTCGGAGTCATGAAGGCTGTATCCTCTTGGTCGGATGGTTCCATTTGGATTTGTTGGAATCCAGATGAAGCATCCATAAAATTTAACAGTTCATGACCCGCAGTTGCATCCACCATGGAGTCAATGTGGGGTAATGGGAAAGGATCCTTGGGACATGCCTTATTTAAATCGGTAAAATCGACACATGCCCTCCACTTTCCGTTTTTCTTTTGAACAACAACCACATTGGCCAACCATCTTGGATACTTGACCTCTCTAATCATACCTGCCCGGAGCAATTTCTCTACCTCTTCCTGGATAATGGCATTCCTTTCCGGTGCAAACTTCCTTCTCCTTTGATGGATTGGTTTGAAGGATCTGTCGATGCCGAGTTTGTGAGTGATAACATCCTTGGATATACCAGTCATATCTTCGTGTTTCCATGCAAAGGTAGTCTTTCTCCTTTTGAGGAAGGATACGAGGTCTTCTTTCATTTCGCCAAGGATCCCTGATCCGATATAGATTTTGGATTCAGGATCATCAGGATCCATGAGGATTTCTACCACATCCTGTTCACTCGCCTCCAAGACATCCCTTGGAGGATACTTTGATTGCTATTGCTCCCTGGATTTCGAAGCTGGTTTCATCGATGAAGTATAGCAATTCTTAGCCTCCTACTGATCACTATCAATCTTCACTATTCCCCAAGGACTAGGGAGTTTCACACATTGATGATAAGTGGATGGGACTGCCTTCATATCGTGTATCCAGGGCCTGCCAAGGTTAACATTACAACAAGATAAGCAGTCAATAACACAAAATTTTTTATAAGAGTGTAGGCCTTCAATGTATATTGGGAGTTTAATGTCCCCCAGGGTATTCTTAGTTTCACCACTAAATCCCACGAGTACAGAGGATCTTGGTATGATCTCTGATTCAGGAATACCCATCTTCTTTAGGACATCAAGCTGGATAATGTTCACTGAACTTCCTCCGTCTATAAGGATCCTGCGGACAAAATGATTAGATATAAAAAGAGTAATAACTAAACCATCGTGATGAGGATCTTGGATATCAACACGATCCTCTTCGTCAAAGGTTATGACTTTTCCTTCCGAGACACTTGATGTTCGAACAGGTCTTTCTCCGTTATCCATTTTAGTTTCCTTTGCATGCCTTTTGGCTGCTGAAAAGGATGTGCCGCAAATGTCTGATCCTCCAGAAATGAAGTTTATCACTTGTGCATCCGCTGGAGGGGCTGGAGCCTTCTCAGGGATCCTTTCAGGATCCTGAGTCTTTGACTTCTTTCTTCCCAACAATTCTTTTAGATGCCCCTTGCTCAACAAGTATCCAATTTCCTTTCTTAGTGCAATGCATTCTTCTGTGAGGTGCCCAAAATCTTCATGGTATGCACACCACTTTGATTTATCCTTAGTTGCAGCTGGCCTATCATTCTTTCTGGGCCATCTAGCTTTATCACCTAAACTCTGCATCGCAAGGATTAGTTCATTGTTATCAACACTAAAACAATATTCAGAAATTGGAGGATAATCCTCATCATCCTCTTCTTGATCAATAGAATGCACGTTCTGGTTATCAGATCTGTTGTAGGATCTGAACTTGTTGTTCCTGAATGAGGATCCTTGCTTATCCTGCTTTGAGGATCCTGCTAACCTCTCCTGGATCCTCTTGTCATCCTCTAGCCGGGTGTACCTAAGGGCCCGGGTTCTTACCTCATCTAAGTTCCTGCACGGTGTCATAACAAGGTCATCATAAAACAACGAATCCCTAAGCAATCCCATTTTGAAGGCCTCAACAGCCGTGGCTATATCTAAGTTAGGAATGTCTAAGGATTCTTTACTAAATTTGGTAATGTAATCCCTTAATGATTCATTATGACCCTGGGTTATCCTATATAAATCACTAGTTAATCGTTCAAATTTCCTACTACAAGAAAACTGATTATTAAATAGATTAACTAGATTAGCAAATGAGGTAATAGAATAGGGAGGAAGACTTAGCAGCCATTTGAGAGCTGATCCAGTAAGAGTGGATCCGAATCCTTTGCACAGGCATGCTTCCTTTAACCTTTCTGGGATTGGATTGATCTCCATCCTCTCCCTGTATTGTGCTATGTGTTCTTCAGGATCCGTTGAACCATCATACAGTTTCATTGTAGGCACGTGGAACCTCTTGTGTATCTCAGCATCACAGATTGGTGGTGCAAAACGAGATATCTTATGGCTCCCATCTACAATCTCTGGGATAGGTTTGACTACTCCCGGGACACTTGATATCATATCCTTTAGCTTTTGCAATTCTCTGGCCATGGCATGATTGACACCTGGATCCTGCATAAGACCATGGTTAGTAGTATAATTATTAAAAGTGTTACCTCCCACTGGATTCGAGTTAGGAAGAATGGATGTTAATCCATATTGTTGAGGTTCTGGAATGATCGAGGGACCAGTAGAGGCATTGGTCTGCATTGGAATAAAATCTCCCTGATGGACATCTGAACCTCCTGTTTGCAAACTCCTCAAGGATCCTGGCATCTGGAAGGATCCCTGAAACTGGGACGATCTTGGAACAAAGGAGGATCCTTGAACCTGGGATGATCCTGGAATGAAGGAGGATCCTTGAACCTGAGATGATCCTGGAAGAAAGGAGGATCCTTGAACCTGGGATGATCCTGGAACGAAGGAGGATCCTTGAACCTGCTGCATTCCTGAATATCCTCCTGAACTCGTGAGGGATCCCATATGCTGAGGATAGGATCCCGCTGGCTGGAAATATGAACCTGATGCCTGGGTCATTGTAGTTGTTCCGTAGTGCACTCCTTTTGGTCCACCCACATATTGAATGTCTGGAACCATTGATGGCTGAGAAGTAATCACCGGAGTATCAAAATTCAAAGATCTGGGCATCAGTGGGGAACGATCCTCTGCTGTTTTCTTCTGTTTCTTAATTTCGTCAATCTCCCGGAGGATCCTTTCGTTGGTCTTATCCTGCTCTTGTGCATGATTCCTCATCTGCAAAATCAAGGCATAGAGATCATTAGTAGTAGGATTAGTTGAAACAGAAGAAGTAGGTGGTTTTGAGAAAATGGGAGTTGGTTTCTTCGCGGCATTCTCAGTATTCTTCTGGGATCCAGAAGGTGGTGGAGGCAAAGGAGGAACGCCTTGAGAAGAAGTGAACGAGGGCATCAAATTTGAAGTATTCTTCGCTGAGGAAGCCATTTGCTTGGTTGTAGTGAACCGAAATGAGCACGGAAATGTGTATTTTTCTAAGGACGAAGCACCAATTGCCCCACGGTGGGCGCCAAACTGTTTTGGTCAAAAATCAGACGAGGATAATGCAATCAAACTCTTTGTTACGGGGAATGATGCTTAAAATATGTAACAGCGATGAGGATCACTTCAATGTAAATTGCACAAACAACACAAGGATTTGTACGGGGAAAAAGCCCTTGATCAAGAGTTGATCTCCGGCACAAAAAACCCCGGGTGATGGAAACTACCGATCACCAAGCTCAAATAAATGAATAAATGTTTACAACTTCGGATAGTAACGAGCTAGGTACAAGGATCACTATCGTGAAATGTGTAAAAAGTGTATGAAATTGCTAAGTGTTTGAACGAGAGCTTGTATGAGCGTTTGTACGACTGTGTGTAACTGAAAAAATGACTAAGTATTTTTTACTAGCTCGTTACTCCCTTTTTAAAATAGAAATAACCACCTAAACTAACTATCCGACTTTCGTGCCAAGCCTCCACGTTCTCCACAACGTCTATTTTTGGTCAAGCACGTGCAGAATAGTTTGGGAATATTCTCCAGGAATGTCGCCAAGACTTGGTCAAGCTTGTTATACCTGCGAGATAGTACAAAACATAAACAAACAATCGTCAGTACGAGGATCCTTAAAGTGATCCATGATCCTAATCCTGGAGCTCTTCTGAGGATCACCACTGGTTACAGAAGTAAGGATCACTAATTAGGATAACGAATAAGGATCACTAATTGTTAGAAAATCCTCCCCTAACAACTTCCCAACACTTTGCAGCTCCAGATGTCCAATACCAGGGTGCATCAATAGGAATGCGTTCTGGATCATCGGTAATGTCTCAGGCTCGAGGATCCTCTTTCCAGCCTTTAGGATCCTCATTTCAGCATCAGGGATTCTTCACCAGTTTAGGAGGATGCATGGGGACGCAGCCAATTCAGGGATCCTCCTCTCAGGTTCAAGGATCCTCTCAGGTTCAAGGATCCTCTCAGGTTCAAGGATCCTCTCAGGTTCAAGGATCCTCTCAGGTTTAGGGATCCTCCTCCCAGGTTCAAGGATCCTCTCAGGTTCAAGGATCCTTTCAGGTTCAAGGATCCTCTCAGGTTCAGGGATCCTTTCAGGTTCAGGGATCCTCTCAGGTTCAAGGATCCTCTCAGGTTCAAGGATCCTTTCAGGTTCAAGGATCCTCTCAGGTTCAAGGATCCTCTCAGGTTCAAGGATCCTTTCAGGTTCAAGGATCCTCTCAGGTTCAAGGATCCTTTCAGGTTCAAGGATCCTCTCAGGTTCAGGGATCCTCTCAGGTTCAAGGATCCTTTCAGGTTCAAGGATCCTCTCAGGTTCAGGGATCCTCTCAGGTTCAAGGATCCTCTCAGGTTCAAGGATCCTTTCAGGTTCAAGGATCCTCTCAGGTTCAAGGATCCTTTCAGGTTCAAGGATCCTCATCTCAGGTTTCCGGATCCATGGATTATCCTCCAAGACCTACATTCACAGCACATCAAGGATCCAACATCTTCCAGGATCAAGGATACTTAAGGAGTGTGCAACCCGAAAGTTCAGATGTTCATCTAGGAGACTTCATACCGATGCAGACTATTGCTTCTTCTGGTCCCTCAGTTATACCAGAATCCCGTCAATATGGATTCACATCTGGAATTCCAACCTTGAATCCATTAGGAGGTAACACTTTGAATACTTCTTATAATGCTAACCATGGCTTCATGCAGGATATAGGAATCAACCAAGCTATGGCTAAGGAATTGCAGAAACTTAGAGATATAATATCCAACGTTCCAGGAGTGGTTAAGCCCATTCCTGAAATTCCTGATGAAAGCCACAAGATATCTCGTTTTGCACTACCTACTTATGATGCAGAGATACCGAAGAGGTTTCAGACACCAAATTTGGTTGCTTGTGCAAGGGCTTTGGATCCACACTTACCGGATCAGCGTTAAAATGGCTGCTAAGTCTTCCTCCTTACTCTATTACTTCATTTGCTAATCTAGTTAATTTGTTTAATAGCCAATTCTCATGCAGTAGGAGATTTGAACGATTAACTAGTGATTTATAAAGGGTAACTCAAGGTCATAATGAATCACTTAGAGATTACATAATTAAATTCAGTAAAGAATCCTTAGAAATCCCTAACTTAGATATTGCTACAGCTCTAGAAGCCTTTGAAATGGGTTTGCTTAGGGATTCAATGTTCTATGATGATCTTGTCATGACCCCTTGCAGGAACTTAGATGAGAAAAGGAACAGGGCCCTTAGGTTCATCCGTTTAGAGGATGACAAAAGGATCCACGAGAGATCGTCAGGATCCTCAAAGCAAGACAAATAAAGATCCTATCTCAAGGATAACTGATCCAAACAATACTCCAAACATGACAACCAGAATGTGCATGCTGTGGAACAAGAGGAAGATGATGAGGATTATCCTCCTATTTCTGAATATTGTTTTCCTGCTGATAATAATGAACTAATCCTTTCTATGCAGAGTTTAGGTGACAAGGTTAGGTGGCCAAGGAAGAATGACAAACTGCCTGCCACCAAAGACGAATCGAAATGGTGTGCTTACCATGGGGATTCTGGTAATCTCACAGATGAGTGCATAGCATTAAGGAAGGAGATAGGTTATCTTTTGAGCAAAGGATACTTGAAGGAATTGCTCGGAAGGAAAAAGTCAAGGATCAAGTATCCTAAGAAAGTTCCTGAAAAAGCTCCTCCTCCACCATCCGATGCTCAAATCATCCATTTCATCTCCGGAGGTTCTCAGCAGCTAAGAGACGTGCAAAGGAAACAAAGATGGAGAATGGGGGCAGACCTGTTCGGACCTCCCTCCTTACCCAGCATAAAGTGATATCATATGATGAGGATAACTGTGCGGACATTCAGGATCCTCATCACGACGGTGTAGTTATTACATTATTTGTATCTAACCATTTTGTTCGCAGGATTCTCATTGATCGGAAAAGCTCAGTGAACATAATCCAGTTGGATGTCCTCAATAGAATGGACATCCTTGAATCCGATATTGTCCAAAGATCATTTGTCCTTGTGGGATTCAGTGGGGAGACAAAGATTACATTGGGGGACATCAAACTTCCTATTTACATAGAGGGAGTTAATTCTTTTAAAAAATTTTGTGTCATAGATTGCTTATCCTGCTATAATGTTATCCTTGGCAGGCCATGGATACATGATATGAAGGCAGTCCCCTCAACATATCATCAATGTGTCAAGCTCCCAACTCTATGGGATGTGGTGAAGATAGAAAGTGATCAGCAAGAGGCAAAGAACTGTTACACTTCTTCATTGAAGCCAACCTCCAAGGAGCAAGACGTCAAGGATATTCTGTTGAACCCAGAGGATCCTGAATCCAAAATTTTTATAGGATCCGGGATCCTAGACAGTATTGAGCAGGATTTAATATCCTTCTTGAAAAGAAGAAAGTCTACCTTCGCTTGGAAACATGAAGATATGACAGGAGAAAGTTTGCACTCGAAAGAATGCCATTATCCAAGAAGAGTACCAGCCCTGATGAAACCAGAAAATGGAGAATTGTTATCCTTATACTTAGCAATTTCAGCTAAAGCAGTAAGTGTGATCCTAGTTAAGGATCATGAAGGCTCTCAACATCCGGTACACTATGTAAGTAATATTCTACTTGATGCTGAGGCCAGGTACTCTCATTTAGAGAAATTAATTCTTGATTTAATTATGGCTTCTGCTAAACATAGACATTATTTAGAAACTCACACCATTATTGTGAAAACTAACCTTGCTATCAAGAATGTTCTCAGGAAACTTCAAATGTCAGGTAGAATGGCAAAATGGGCAATCAAGTCCCAAGCTTTACTTGACTTTGTGGCTGATTTCAGTAGTGATCTACAAAGGGAAGCTGAATTAAAAGTTCAACAACTTGAGAAGACCAAGGATCATTAGACACTCTTCACGGATGGAGCTTCAAATGTTAAAGGAACTTGACAAGGCACACTACCAAAATCGCCATAGGGGGACATTATACCCCAATCCACTGCATGGAATTCCAAACCACTAATCATGAGTCAGGAAACTGGCAGATTCTTTTGATTTTTTCAGTCTACCACAGGTACCCAGGGAAGAAAATGCAGAAGCTGACGCTTTAACTAACCTTGGATCATTCCTAAAGATGCCAGAAGATGTGAAAAATACTCATCACCCATGTTTTAACTCCTGCAATTGAGGATCACGTAGCCATGGAGATAGTGGAGGATTCTGCAATCATACCTGGTGATCCTGCACAGTCGAATTCAGGATCTTGGATCCTTCCAATCCTAAGATATATACAACATGGAGAGATCCCTACAGGACAAAATCCTAAAGCTTTCAAAGTCAAGGAGACTGTGGAAACTACACTGGGGGCATAGCACTATTCTCAAGGATCCTTAGAACAACATACTATAGGCCTACCACGAAGAAGGATGTTGTGGATTATGCAAAGAAGTGTGATGCTTGTCAAAGACACAGTAATATTCTACACCAACCAACATAACATCTGCATCCTAAGAAGAAGCTTTTGCTCAAAGTCAGAAAAAAGGAAATGGCCAGTTATCAACAAAGAATGGCTGGAGCATACAACAAGAATGTCAGGATTAGAAGATTTCAAGTTGGTGATTTTGTGCTAAGAAAAGCATTCCAGAACACTACAAATCCTTCTGATGGCAAGCTAGCACCAAAGTGGGAAGACCCCTATCTAATTGAAGCTGAATCAGGAAAGGGGGCATATCATTTGTTAACAATGGATGGTGATCTCCTACCAAGAGTTTGGAATGCTGTTCATCTCAAAAAATACTAAGTAAGAAGGATCAGGGATCCTCAGCGATACCGGTATTCTGATTAAGGATCCAGGATCCTCAAAGGATATATGATTCTACATTTGGTAACACATTACTTTCATTTTCATTTTCATTCATTTTATACTTATTACTTATCATAAGTTAAAGATGTTAATCAGTTAACATCTATTTTCACAAAGTTTAAGCTTTCGCAGAGTTGTTATCATTTTACAAAAGATCAAAGTGGTTGGCCAACTCTCCAAAGTTTATGGGCTTGTCCCCAGTTATTTGGGCTTGTCCCCAGTTTCGCCAGTAGCGCACGATGATCCTGGTGCAGTTCAAGGCAGCGCGACCAGTACTCGTTTTAGGGGCTGACAATTTCATTGTACTGGTTGTACCCAGGATCCTACGTATAATGGTAGACGTACCATACATCCGTTCCTAAGGTTTCTAACGTTTTCACGTTAGCTAAGGTTTCGGCATTTTCATGTCGCTCAAGTTTGGATAGTCGCCAGTGAGGGCCATACTCCAGTTTACATCCGTTTATATGGGCTTGACCCCAGTTTACATCCGTTTATATGGGCTTGACCCCAGTTTACATCCGTTTATTTGGGCTTGTCCCCAGTTTATTTGGGTTTGTCCCCAGTTTGTTGGGCTTGTCCCCAGTTACTAACTCTTATCTTATATTGGCTTAGTCCCAAGGTGTATCCTATTTCAGGTTTTTGGAGACAAACGACCAAGGATCCTTGATCCTTACCTTCCATTAAGGTTTGTCTTATGGTTATCTTGTTTATAATGATAAAGGTTAGGATCCTAACTTGGATTCTCAGGTATGATCCTTAACTATTTTGATTTTATTCATTATTCATTTGAATAACCCTTATACTTGACAACTGAACTTGTGATTCTTAAACTATATCACTTTTTAGAACTTATCGGTTATGGGATATGTGATCCTTGATCATATCCTAAACTTTTTGGATATCTTTTTTAATTTTTCAAGGCTTGATAAGTATAAACAGAATGAACATTAAAATAGTTGGAAAGTAAGATATTAACAAGGATATCAACACAAAATAAGCCAAAAAGTTCAAGTTATTTTATTCACAAAAGGTTAAACCATTTACGGTTGTCAAAATTGCCAACCCACGTTTCTACCAGCAAAACGTGGCCCGTCCACATGGGTTGGCAAAGGGTGTCCATTGTTTACGGGTCTTTGTAGTGCAGAAAATAAAAGACGGAAGGATAACGAGTGGCTTCATCCCCCAAACAGAGGATCCATCCACCACCCATTATCCTGCCTATTGTTCAAGGATCCCTGATCCTTCACCCTAGAAACTACTGTCTAAAGTTATACAAGTTCTGACGATAAGGATCCTTGATCCTAGAAGCTTTACTTTTCATAGTTTGCTTATTTAGCAATAATTTACAAGGATATAGAATCCTAACTTGGATTCTCTGGTATGTTATATTCTAACTTTTTCTAAGCTGTAAGTTGTCTCTTATCCTTTTTGGTTAGGGATCATTGATCCACATTTGTTCGAACACTTCAAGTTTTCTGTTAAAAGTTTTACATTATCATCAGTTTTTCAATAACTTTCCAGTTGTTTGGTGATGATATTTTTGAAAATAGAAAGCATACATGAAAAATAAAAAGGGAAGAAACAACTATAGATGTAGCTAAAAAAGTTTAATGTTATTACCTATTCATTATGTATCAAAATCATCTGGCCTGGATTTCACCAGCAAAATCGTGGACCATCCACCCAGGCCGGATAAGGCTATCTAATAGTTAAAGTGTCTATGCAGAAATTAAAGTGCAGGAAGTTAATAGCAAACTGTGTAGAAGGATTCATTCTCCACGAACGGAAGGATCTTCTAATCTGTAAAGGCACTTGAGGAGTTATCTCTAACTCTATATTCTGAAATGATGATTATAGCAGGTCTTATCAGTGACGACAGGCAGTGTAACAACTAGTTACCAGCAGCAACGGCTAGTCTGCTTCTGACGGAAATATGACAGCTGTGAATCCTTATCACAACTGCCATATTGGGGGCAATTGTTAGGGCATGAATTTTATGCTAAGGATCATCTATCCTGAGACTAGGCATGGATCACAGATACTTAATGGCTGATGCAGAGAGTCTGAGGATCCATAGTCTGAGGATCACGAGTCTGAGGATCACGAGTCTGAGGATCCAGGATCCTTAACAGAACTTATGTTTTGCACGTTTTTAATGTGTAAATGTAGGTAATGGACGTAGTGGACCACTTCTTTGCTGGAATCTCGTGGAATATGCTTTTAGGCACGTGCATATTGAAGAAATAACCGTTAGTGGTGGTCATGGGTGACTTCCACCTTTTTCGGGAAGTTGGTTTTCTTGATATTTTGCTATCTTTTTAAGGGGAAACAAGCTCATTAGAGACACAAGTCGTGCACACCACACAAAAAACACATTACACTCGAATTCTCTGCAAACACTTAGCAAAAACACACACTTACACTAGAAATTCATTGTATTGAGCTTGTTTTCTTCCGAAGTTGTACAAGGATCACTGCTGTTTTTGCAATATAGTTGGTGATCGGTAGTTTCCATCACCCGAGGTTTTTTATGCCAGAGATCTTCTAAAGATCAAGGGCTTTTTCCTCATATAAATCTCGGTGTTCATCGTTGATTTCATATACTTGTTGTTCATACAATTAACCAAGCATCATACCTCACAAAATCAGATTTGGTTGCATTATCCTTGTGTGATTTTTGACCAAAACAGCCATGTACAAGACCAAGCTACAGATGGCCCAAGAAGCTCAGGATCCTGCCTTTGACAGGAGCAACTGGGACATGGAGGGCTGGAAGGCTAGGCTGGCTGAGTTGGAGGATGAAGATGAGGCTGACGAGGTTCTGGCAATCGAAGCTGGTGGCAGTGGCAAGGATCAGGTGAAGGATATGGGAGCTGGAGGAGATGGTGACGCAGCGGAGGCGTAGGCTGCATGAATGGGCGATGAAGGACATTTCTAGACGTAGCCGGAGCCCATTTTTTAAGTTTGGTTATGATGTTTTCTTGTTGAAAAATGATGGGTTGTATTTGAACAATAGTAATTAGGGCTAAGGATCATGAATCCTTTGAACAATAGGTAGGATTACAAATGGTGGAGGGATCCTATGTTTGGGGGATGAAGCCATTGTGATCCTGCCGTCTTTTGATTCCTGCACTTTCTAGACCAATGAACAATGGACACCCTTTGTCAACCCATGTGGACGGGCCACGTTTTGCTGGTAGAAACATGGGTTGGCAATTTTGATAACCTTAAAGGGTTTAATGTTTCGTGAATAAAATAACTTTAACTTTTTGACTATATCCCGTGTTGCTATCCTTGTTAGTATTTTACTTTCCAATTGTTGTGATGTTCATTTTGTCTAAACTTATCAAGTAAAAGAAAATTTTAATAAATATCTTCAAGGATTTTAGGATATGATCAAGGATCACATATCCTATAGTCGATAAGTTTTGAAAAGTAATATAGTTTAAGGATCACAAGTTCAGTTGTCAAAGGATAAGGGTTACTTAAATGAATAATGGATAAGATCAAAATAGTTAAGGATCATACCTGAGGATCCAAGTCAGGATCCCAACCTTTAACACTTGTAATCAGGATAACCCAAAAGACAAACCTTAGTAGAAAGTAAGGATGAAGGATCCTTGGTCGTTTATCTCCAAGAACCTAAAATAGGATACAACTTGGGACTAAGCCAATATAAGATAAGAGTTAGTAACTGGGGATAAGCCCAACAATTCTGGGGACAAGCCCAATATACTTGGGACGAGCCCAAAGGATAACTAGGGACAAGCCCAAAGGATAACTGGGGACAAGCCCAAAGGATCGTATGTAAACTGGAGTATGGCCCTTACTGGTGACTATCCAAACTTAGTGACATGAAAATGCCAAAACCTTAGCTAACGTGAAAACGTTAGAAACCTTAGGAACGGATGTATGGTACGTCTACCATTATATGTAGGATCCTGAATATAGCCAGTACAATGAAATTGTCAGCCCCTAAAGCGAGTATTGGTCCCATTTCCATGAACTATATCAGGATCATCGTGCGCTACTAGCGAAACTGGGGACAGGCCCAAACTGGGGTCAAGCCCAAATAACTGGATACTTCTGTGGATACTCAATCCTTCGTTAAGGATACCTGAACCTTCAAAACTCAGAATCAAGTGAAAGGAGGATAAAGGATGCAGGATCCTTATCCTTATATAAGAGAATAAAAGAATGAAATAGTTTGAGATTAGAATGTTACCAAAATGAGGATCATCTACTCTATAAGGATCCTTCAAGGATACTTGTCAGGATCATGGATCCTTGTCACATAAAATATTTCTTTAAATGGACAGCATTCCAAGCTCTTAGTAGCAAATCACCTTCCATTGTTAGCAATCGATATGCCCCCTTTCCTGCTTCAGCTTCAATCAAATAGGGGCCTTCCCATTTTGGTGCCAACTTTCCATCAGCAGGATTGGTGGTATTCTGAAATGCTTTCCTTAATACCATATCACCAACTTGGAATTTCCTGATCCTGACATTTTTGTTGTAGGCTCCAGCCATCCTTTGTTGATAACTAGCTATCCTTATCCTTGCCAAATCCCTGATTTCTTCTATAGTATCCAAGTCTTGAACCAAGTTTTCAGCGTTCTCTTCAGGATCACGAATGCTTGTTCTTGCAGTTGGAACCACCATCTCTGTAGGGATCACTGATTCTGCCCCAAATACCAAAGAAAATGGAGTTTGGCCTGTGGCATTCTTGGGAGTTGTCCTATCAGCCCAAAGCACATAAGGTAGTTCTTCTGTCCATTTTCCTTTCTTGGATCCAAGCTTCTTCTTCAAATTGTTGATGATGATCTTGTTGGATGATTCTGCCTGACCATTAGCTTGTGGGTGGACTGGTGTTGATGTTATCATCTTAATCCCCCAGCTGTCACAAAAGTTAGTGGTTCTATTCCCAATAAATTGGGATCCATTATCACAAATAATCTCAGAAGGGATACCAAATCTAGTAATAATGTTTCTTTTAATAAAGGATATAACTTCCTTTTCTCTGACTTGAGCAAAGGCTTCAGCCTCTATCCACTTAGAGAAGTAATCAGTCATAGCAAGCATGAATACTTTTCCACCAGGTGCCTTAGGAAGCTTTCCAACTATATCCATTCCCCATCTCATGAATGGCCAGGAAGAGGATATAGGATGCAAGAGCTCTGCTGGTTGGTGAAGGATATTACTATGCCTCTGACAAGGATCACACTTCTTGGCATACTCCACAGCATCCTTCTTCATAGTGGGCCAATAGTATCATGTCCTCAGGATCCTTGAGAATAATGCCCTGCCCCTAGTGTGGTTTCCACAATCTCCTTCATGGAAATCCTTTAGGACTTCTTGGATTTCAGGATCCTCAATGCATCTTAGATATGGTCCTGCAAGAGATCGTTTATACAACATATTATTTAATATTGTAAATTGAGATACCTTAATTTTGAAAGCCCTTGGGTTTTCTCCTGTAGGAATCTCTCCATGTTGTATATATCTCATGATTGGGAGGATCCATGATCCTGAATGAGGTTGAGTATCACCACTAGGGATGATTGCAGAATCTTCTCCTATCTCCATAGTTATATGATCCTCAATGGCAGGGGTCAGGATATGGATAATAGGGATCCTTATATCTTCCGGGATCTTCAAGGATGATCCTAGATTAGCTAATGCATCAGCCTCTGCATTCTCTTCCCTTGGTACCTGTGTCAAACTAAAGGAAACAAAAGAGAGTGCCAATTCTTTGACTATCTCCAAATATTTGATTAGCTTTTCACCTTTAACAGCATAGGATCCATTAAAGTGATTAGTGATTAATAATGAATCTACATGTACCTCAAGATACCTGATCCTCATATGCTTAGCAATTTGCAAACCAGCTATCAAGGCTTCATGCTCAGCCTCATTGTTGGTAGTTTGAAATTCACAAGCTATGGAGTGGGGTATTATGTCCCCCTGTGGCGATTTTAGTAGTATTCCAAGCCCTGTTCCTTTTACATTAGTGGCTCCATCAGTGAAGAGTATCCAAGGATCCTTAGTTTCTTCAAGCTGTTGGACTTCTAACTCAGCTTCCTTTTGCAAATCACTACTAAAATCTGCCACAAAGTCAGCTAAGGCTTGGGATTTGATGGCAGTCCTTGGTTCATATCTTATATCGTATGCACTAAGCTTCACTGCCCACTTAGCCATCCTTCCCGACATTTCAGGTTTCCTAAGAACATTCTTAATTGGAAAATTAGTCTTAACAACAATGGCATGAGTCTCAAAATAATGTCTTAATTTAGTAGATGCCATTATTAATGCAAGGATAAGTTTCTCTAAGTGTGAATACCTGGATTCAGCATCAAGTAAACTCTTACTTACATAATAAACAAGATGTTGTGTACCTTGGTGATCCTTAACAAGGACCGCACTTACTGCTTTTGAGGATACTGCTAGGTACAAGGATAATACATCCCCTTTTTCTGGTTTCATCAAGGCCGGGGCTGAGGATAGGTAATCCTTAAGAGCTTTGAGGGTACTTTCATGCTTCTCAGTCCATTCAAATTTCTTGTTCTTCCTCAGGATGTCATAGAATTCCTTACACTTTTCTGAGGATTTGGATATGAATCTGTTCAAGGTTGCGATCCTGCCTGTCAATCTTTGCACATCCTTAGCATTGGCAGGAGATTTGATATTCACAATAGCCTTA
>CM060418.1:23490061-23670858 GCA_030545235.1 Helianthus tuberosus | reverse complement strand
GGTGCTAAATTGCGTAGTTTAGTGTGTTATGAGATACCTTTTATGACAGTTTTCATTCCCGACACTTTACAAGTTATTCTGGACAATTAAACTTTATTTCTGCATTATATTTTGATGTTAAATTGCTGGATTTTGCTGAATTTTACAGAATTCTGCATTTAGAGTGTGTTTTGGGCACTTTTTGGTGTTTAACTGTCACTCAGAAGGCAGTTTTATAACCCATACTTTCCTACATGAAATTCTAGCATAAACTTTGGTTCCGGAACTCATTCTGTGTCCTAACATGATGTCTGTCGAGTACTGAACTCCCGTCAGTACTTCTAGTTTATCTGATAAATGTGCTAGTTTCATCTGTGCAATAATTGAACTGTTTCAAGTTGCATTTGACAATCATAAGTAACATACAACATGCAATGTAATTGTGGTTTCTTTGAAAGTAAATCATGAAATCATTCACATCATAAATTCAGCATACACAACCATATGTTACAAGTTACTGTTCACATTGTACCGATTTTACATGGAATAGTGCCAGTTGTCACAAGTTTAAAATACCACGGGAATATTTCCAAAGTTACGAAAATAACCTCGATCATTTTTTGTCTAGGGTTTCAACCTCTTTCATTTTTTTGTATGAGATCTCGATCGCCATAGCCAATATCTTCATCGATGGTCAAGGGTTTCATTCTCTTTCATCTCTGAGATCTCGATCTTCCATAGCAAGATCTTCATCGCTGGTATAGGGTTTGTGGATCTTCTCCATCAAGTTCATCTTCAAACTTTTGCAAAATTTCAACGAAATCATCCGATAAAGAGGTTAGAATTAAATGCGGTTCTTTTCCATTTTGTTTCATGTATATGATAAGTATTTCTTCTGGTGTATGTTTGATTTAGAGCTTCATAACCATTTCATTTTATTGATTCAATCACTTTGTTTAGAATATTGATGAAATTAGGGCTAGAATCCGAAATTCTGAAATGTCACACCCCAACCGATGGCGGAATCATCGGGGCGCGACACTAGGCGAATCAAATTGCTGAAGAGAATCTATAACAACTAATTCAGCAAAAATATTTAACAAGTTCATTACCCCATACTAATAAACAAATATTTCACATAAAGTTGTACAGATTTCATGTCTCTTGAACAAAACAAATCCGACAACCTAGATTTTAGGTGAGTTTCTATAGTAGCCCTATCTTGATTGAGATAACCTGCGTTTAACCTGCAACATACGTTAAAATAATGTCAATACAAAAATGTATTGGCGAGTATACAGGTTTGATATAGCATAAAGTAGGTAAAAGCATTGCGAATCTCCACATACATAAACATGATACAACACATATACACTACAAGAAAAAAACTACCAGCTAAGTTCCGAGATGACTGCGATGGAGAGACCTCAGGCATGTTCGTCTTAACTGGACCCCGTCGGGTGTGAGTCTAACTATAGTACCATACTAGTTAAGGTGGAACATCACGAGTAAGTGTCCTAGCACATATGTATCAAGCATCACGTGTAATTATGTACGTCACTTATTCACATGTGATAGTAGTTTAGAGTGTGTACCGCGTTTTGATAAGTGCGCTTTAGATATGAACGTATGGTACACCCCAAAAGTGTGTTTTAAGTGTTAAAAAGGTGTCAAGTATACTCATAGTGCGTGTTTAACGAGTAACACAGTCTGGATGGGATTGAAGAGAGCGCGTTGAGTTATCCTGAGCATAGAACAGTAGCGTAAGCGTTGAACAGAGCGTAAACAGAGTGTCAAATGGTTGAGTGTTTGAATGGTGATTCGAACGGATGGGTCTCCATTCGAGTGGATGGCCATTAGAACGGATGGCCATTCTAATGAGTAAGTGTGTTGTTAAAATTCAAAGTTTCGTTTAAATGTTTAATCACTAAAAAATTATAAGGGTCAGGTCACCCGGTTGGATGGCCTTTCAAGCGAGTAACCTGTAGTTTGATGTTCTCGTAAAATTTTCTAAGTAACAAGTTTGGTGTGACGACGTGTCAAACAACGGAACACACCAGGTCCAACTCATTCAATCGAAGGGTCTCAACCCATTCGATCGGACTCACTGTGCTTGATGGAATTTCATGTTCAACCCGTTAATCGGTCATCTCTCTGGTGGAAATCTGTTTTCAAGCCGGTTCTCAACTAAGGAATGAGTAGAGAGTCTGAATGAGTCTAGATTCCATCGGTTTTGTGTGAAAGTTGCAGAAAATTTTGAAAACATGTGAAGAGGTGTGAAATCTTGCAAAACTTAGTTGAAAAGTTGTGGAAATCTCTTAGATCTGAACCAATCTTGATGAGTTGGTGCTCAACAACAGGTTGCATAAGCAAAATGAGTGAAGAACACCTTCAAGAGGCCCAAATCAGTGATTTCAGAGAAAAAGTTAGTGTTTGTGTGTGATTTTGATGTAGAAGTGGTTCGAGGTGATGATTGTACAAGATTTGAGATGAAAATGCTTACAAATCAGTCTTGAATCGTGGGTCGAAGCTTGAGAGCGTTTGGGAGCGACTGAGGACGGATGAGAGGTGAAAGTGTTGGAATGGAGGCACAAGTCCCCTATTTACAGGTGAGGAGAAGAGTTAAGTCAGTGCGCGAGAGTGTGTGTCAGAAGGCTCGTCTGGTCGAATGGCCATCCGATTGGATGTCCATTCGGACAGTCGGATTGCGTTTGTTAGTTTTCCAACTTTGGTTCGTTTGATGCCTTATGTTGCGTTAATTATTGTGGGTACTTTAAGCGTTTTAGCGAGATAAATAGTATCATGTTACGTTGCGTTTCAGTGTGATAAGTCGAATTACGCGTGCCCACGAATGCGCGTTTCGGCCAGTTTTAAATATCCAGGTATTTATATAGACTAATAATATAAGGTAATTTAAGAGGTCATAGCACAAGTAACTGCGTTTTGAGTTTGCGTTTGCGTTGAGCAATTACGAATAGCGTAATAGTGTATGTGTTAGCTTTATAAGCGTATGCGTTGTGATATAGCGTGTGCAAAAATATGCGAAATAGCGTTATAAGTGGTGTGTGTCGGGTGTATTATGTTTTTATTGATATTTTTAGCCCATTTTACACATTAGTCAAGTTCTAAATTTATAAAACACGATATTCTACTAACACTAAACACACACATGGCAAGTGCACCCATCGTGAGCGTAGTATAGCGTTGGTAAGATACCGAGGTCGTCCAAGGACACAAGAGCTTCTAGTACCGGTTTATCCTCAACGTCTAATCAATCTAAAATTTTTGAGAAAAGATTTTTGAAAGATGAAAATAAAAAAACTAAAAATGCAGAAAGAAAAATAAAACAGATAGACAATATGAATCACTTGGATCCGATTCGCCTTTAATGTATCCTTTGATGATTTTCGCACTTTTGCACTTTTTAAGAGATTATCTTAGTCATAGTAGTTGGCCCCTCTTTTGAAGGTGACGTTACCCTTGGCTAAGTGGTTTGAGTCAGCAGGGATACAATCCCAAATAGTCGGTTTAATGTATTAATAGTAGTTTACATATGAGGGGATCACGCCATTCGCACCCCCGCCATCCAATACCAGTGGGTATTGAAGGAGGTCCTAGTAAGCTTGACCCATGTCCTTGCAGGATCTATACACTGAACAAGGCAAGAACCTTACTAAACCATTCCCTTAACCCCCGACCAGGTAGCCAACATATTTCTATATAGACCGTAGAGATATGAATGGTGTAAATATTTTACTTTATATAGACAGTAAAGTAATGCCAAGACACCACAGACAAATGTTAAAGAAGTTTCACCTTCAACATAAGAAACTAGTTATTAAAGTCATTAATACAAAACCAAATAAAAAGTGCAAAAAGATTAAAAATCAAAATTAATACATTAAAGACTTGTCTTCACCAAGTGACGTAAGAGACTTAGCCAAACATGGCCTTTGATTGACAAGAACTTTTACTATCAATCTTGGATCCCGAGACTACTACACACACTCTGAGGTGGATGATGGATGATGGTGGTGGATGTGGGTGTTGTAGTGGTGGTGGAGTGGTGGCAAATTGGGAGAGAGGTGGGTTGCCAAGGGATGCCTTTGAAGTGAACCAAGCACCTCTATTTATAGCCTGAACAGAAGCCCAGCCACGACCCCGTGTCCAGCGGACATGCTCCTGTGGCCATCCCTTTCTCTTCCTTCATTAATTGCATTTGTTAGCCTAGGGCTCAACATGGCCCATGTCCAGTGGGCACGACCCCATGTGCAGAAGCGTATCTGTACTACCAAGATTTTGCAAGATTCTGCGTATCTTAGCGTTGACCACGCCCCGTGCTGAGCTGGGCACGCCCCTACGGTGGGCGTAGAAGCTTCCACAACTTTGTCTTTTCTGCAGGTAGCTGACCACGCCCCTGTGTCCAGTGGGCACGACCCCATGGTCAGTCTTCTGTTTCTTGTTTCCGTCTTTGGGGATGCTGCTGTGGGATTGGGCATATCACGTTTATTCCTTTTCTTTGTATTTATGTTGGTTTTAACTGTATATTTGTTCCTTTTGCTCATTTAAGCTCATTTGGTCCTGTAAATTCAAAAGGAAGACAAAAGCACACTTTTTCCAACATTAGTACTAAAAAAGGGTTAGTTTTATGCCTAAGTTGATGTAATTTTTATGTTACATTTTGCACACATCAAATACCCCCACACTTGAATCTTTGCTTGTCCTCAAGCTAAACTCTTTAATATGTGGCTTACACACCCAAATGGAATAGGTAGCAGAGAAGTTTTGGGCTTGTCTTGAGTGTCGGGAATCCAAGGTCTTTATTGGGTTTTATTTTTATTCTATTTACATTATTATCCGTTATGATTTATTGAGAACGTTACATAAGAAAAATTACTTATTTGGGCATAACATGCCTCTTTAAAATTCCATTTATATACAAGTTCACATACCTCACGGGAGATCACTTAACACTCGGCTGAAGATGTATTTTTGTGAAACACTCGAGACCGGCATGGAACTTACTTCTACCATATGCTTGCCAAGCAATCAATCCTCCTCCTTTTTAACTATAAACCTTCGTAAATATCAAGAGGACTTTGGAAAGGGTTAGGTTTGGGCTAAGGGTAGGTGGTTTTGGTTAGTGGTTAGTAAAAAGGGCTAAAAGCGTAAAAAGCATCGGTCGTCGTGAAACTTTTTGTTTTTGTGACTTTTATTCAAACTAAGCATTTTCAAACAAAGTTTCTTTGAGGAACTTGTTTGTTTATTGCTAGACTTTTTTTTCATAGGAGACTTCACAAGATAACCGAGCTTTTTACTAAAATAAAGGGTTTGAAAAGAAAAAAGTTTTGGTGGGTGAAGGGTGTTTGTTTTGTGGGTTTTGAAATGAAAAGGTTTAGGCTCAAAGGGGTTAACTAGGGGGATTTTGGGTAGGTGATAAAAAAATGAAAAATAATGGTGTTGAAAGGAAAATGGGTTAGTCCTAATACCTCCATCATTTACTTACTTGGGTTTAAGTTGGTAAGGACCGGGAATCTATTGTCGTGGCAAGTTCTAGAGTCGTAAGAACCAAGCGGTTGTTAACACAAGAAACGAATAATGAGCATTTAGTTTAAAGATATATGCTTGTATGCTCAATAAAGGCTCAAAACTCACTTGTTGTGGGAATGAGTTTATAATGTGATCAAGTATATATAATCAAATTTTAATTAGATTTGTCATGCCTTTTCATAATTTTCTTATGTTGGTTCTTTTTATCACGACGCTATCGGTTGTAAATTTGTAAAAATGTAACCTTTTTAGAACTTGTTATTCCTAACTTAAACCAAGACAAGTAAAAAAAATGAAAAATTTTGAATTTTTTTGGGGTGATTAGCGGTTCTAATAGAGTTTTGTGTAAGGCTTGTTATTAGGACTTGCAAAATTCAAGGTTTTAGCATCCCCCACACTTAAATTACACATTGTCTTCAATGTGTCCCAAAATAAGTTTGTAGGTTGATTAAATGTGTAAAAGGGTGTTGAAAAATAAGGTTTGGTGTTACTGGACACCTGGCCACTGGCTCGTGCTGGCTGAGCACGACCCCATGGTCAGAGTGCCAGTAACAGAAATTTACAGAATGTGGCCACATGGCGTGCCTAGTGGACACGACCCCATGGTGGCCAAGTTTCAGAAAAAAACTGCAGTTTAGAGGGGTGGGCACGGGGGCATGGTGGCTGAGCACGGCCCCGTGGTGACAGTCTGCAATCAATGAAAACAGGTTTGTGGCTTTTGGTTTAGGTTTCCGGGCTTATGTAGCACTAATACTAGTGCATCCAAGCTTCCTGGGTACATGTTTTACTTAAATACCACACCACACAATTCATAACAACAACCTAAACTTACCAAAGTTAATCATCCAACATCACACATAAACGATAAATAAAATGCAGAAAGTAAAAGTGTTAAAGAAAGTAAATTGTTCAAACTTTGGCATGCAGGCCAGTCAATTGTTCGTGGGATAAAGGGTTAACCTGATAGAAGTTGCATCCACTGTCACACCAAATTCAATGCCTCCGAATCATTCCATGTCCTCGTCTTCATCATCTTCTCCTCGGTACACCATGTGCTCCTGGATGTGGCTGATGTCATCTTGCATTTCGGAGATGTTGCGCTCCATTGCTCTGACCCGGGTGTAGGTGTTCCTGGCCATGTTGTAGGTGTTGTGGGTGCATAAGAGGTTTTCCTGCAAAAGATCATGTAAACTTTGAAAGTTAGGAAAACCACCCCTTGAGATGAGGAGGAACCCGGCTGGCCATGAAATTGAGGAGGAGGACGGATTGGGTTGGCGTGAAGAACGAGGGCTTCCTCCGGGTTCTAAACATGTCCTTGAGTGGTTTGGAAGCGGACTGTCCCGTCATCCATATCGTGGATGATCCCCATTGAACGACATTGAATGAGATCTACCTTGACCGACCATGGACCCTTACGGAAGGATTTCGCATTCTTTGAACAAAGGTCTTGTAGAGGCGGTAGATCCATCCCCCAAAGAAGATAGCTGTCGGGGACGAGTCCAACTGATTCAGATGCATGTTTCGGAGGAGCAGGTGTGGGACATCAAGAGGAACCTCCTCATGGTTGTGGATGCAATACAAGACTGTCAGATCATGCAAGTTGACAACACCAGTGCTATCATGCCTTTGACTGAGAGAGTTGCTAAGGACCCTATGAATGTAGCGGTAGAGAGGGTCCCACAACTGGGAGCTCTTGGTTTGGCTTGGATCATATGGATCATCCTCGATTTGAGCCCATGCTGTCTGGCGCATGTTAGCAGAGATTTCACAGAGACCACCCGTGTTCTCTTCATTACCAAACTCCTATTCGGTGAACATACCAATTTTCACTCCAAATTGTGCAATAGAGATTGAAAGCACTTGTCCTGCACATCGGAACTCAACCCCTTCTTCATCAAACGGCTCTGCTTTAGCTTTGAATGCGAAAGTGCTATAGAACTCCATGCTATATTCATGAACCGCATGGAGTCTTGTGTAGAGGGCCACCCTTAGTGGACCCGTGACCAAGGTGTTGAAATGGTCTAGTTGCCCCACAACTTCTAAGGTATCGAGGCACACATGTCTTGGTATTTCTTCGGGCCTAGTTTTCAGAACATCATAGCGGGCTTGATAGTTCCATTCATTTGGCTTGAACTTAGTGAACTTACTAGCCATCTCTACAGAAGAAAACACAAAACAATTAGCGTGAAATGATAAATTTTCGAAGAAAACTGAAAACAGAAGGCTGGACATAGCCTTGTGGCCACTAGCCATGCCCCGTGTTCAACTGAGTTCTGCCGGCCACGCCCCGTACTCGCTGACCACGACCCCGTGGTCAGGGTTCTGTTTCCCAAAAATCCCATTTTCGACCCGGTTTTGAAAACTTGAAAATTTTTGGTTGAGTAGGGGCGGTTTTCCTCGAAAATGAAACCCCAAGTGCCGTTTTTCCAAAAACAAATCGTTTACCCCTTCAATTTCATCTTTTTCGGTTAAAAACAAGGGTTTGGGGTTTCTGTTTGAAATCGGGCAAATCCACAAACAATTTCAGTTGATTTAATTCCTAAAACATGTAACTATACTACTATTAACAGATCTAAGCAAAAATTGGGGGTTTGATTTGGTTCAAGTTCAAGAACCCTAGATTTTTCCCTAAACTTTTGATGTTAAACTACATGCAAATCATTAAACTAACTAACTATGATGATAGAATCATACCTTAACGATGTTGAACGATGGAAGAAAATGAAACCCCAAGTGCCGTTTTTCCAAAAACAAATCGTTTACCCCTTCAATTTCATCTTTTTCGGTTAAAAACAAGGGTTTGGGGTTTCTGTTTGAAATCGGGCAAATCCACAAACAATTTCAGTTGATTTAATTCCTAAAACATGTAACTATACTACTATTAACAGATCTAAGCAAAAATTGGGGGTTTGATTTGGTTCAAGTTCAAGAACCCTAGATTTTTCCCTAAACTTTTGATGTTAAACTACATGCAAATCATTAAACTAACTAACTATGATGATAGAATCATACCTTAACGATGTTGAACGATGGAAGAACATGAAAATCTGCTGAGATTCTTGGTTTTAGTGGACACGACCCCATGGTGGCCAAGTTTCAGAAAAAAACTGCAGTTTAGAGGGGTGGGCACGGGGGCATGGTGGCTGAGCACGGCCCCGTGGTGACAGTCTGCAATCAATGAAAACAGGTTTGTGGCTTTTGGTTTAGGTTTCCGGGCTTATGTAGCACTAATACTAGTGCATCCAAGCTTCCTGGGTACATGTTTTACTTAAATACCACACCACACAATTCATAACAACAACCTAAACTTACCAAAGTTAATCATCCAACATCACACATAAACGATAAATAAAATGCAGAAAGTAAAAGTGTTAAAGAAAGTAAATTGTTCAAACTTTGGCATGCAGGCCAGTCAATTGTTCGTGGGATAAAGGGTTAACCTGATAGAAGTTGCATCCACTGTCACACCAAATTCAATGCCTCCGAATCATTCCATGTCCTCGTCTTCATCATCTTCTCCTCGGTACACCATGTGCTCCTGGATGTGGCTGATGTCATCTTGCATTTCGGAGATGTTGCGCTCCATTGCTCTGACCCGGGTGTAGGTGTTCCTGGCCATGTTGTAGGTGTTGTGGGTGCATAAGAGGTTTTCCTGCAAAAGATCATGTAAACTTTGAAAGTTAGGAAAACCACCCCTTGAGATGAGGAGGAACCCGGCTGGCCATGAAATTGAGGAGGAGGACGGATTGGGTTGGCGTGAAGAACGAGGGCTTCCTCCGGGTTCTAAACATGTCCTTGAGTGGTTTGGAAGCGGACTGTCCCGTCATCCATATCGTGGATGATCCCCATTGAACGACATTGAATGAGATCTACCTTGACCGACCATGGACCCTTACGGAAGGATTTCGCATTCTTTGAACAAAGGTCTTGTAGAGGCGGTAGATCCATCCCCCAAAGAAGATAGCTGTCGGGGACGAGTCCAACTGATTCAGATGCATGTTTCGGAGGAGCAGGTGTGGGACATCAAGAGGAACCTCCTCATGGTTGTGGATGCAATACAAGACTGTCAGATCATGCAAGTTGACAACACCAGTGCTATCATGCCTTTGACTGAGAGAGTTGCTAAGGACCCTATGAATGTAGCGGTAGAGAGGGTCCCACAACTGGGAGCTCTTGGTTTGGCTTGGATCATATGGATCATCCTCGATTTGAGCCCATGCTGTCTGGCGCATGTTAGCAGAGATTTCACAGAGACCACCCGTGTTCTCTTCATTACCAAACTCCTATTCGGTGAACATACCAATTTTCACTCCAAATTGTGCAATAGAGATTGAAAGCACTTGTCCTGCACATCGGAACTCAACCCCTTCTTCATCAAACGGCTCTGCTTTAGCTTTGAATGCGAAAGTGCTATAGAACTCCATGCTATATTCATGAACCGCATGGAGTCTTGTGTAGAGGGCCACCCTTAGTGGACCCGTGACCAAGGTGTTGAAATGGTCTAGTTGCCCCACAACTTCTAAGGTATCGAGGCACACATGTCTTGGTATTTCTTCGGGCCTAGTTTTCAGAACATCATAGCGGGCTTGATAGTTCCATTCATTTGGCTTGAACTTAGTGAACTTACTAGCCATCTCTACAGAAGAAAACACAAAACAATTAGCGTGAAATGATAAATTTTCGAAGAAAACTGAAAACAGAAGGCTGGACATAGCCTTGTGGCCACTAGCCATGCCCCGTGTTCAACTGAGTTCTGCCGGCCACGCCCCGTACTCGCTGACCACGACCCCGTGGTCAGGGTTCTGTTTCCCAAAAATCCCATTTTCGACCCGGTTTTGAAAACTTGAAAATTTTTGGTTGAGTAGGGGCGGTTTTCCTCGAAAATGAAACCCCAAGTGCCGTTTTTCCAAAAACAAATCGTTTACCCCTTCAATTTCATCTTTTTCGGTTAAAAACAAGGGTTTGGGGTTTCTGTTTGAAATCGGGCAAATCCACAAACAATTTCAGTTGATTTAATTCCTAAAACATGTAACTATACTACTATTAACAGATCTAAGCAAAAATTGGGGGTTTGATTTGGTTCAAGTTCAAGAACCCTAGATTTTTCCCTAAACTTTTGATGTTAAACTACATGCAAATCATTAAACTAACTAACTATGATGATAGAATCATACCTTAACGATGTTGAACGATGGAAGAACACGAACCTGTTTCCAGCGGGCACGGCCCCGTGGGCGGGTAAAAACTGTTTTTTTAGTGCACGTGTGAGTGACCTGTTTCCCAAAACTTGGTTTTAGAAATCTTACCAATTTTTGAGGCTTTCCCGACGTCCATTACCTACAAGATATGATGTTGGTGCTCAAACCTTTGTTTATTTCTCGCCCGCTTGTAGCAAGATTTCTTCCTCATCATCCTCAATGAATCCTTGATAAAGTTTAAGCCGTTGTCCGTTGACTTTGAATGGAATTCCATTTTGAGATTTAATTTTAATTGCACCGTATGGAAAAATATGGGTGATAGAAAAAGGTCCCGACCACCTAGACTTTAATTTTCTGGGAAATAATCTGTGTCGTGAATTAAACAATAGAACTTGATCTCCTACTCGAAATTCATTAGGTTTAATGTGTTTATCATGCAAGTTTTTTATTCTTTCCTTATAAATTTCGGAGTTAGAGTAGGCTTGATTCCTTATTTCGTCTAATTCATTTAATTGATGAAATTGATTTTTACCGGCATTTTCTACGTCAAAGTTTACGTTTTTTAATGCCCAGTAGGCTTTGTGTGCAATTTCTACTAGCAAATGACAACTTTTTCCATAGACAAGCTTATATGGGGTGGTACCTATGGTTGTTTTATAGGTGGTCCGAAAAGCCCATAAAGCATCGTTTAATTTATCAGCCCATTCTTTTTTATTTAACCCTATGGTCTTTTCAAGTATTCTTTTTAAACCTTGATTAGTCACTTCGGCTTGTCCATTTGTTTGAGGGTGATACGCGGTGGAGATCCGGTGAAAGACCCCAAATCTTGTTAAATTTTTTCAAGTTGATGGTTACAAAAATGGGTACCCCTATCACTTATTAATGCTTTTGGAGTTCCAAAATGAGAAAATAGTCGTTTCAGGAATCTTACCACAACTCTTCCATCATTTGTTGGAAGAGCTTCGGCTTCGGCCCATTTTGACAAGTAATCTACTGCCACAAGTATACATTTATTTCCTTTCGACGGTGGGAAAGGTCCCATAAAGTCTAGTCCCCACACATCAAAAATTTCACAAACAAAAATGTCATTTTGTGGCTTTTTGGATGAAATATTACCTGATCGTTGGCATGCATCACATGTCTTGATGAGACTTTGGGCATCTTTGTAAATGGATGGCCAAAAGAATCCTGAATCAAATACCTTTTGTGTGGTACTAGCGGCACCATGATGTCCTCCGTATGGACCTTCATGACAATGGCGGATAATTTTTCTTGCTTCACCACCATGTATGCATCGTCAGATAATTTGGTTGGCACACATTTTGAAAAGATAAGGATCTTCCCAAAAATAATGCTTTACATCGGCAAAGAATTTTTTCTTTGATGATGTGACCAACCTTTTGCGACTATTCCACTAGCTAAGTAGTTGGCGTAGTCAGCGTACCATGGCTCTTCTCGGTATTCCACCATTTCTAAGGATTCCGTTGGGAATTTTTGATTGATGAGTTCGTCCCTAGTTGCCTCCAAAGCTGGATCTTCCAAGCGGGATAGATGATCTGTAGCGGTGTTTTCTGCTCCTCTTTTGTCTTTGATTTCAATGTCGAATTCTTGGAGGAGTAGAATCAATTTGATTAAACGTGGTTTGGCATCCTGCTTTTTAAAGAGATAACGAATGGCTGCATGGTCATCCTTGTCGAGAAAAGCATATTCCAAACTTTTTGGGAGTTCTTTGAGCTCAAGTGGTGGGTCTTTAGGAGACTCCTTATTTGGTTGCTCATTTTGGTCAAGAACCAAAAAGGTTTGTTCAATGGCGACCTCTTCTTCGACAAAGTGGTTGATTTCGTTTTCCGTATCGGGTGGTTCATCTTCATCTTCAATTAGGGGGTCGTCATTGCCGATTGGATATTTCATTGATTGTTCGAGATTGACATACCTTTTGAAGGCCCCTAATTAAATGGGTATGTTGTTTTGCTTCCGATTAATCAAAGCTTGATAGGTTTTCACAAAAGGTCATCCCAACACAAGTGGAGCCTCATCAAGGATGACGAAGTCGGTTGGGACTACCGTTTGGTTTGTTTGGACTAACACATCTTCAACTACTCCCATTGATTTTATTATTTTTCGATTAGAAAGAAAAATGGGTATTTGAAGTGGAGAAAAATCACCAATACTTAATTTTTCGAAAATGTAATTTGGCATTATATTAACACAAAGATCTTTGTCAATTGTAATATTACTAATAAAGGAATTTTGAAAAAAACATGGAACCGGTGTAATGTTAATTTCAAATGGATAATCTTTTATTAGCGTAGTTTGATCATTTGTTAACTTAATTCTTACAATTTCGTCAATTTTAGTGTTAGTGTTTAACTCTTTTAAAAACTTAGCATTAGTAGGTACCAAACAATGGTTTTCGAAAGAAGGTGTTAAGAGATTAATTTCTTGAAAATTAGACTCTTTTTGAAGATTAGCGTTTTCGGACTTACCTTTTTCGTTGTTTAGTTCATGCGTCGTTTTTTCACTTACTTGTTTTTTCCATTTTTACCTCTTCGACTATTACCTATTTAGTACAAATTACCTCTTTCCTTGCTCGGGATTCCTCTTCCCTTGCGCGGGCTTCTTTTATATAGCGCTCGATAGTTTTGAGGTGTTCAATTATTTTTTGGCTACGGGGAGGATAGTTGGTGGTGCGTCAAAGTGATCGGAATAAGGATCCCAAGAGCTTGAATTCGGAAGTTCGATCCTTGGTTCCTCATAATACTCATATGAGGTAGATGGTTCATACCATTATTCCTCATTGTAAGTATATGAGGGAGAAGGGTCGTAATTTGGTTCTTCATAATAATCATATGAGGTGGGTTGTTCACGCCATGGTTCCTCATAGTAAGTATATGAAAGGGATGACTCATAACTTGGTTCTTCAAAGTATGAGTATGAAGGCTCATACCTTGGTTCTTCAAGATATGAGTACGAGGGAGAGGGTTCATACCTTGGCTCTTCATAGTATGTGTATGAAGTGGTTGGATCGTACCTAGGCTCCTCATAGTGTGTGTACGAAGGGGATGGTTCGAAGAGGTCATAATATTGTACCGAGTGAGGATTACCACAAATGGTACAATACTATTCTTCATAATCATCCTCTTCATAGTGGTAGTTGTAACCTCCTGAGTATTGATCCATAAGAATCACTCAGCAGACCACAAAAGAGTCTCGGGACCAGAAAACAAAAATAAAAACCGGAAACAGAGGCTCACCATGGCCCCGTGTTCAGTGAGCACGTCCCGTGGTCAGATCCTGTATCTGGGCATTTAAAAAAAAATGCAACTGATTTTATGCAGCACGGGGGCATGTTTAGTGAAGGCCCCGTGTTCAGACTCTGTATCTGGGTGTTGTGTTATTTTTATGCAGCACGGGGACATGTTCAATGAGCATGGCCCCGTGTTCAGACTATTGTGATGCAAAAAAAAATCCTAAAAATGTAAAAATGTGCGCACAGTTTTTTAAAAAAAATTGAAAAATGATTAGGACGTCGATTTTAAGCTTTCTTAAAATCCTTGTGTCCCCGGCAACAGCGCCAAAAACTTGGTGTGTGTCGGGTGTATTATGTTTTTATTGATATTTAAAGCCCATTTTACACATTAGTCAAGTTTTTAATTTATAAAACACGATATTCTACTAACACTAAACATACAAATGGGCAAGTGCATCCATCGTGAGTGTAGTATAGCGTTGGTATGATAACGAGGTCGCCCAAGGACACAAGAGCTTTTCGTACTGGTTTATCCTCAACGTCTAATCAATCTAAAATTTTTGAGAAAAGATTTTTAAAACATGAAAAAAAAACTAAAAATGCAGAAATAAAAATAAAACAGATAGACAAGATGAATCACTTGGATCCGACTCGCCTTTAATGTATCCTTTGATGATTTTCGTACTTTTGCACTTTTTAAGAGATTATCTTAGTTATAGTATAACACCCCAATCGCGTAATACAACAACACGTGACAGAAATATCGGGGAGTCACGTTACAAATTGCTCACAACTACTGGTACTAAATTGTTTCAATATTATTAACATCATTTTACAAACAAAGAATACATGTAATTGTCTTTTGATTAAGAAGTCTAAGGCCCGTATGCAGTCCTATGCGTTGCTGTCACGACCCCCGACCCCACCCTGGACGGAATCGGGAGCTGCGAGCTGCCAAGTGGTACCGGTGGTTATTTTGTAAAGTAGTGCATCGGAAATTTCATCAGGACTGTGAGTTAGGAAAAATATAAGAGTTTAGAAACCACCGGATTTTATTTATTAAATAGATGGGGATAAATCCATGTTTTAAAAAGGTAGATTTTAATATGGGATAAACCCGATTACATAAAACAATATTTCTTAATTTGATTTAATTAATAAAATAAGCCACTTCTTGAAGCCTTTCAGTGCCGTATCCAACTCTTACTCCAATCCACTGTAATTACCTGAAACACGTTTTAAAAATATTTGGTCAGCAGGAAATACTGGTGAGTTCATTTGGTTTTACAAAAACACATTTGTTATAGATTACAACATAAGAGCGATTACAATGGCTACTATCTTATTTAAGATAACCACGACTTAATCCCTGTAATTATAACTTTGTTATAGATTACAGCATAAGAAGGATTACAATGGCTACTATCTTATTTAAGATAACCACGACTTAATCCCTGTAATTATAACTTTGTTATAGATTACAGCATAAGAGCGATTACAATGGCTTCTATCTTATTTTTATCTGGCGCCGTGTCACCTCCTGGTGACGATGGTCATACCACTATTGGGTCCTTTCACCCAAGTAGTGATGATTATCACTGTTAGGATTTATCAGCCTAACCGTGAGAAATTAGTAATGTGCACAATACCCCACTAGCCAGTGATTCAAGATAACCAAGACTTAATCCGTGTAATTATAACTGGAAAACATTTGGGTATTGTAAAACACTTTTGATAAAAAGAGAATGACTCACATTATAAGCATGCAGTATTGATTTAACAAGCTTCTTGATTCTACTCCTTCTGATAATTAAGCATATACTTTAAGGTTTTGAACCTTCTGATGATTAAGCATCCATTTTGATTGTAAGAGTATGGTGTAGTTAAACATTTAGTTTAACAGAGTGGAATACGTATTAGTGTAAAACCATATCAAACCTAACGAGGGTCACGAGATCCGAACCTTAACGAAATTCACAAAGTATAGCACTTTGCCATCCGTTTAACGAAATTTACAAAGTATAGCACTTTGGCATCCGTTAGTTGGTTCCTGAATCGATCGGACAGAACATTGCATTGGTGATTATTGGTTAGAACACCAACGTATAGAGAGAAGAAGAAAAGAAATGAGCAAAGGAAATGAATTCCTAGGCTTCCTATTTATAGGTAAGAAGTATGAAATTTCTAGGAAGTTTCCTATAGCTTTTCTAGGAAGTTACCTATACATTTTCTAGGAAGCTTCCAACCCACATATATATTTTCTTACACCTTCCTAGCACCTTCCTTTGATATTATCTATTTCATATATATATATATATATATTTATTTATTTATTTTCATGTATATCTATTTAGGTGTTTAATTTTCTTACTTAATTAATCTTACTTAGCTTAATTAACCTTTCTTAGCTTAATTAATCTCGCTTAACTGATTAATTAATCATACTTAACTTAATTAATCATACTTAACTGATTAATCTTACTTAGCTGATTAAGTTTAACTTATCTATTAAGGTTTCTTAACCGTTAAGTTTTACTGACTAATAAGTTTACTTAATTACTAATTATTTTATTTCAGCATTTCCCTTGTTACGAGCTCTAATTTCTAAACACAACGGAACTCGTATTAGTGTATTAACTCAATTCAACTTTAACGATAAGCATGAGATCGAAACCCTCACAACGAATGACAAAGCGCACACTTAAACATCCATTGGATTCACAACGAATGACAAAGTATAGCCCGAGTTGGGCAGCACTTAAACATCCATCGGATTCACGACGAATGACAAAGTATAGCCTGAGTTGGGCAGCACTTAAACATCCATTGGATTGGTTTCAATTGGTCGGATAAAGTATCGTACCCGTGATTAGAGTTATTACCCTAATAATGGCCAGAGTTTCGGGATTTAGAAGGTATAATCCCGAGCTACTATTTACTATAATAAAAGCTGAAGGAAAGAAAAGAATTGAGCAGTTTGAAATGTAGCAGTGATCGAGCTGATACCTTGTAGCAGCGTTTCACTACCCGGAAATTCAGTTTTAGTAGAATAGGGGCGTTTTAAGAATGAGATTTCGAGCACTGAGGACAGCCCCAGGTCCAGGCAATTTATAGCATGAAATTGGGTTTTACGCGGCCCCCGTAAACCCTTTGATGTATCTTACGCGGCCCGCGAGGGCCATAAAGGTGGCGGTAAAGGTTGCTGAGTCATCGGTGGTCTCGACTCGTGTCATGCCACGTGTCCTTCATGCTTATCCGGTGATTTTTGATCTGTCGTGGCCCGCGTAGACTACCCTTATGTCTTACGCGGCCCGCGTGAAATCCAAATTTCTTAATTTCTTGGTTTTTCATGAACATTTGGGTTTCAGGTGTCCGAGTTTTCACTTACGGAGCGTTTTGGGACATTTTTGCATGTCCTTACATCCTCCCCACCTTGTTTTAAATCTCGTCCTCGAGATTTGGGCTACGATATCTCTTTTAGAGTTATGTCATGTAATAAGAACAGTTTTAAGATATGTTCAAATGAATACGTGGTTTACAATAAATAGGGCTCAATGGTTTAACTGAATTAGTTCAAGAAGTCGATGTTAAATGAGATGAAATGATATAGTTTCTAAGGTGATTAGGTTCAAGTCAAAAGGGATATATGATCAAAAGATGTGAATGTTTACAAGTTGTGAATGATTTTTAGAAACAATAGAATTCACTGTCAACAGAAAACTTACTTTGATTGTCAACTGAGGAAGTCTCAGAATCAACAAGCTCAAATGAAATAGAAGTATGAAAATGATTTGTCAACTATTGAATCATGATATGAGAAAAATCAATGGGTTGACATTTATCGAATTACAAGGATACACCGATATACAACAGAGTTTAGTGTATCATTGTCTTAACACATAGTTGTATTAAGACCACTTTCAAGGATGAGTTAAGCGAAAGGTATATATATAGATTAGCTCAAGCTACAAGTCTATACCGACGCCACAAGGTGTCGTAGTGATCGAAATAATAATAGCGGTGACTGGACGAGTTCACCATGTTTTAAATGAAGTAAGTCTGAATGTTTGTTTCAAACAAATCTAGTAGGATTTTCGATTGATATTGAAACAATTGAATAATGTTTTTCGATCGAAAAGATCAAGAAATGCTCGATCAATGTTGTAAGAACTGTTAAGAGATACACTGAAATATGACATGAATTTGTGTACCATTATCTTAGCACACGATTGTGTTAAGATTGCTTTTATAGGATAAACCAACAAAGCGGATTCAATATAAATAAATAAATAATTAAATCCGTATATGATGTGTGCAAACGAGATTAGCGCAAGCTTCAAATTTGTGAAAACGTCACCACAAGGTGACCGTGATCAAAGAAACGATTTAATGAAGTTGAAGACCAAACAAGCATGTTATGGTTTAAAACAAATGAAGTGCTTGTTGGGATTATTTTGAAGATGATGGCTTCAACCCATTATATGGGACCTTGAATTGAATACGTATTACGAGCAAGTTCAAACAATGGAACTTGGTTTAAACACAACGAGTTCATGTATCAATAAGAAAGTTCTGACATGGTCACAACAGAAACCATGTATATCATTCAAAAGAAAATCGAGTTTTTCAAGAAATTTATCGATTCGATATCAAAGAGTCATCGTTTTGCAAAAAACACGATTTACAATGCAAAGATCAAGTATAGCGAAACGATATTTGAGTTTTGATAAAACAACAAATTGGAATGAATCCCTCCAGCGGTCTTCATAAATCAAACGAACCACATGCGCAACAAACGGTGCATGTGTAATGTGTGGATTTACCAAGAAATGAAACAGATCAATATTCGCTACTATGAAAGAAATCCTCATGGTATGATGAACATTAGGTGGAGTAGCAATGTAAAAGTCTATTCACAGAGGTCAGAATTTTAACAAAAGAAATTTAAGAATTTTATATGGAATTTTGTGTGATAGCCGTTGTTAAGTGACATTACTAGGGAATGTCGAATAAAAATGAAATAGGGGGATTGTAAAGGTATGCGACTTCTTTTACAGCGTCAAGAATTAGATTAGACTATGCACCGATTGTTGTGAAATCTTGTTCTATCGTACCTCAGCAAGATTCATGTCGTTTGTAGGATCACGTGGCCAAGTGCTGCTTTTTGATTAGTAGTTCTTCCACTGACGGGATTCGCATTGGTGTCGTCATGCCCAATTATATTTTCCAAAGGTCTTGCCTTGAAAGTCGTGTGTGATATACTTCGACGTCTGTGGACGTATAATTTATGTTTCATGTGTTTTCTTGTGCACTAGCACAACTTTACATTCTTCTTACTTGCGTTAATAGTCTATGGTAAAGCATTGGAAATTCTTATACTTTTGATGGCGTACCAACTTAAAGGGTTTCCATTATTTATATTGTCGCACGAATTACGAGGTAGATGATCAAACGAAATAATGTTTGATATCGGAATTATTGATATATGCGAGAGATTCCTGATAAAGAAATCTAGATTTATTATTGACACATATGCTTGTGCTTTATTCCAAATTGTAAATCCTTATGGTTTTTGGATTTCCTTATAGATATACATATCATATATTTCACATGCTGTAATATACAAACCCTTCATAAGGTCAATGTATTTAACCGATTCATATTTCCAAAAACAAGTCAGATATCAGGTCATGATACTATTTAGGGAAATCTTGTCACTTGTTTGACATATTATATACCCCGTCTTATCCGGTTCTTGCTGGAGAGGTAACCCCATTATATCCGGACAAGCTGGAGAGTCTGCTACAGCATACCCAGTCTTGCCGGAGAAGAAATTTGTATTTCCCATAAATAGATCTTTCTTAAATCATGATTTGGAAAGTGCATTATGACTTTCAACAAAGACTAAGCAAATTAGTATTCACATGACGGATCATATTCTAGAACAAAGTAGTACCAATAAATAAGAAATAACAGTGGTCAAGTGTTATTGCTTATTTATCATACTTGCAACGTTCTAGTTATCATCCTTACGGTATACCAAAATCCATCACACTTTATTTGCACAAGTATTTAGCTTATCTCGAAGCTTATACTAAGGCATATTTTCTTAAGTTCAAGTCTAAATGCTATCATGTGTGCTACCAGTTAATAGCAATTTCCTAATTCTTTTATTTAAGCTTAGGTATTATTATCACAACACCTATTGGCTTAAATCAGTGGCTCTGATACCACCTTCTGTCACGACCCCCGACCCCACCCTGGGCGGAATCGGGAGCTGCGAGCAGCCAAGTGGTAACAGTGGTTATTTTGAAAAGTAGTGCAGCGAAAATTTCATCAGGACCATGAGTTAGGAAAAATATCAGATTTTAGAAAACACCAGATTTTATTTATTAAATAGATGGGGATAAATCCATGTTTTACAAAGGTAGATTTTAATATGGGATAAACCCGATTACATAAAACAATATTTCTTAATTTGATTTAATTAATAAAATAAGCCACTTCTTGAAGCCTTTCAGTGCCGTATCCAACTCTTACTCCAATCCACTGTAATTACCTGAAACACGTTTTAAAAATATTTGGCCAGCAGGAAATACTGGTGAGTTCATTTGGTTTTACAAAAACACATTTGTTATAGATTACAGCATAAGAGCGATTACAATGGCTACTATCTTATTTAAGATAACCACGACTTAATCCCTGTAATTATAACTTTGTTATAGATTACATCATAAGAGCGATTACAATGGCTTCTATCTTATTTTTATCTGGCGCCGTGTCACCTCCTGGTGACGATGGTCATACCACTATTGGGTCCTTTCACCCAAGTAGTGATGATTATCACTGTTAGGATTTATTAGCCTAACCGTGAGAAATTAGTAATGTGCACAATACCCCACTAGCCAGTAATTCAAGATAACCAAGACTTAATCCCTGTAATTATAACTGGAAAACATTTGGGTATTGTAAAACAATTTTGATAAAAAGAGAATGACTCACATTATAAGCATGCAGTATTGATTTAACAAGCTTCTTGATTCTACTCCTTCTGATAATTAAGCATATACTTTATGGTTTTGAACCTTCTGATGATTAAGCATACATTTTGATTCTAAGAGTATGGTGTAGTTAAACTGTTAGTTTAACAGAGTGGAATACGTATTAGTGTAAAACCACATCAAACCTAACGATGGTCACGAGATCCGAACCTTAATGAAATTCACAAAGTATAGCACTTTGGCATCCGTTTAACGAAATTCACAAAGTATAGCACTTTGGCATCCGTTAGTTGGTTCCTGAATCGATCGGACAGAACATCGCATTGGTGATTATTGGTTAGAACACCAACATATAGAGAGAAGAAGAGAAGAAATGAGCAAAGGAAATGAATTCCTAGGCTTCCTATTTATAGGTAAGAAGTATGAAATTTCTAGGAAGTTTCCTATAGCTTTTCTAGGAAGTTACCTATACATTTTCTAGGAAGCTTCCTACCCACATATATATTTTCTTACCTTCCTAGCACCTTCCTTTGATATTATCTATTTCATATATATATATATATATATAGGGGGCCGCTAGAATGAGAACCACCACGAGTTATGAGAACCACGAGAACCGCGCCCCGCGGGTGGCCGTTGACCACAAAATTTTTTTTACACCTAGATCCGTATATTTTAAGACTGGGTGTAAATTTTGGGTTCAAACGGCGCGCCCGAGGGGGTAGTTTTTTACGCCCAAAGTTTGGTTAAAAAAAAGAAAAATTAAAAAAACCCAAACTTTGGGCGTAAAAAATTACCCCCTCGGGCGCGCCGTTTGAACCCAAAATTTACACCCGGTCTTAAAATATACGGATCTAGGTGTAAAAAAAATTTCGTGGTCAACGGCCACCCGCGGGGCGCGGTTCTCGTGGTTCTCATAACTCGTGGTGGTTCTCATTCTAGCGGCTCCCTATATATATATATATATATTTATTTATTTTCATGTATATCTATTTAGGTGTTTAATTTACTTAATTAATTAATCTTACTTAGCTTAATTAACCTTGCTTAGCTTAATTAATCTCGCTTAACTGATTAATTAATCATACTTAACTTAATTAATCATACTTAACTGATTAATCTTACTTAGCTGATTAAGTTTAACTTATCTATTGAGGTTTCTTAACCGTTAAGTTTTACTGACTAATAAGTTTACTTAATTACTAATTATTTTATTTAAGCATTTCCCTGGTTATGAGTTCTAATTTCTAAACACAACGGAACTCGTATTAGTGTATTAACTCAATTCAACTTTAACGATAATCACGAGATCAAAACCCTCACAACGAATGACAAAGCACACACTTAAACATCCATTGGATTCACGACGAATGACAAAGTATAGCCCGAGTTGGGCAGCACTTAAACATCCATCGGATTCACGACGAATGACAAAGTATAGCCCGAGTTGGGCAGCACTTAAACATCCATTGGATTGGTTTCAATTGGTCGGATAAAGTATCGTACCAGTGATTAGAGTTATTACCCTAATAACGGGCAGAGTTTCGGGATTTAGAAGGTATAATCCCGAGCTACTATTTACTATAATAAAAGCTGAAGGAAAGAAAAGAATTGAGCAGTTTGAAATGTAGCAGTGATCGAGCTGATACCTTGTAGCAGCTTTTCACTACCCGAAAATTCGATTTTAAGAATGAGATTTCGAGCACAGAGGACAGCCCCAGGTCTAGGCAATTTATAGCATGAAATTGGGTTTTACGCGGTCCGCGTAAACCTTTTGATGTATTTTACGCGGCCCGCGAGGGCCATAAAGGTGGCGGTAAAGGTTGCTGAGTCATCGGTGGTCTCGACTCGTGTCATGCCACGTGTCCTTCATGCTTATCCGGTGATTTTTGATCTGTCGCGGCCCGCGTAGACTACCCTTATGTCTTACGCGGCCCGCGTGAAATCCAAATTTCTTAATTTCTTGGTTTTTCATGAACATTAGGGTTTCAGGTGTCCGGGTTTTCACTTACGAAGCGTTTTGGGACATTTTTGCAGTTCCTTACAGTTGCATGCTTGAATAGTTTAAAACCTGAAACATATGTGAAAAATAGTCAGCATAAAAATGCCGGCGAGTACATAGGTTTTGTTAGCCAAATAAATGGCAAAAACATTTGATATTGCAATACTTTGACAATTACGAGAGCTGTCAATTGAAAATAAATCTTGAAGCCAAAGAATGGCAAAAAGTTTCGTATTGCAATACATAATCTTGATTGTGAAAACTCGCGTCAAATAGTTTTGTATATGGCAATATGATTATTACTAAGTCATTTTTATGCCATTTGAAATTGTACATCGTACTCTCATTTAAATCATCGTAAAACTCGTTAATGTGTTATTAGAAATACAATCAAGGATTAATAATAACTGTTTTGAAATAAATCAAAACATGTGTGAGCATTATATAAATCAAGTCAATGATTCATAATAATACTTTAGATATCCTTCTAAGAATCTAACATATAAAGATATGGGAGATTCTACAAGGATTTGGATAATCGGACATTGAATCAATCGTACACAAAATCCTAAAGTGATTCGGATAACGCTACAAGAATAATAAAATAAGAACACTTATATATAGGAAGTACCAGCGGCGTATCCACCAAGTTCTTATTTTATTACACCTGTTTCGTTATCTAAATCACAACTACCACATAAACACATAATCGTCAATTTGTCAACAACTTGTAAACATGCATTAAAGTACACAATGAATCCAAATAAGGCCTCCAATATTAGCACTTTAAACATCCCATGTATGTTTAGCTATGAAGATAGATAAATATTACAGGGTTCGGTTCTCGTCATATTTTCTAGTCGCATACGCATTAAAGTACTTAATGAATCCAAACAAGGACTCCAATATTAGCACTCTAAACATCCTACAAGTATCAATTTATAAAGATAACTTGACACTAAAAGGATTAGGTTTCTGTCGTATTGAATCATTGTATCACAACATCCTAAATCCTAATAGCGATTCGGGATAACGCCACGAAGGGTAATACAATAAGCACACTTATATGTAGGAAGTACCAGCGGCGTATCCACCATGTGCTTATTGTATTATCTAGTTTCGTTATCTAAATCACCAACAATCTACACATAAACCACAACCATCGAGTCATAAAGTACGTCTTAAAAATCTCACTATGAAGATAGGAAGATCTAAGATTGTACTTCAAATATCCTATAACAATCTAACTATGAAGATAGGTAGATCTTTTAAGGATTTGGATAAACATCGTATTCGCATAATCGGAATAGTACACATAAAACCACCTAGTAAACACATATATAACATACATTTGGAAAACAAATCGGTTACACATATGAATCACCCCAAAACATATTAAAACGGTAAAAGAGGGGTACTATATACTCACATTGAATGCAAAGTATCCTCGATCTAACTTAACAAAGCTCGGGCAAACCAAGGAAATCAAGTGGTACCTAGTAATCGGATCGCTAGTTAATAAATCGACACCTAAATCGGAAGATCGGGTAGAATGAGATCTCGTAAACCAAATGAGTATTGGAACTCATGTGTTATGGTTTAACAAAGCCTACATTCTAAATCGGAACCTATCCTAAGTGCTTACGACCCGTTACGACCCATTAAGGTAGCTTACGCTACTTTTACGCGCCGTTCACGCGAATGAGCGTTCGAGACGCCTAACTAGTCCTATGACAAGTATTATATGCCCTAACATGTTTAAATATGTTGAATAATCAGTTTAAGTGACAAAAGTTAAGTTACATATGCTTAAAATCAAATTATGCATGAAAAGGGCATTTTGGTCATTTTTCTAAGGCATATAAACTACCTACAATATAACTAATTAAACTAAGTGACCATAAGGTATAACCTTGGAAGGTTATTCCCTATACAACTATGGTCACAAAATATGCTTAGTCGGATCCTAACGATCGACCAAACGGGTTGGGTTCAAAAGTCTAAGTGGTTGTCAAGACCGTTTGACTTACGACCCTATACAAGCACTATACTAAAAGTGATGAGTTAAACATGTTAAAACATGTTAAACTAAGTTAGAAAACTGGTTTGATATCAAAACAAAGTGTTTTGATACCCGAAAATAGCTTCGTCGCAAAATACGCATAAACACCTATTTTGACCAAAACTTTGACTCGTCACTTCGATTAATCAACGTGGTAATCAGTAGGTATAGTCACAAGGGACTATAACCATCGTGATTACACTCACGTTGCAAAGTTCAAACGAACTTTGTGTTGACCAATTCATGGTCAAAGCAGAAAGTCAAACACTGTTTGACTTTCCCGCTTGAAAAGCATAAACAAGCATGAAAGAAGCTTACAAAAGGTCCAAGCAAGGAAGAATTGATCCAAAACACTCAGGTATGAAGCCTTAGCTTCAACTTAGAGCAGATTTTGAATCAATGTGTGAGGAATGAATGATGAACAAGGTGGGTATTTATAGAAAGTCTTGACCCATTAGGATCTTTTCAATTGTTTTTAAGTAAATCTAATGTCACACCCTGACTTTTGTGGAAGCGTGATTATGGTGTGACTTTCTTAATACCATTGCATTCAATCATGACAATAACTATATGATAAAACCATAGATTTATCATCCATTAAATAAGTTTAAAACATAACACAATTGTTTTAAAACGTAGACTTCAATTTCGAACTACAAACCATACAAGTTGTTTATGAGTTCACTAAGGACTCATCAAAAGATATTAAATAAAACCAAGGTTTGGACGACGTGTCTCGTCAAGGAATAAGACACCCAACCTAAACCTCAAAACCATGGATGACATCTTTATTCACAACGCAGCATGAACTTCCAACGCCCACCAGATCCACTTACTAATTCCCTGAAATACATGTATTTTGAAAGCATCAACAAAAGTTGAGCGAGTTCGTGTGTTTGTTTGTGTGTATGTATAAACCTTTGAAATCACTGTAAGTATGTATGTAAGTTTATAAATCCCGGTATGAAAGCAACAAGGAAAAACATATCACCAATGGTTTGCAAGGCCATTGATATGTGTGACGTGATACAGGGAGCTCAAACCTAGCAGTTTTGCACCGGGCTTCCGGCTGTAAGACATAGTCTACCGATGGGCCAAACCCTGGTCCAACATGGGCGGGGCTCGCTACTCCCAAATAGATCTATAACTCATGTCCCTCGGTCCTTCTACGAGGATTGATGGCCTTAAGCATTATGCCCACCACTCACATGATCTAAGTGTACCCTTTCTTAGCTAACCATACCAAATAATAAAGTTTGTAAACAATTGTAACATGTACTTCACCCCCGAAGTTATAAAACTGAAAACAATTAAAGAAAAGGGGGAAACACGAAACTCACAGTCTTGCGTCTTCAACAATCGTAACTCGTACTTCTCCGGTGAACACGACTACCTACAACGTACTAATATCTATTAGACGAACGGGCCGTGCCTTGACTTAGTGTTAATGTTTCTGAGTTACGTTTCTTTTACGCTTCTGATATTATTCCAAGTTATATAATTATTGTCAAAATAATTAATATCTTAACTTAAATTATATCTATAAATTTTTGGAATAATTGTTAAACAATATTTTTGTAATAATACTTCTCAAGTATTTATACTTGTATTTCCTTCCCAAGGATGGAGGTATCTTATACATGTGTATTTTGCCATATTTTGGGGTCTTATTCCGGTGTGTATTTATACGCATGAGAATACGTATTCTTAATGTATTTATTAAGTATCCTCATACTTAATTAATTATTAAACTTTCCGGAATATTATTTCTAATAAAAGTCCACCAACATATATATTTCAAAAAAATATATATTTAAGAAATATTACTTAGAAAAATTATTTATAATTTTTCACTTGGCAAAATTATTTGTAGTTCCAAAATAATATATTTCAAGTTTACTCAAGAAAATATATATTTTTCCCAAAAATAATATATTTTCTAATAATTCTAAGGAAAATATATATTTTTATACTTGTAAAAAAATGCTATATTCTTCCCGTGTCAAAAATATGATATACTCTTGAAGTAATTGAGAAAATCATATTTTCATTCCTTTGTATCCAAAATATTATTTACCAAAATATATTTTGTGAACATATTTTCCGGAATATTTTGTAGGTTACATTTCTTGTTCGGTTTCGCCAATATTTTGTGTGTAACTTATATACTTATTCCTTGAGATTTTGGTAATATTTTGGATTGTAATTCTTGGTGTTTTAATGTGTTATATTATTTTAAGTCCTAAAATAATATAACTATTACACAAAGTATACAAATAATCACACATGTGTGTCTTTAATATATATATATATATATTCTAAATATATATCTAGCCACTTCTATTAATTAAAACCAACCTCCAACACTTATATTTTGTAACAAAAATTATGACAAAGTTTATATGGAAAACTCATGGTCAAAATACACTTGTAAATATTTGTTTGAAAATATTTTTCTAAGTGTTTATATTTTTAGAAAATTTTGCCATAGTTTCCCCTAAAAATGGAGGTTTCCATGCTTTCAAGCATATCATTTTCTTTTGTAAAAATCATCACAATCAATTTACAATCAACTCTACACAACTTATACTTACCAATTTTGCCAAAATCATGCTTAATCTACCACTTCATGAACTTGAAAGTTTATGAAAATTTGTAGTAACTTAGTAGTGTGTTTAGTAAGTTTAGTTACCCTTTAAAGTGTGGTTGTTTATTTAAAAACATCATTCTTGAAAGACTTAGATGTTTACAACTTGTAATCATGTTTTACAAAAAAAGGTTTCTTTATGAAATTTCTTGTTACACAAGTGTTTCTACACTTGTTTAACCACAAAAAATAGTGTTTGTTCATGTAAGAACCAAGTTTTAACAAAACTTATATTTTAACTTGGTTTCTTTAGAATAATCCATGAAATATTTAGATCTACAAGATTAACAATACACTTTGATTATTACTTTACAAGAAAACATTATGTTTCTTTAAAGTTCATGCTTTAAGTGTGGATAATCCTTCATCCCACAATAATTTCTACTTTCACATCTTGCTAAACTGTGTTTTTAATCATGATTTAGCAAGACCTTATGATGATTAACATCTCTTCTACAAACAATCAAAGATCAACAAGCATAACAACTTATATTCATCAAGATATCTTTACTAAACAAGCTTATGTTCATGATCACTTCATATGATCTTTAGTGTTCTTGATGTTTTTGATCGTGATTCACTATTAACTACTTAAAATAGATGTAACATTGAGTGTACAAGGATCTTACGACTAGCACAAGGCTAGGGATGATTCAAGAGTAGAAATCAAGAGGATAAAAGCAAATAGAGAAGGTCCTTTAGCTTCAAAAGCCACCAAGCTCCTTTGTATACCTTCTTGCACCCTTGTAAGTGTATGGATTGAATGAAGGAAGTTAAATGATGGTGATGGTGGCGTGGGTTGGGTTCGGCCGAGAGCAAGAGCAAGAGCAAGGGAGGGAGAGAGAGAGAGAGTGGTGTGTGAAGTGTGTGTGAGAATATGAGTTCTTGTTCCATCATGTTCTTCTTATAACCATCTTAATCCTCTAACCCTTGTGTACTGTGTTTAAGAAAGTACTAACAAATCCAATAAAATATTGAAATCAAATCCCCTTGTGGGACCCTTGTTGGAGCCGAACATAAGTGGGTGGGGGGGGGGGGGGGTCTAGCATAGGTTTTAACCATATAGTTTGTTTAAAGTTCAAATCAAAGTATCCAGTTAGTTAAGTTAGTTACTAGATATTTTAGGAGGTGTTATGATGTTCGGGGACCATAACTAACTTGGTAATATTAAAACAGTGCTTCTAATGTAAATTTGGTGTTTCGGGTAGTGTCTGGTTATTCGGTTGGTTACCGTTACGTTAAAGTGTTAAACTTGCAGTTTAGTGTTCTTTATGTACCCTTTTGTGACACTTTTAATTCCCGACACTTAGGAAAGCATTCAGGACCATTTAACCATGTTTTTGCATAATATTAGTGTGTTTAAATGCTGATTTTTGCTGAATTCAGCACTTTATGTGAGTTTTAGGCACTTTCCGGCACTTAAACTATCACTAGGAAGACAATTTTGGTATCCTTACTTTCCTACACACTATACTAATGTAGTACTTGGTTTGTGGCTCATTTTGTGTCTCAACACACTGTCTGTCTATGCACTGAACTCTGTCAGCATATTCCTGATTTATCAAACAACTGTGCTAACTGTACTCAATGCATCATTTGAGGCAATATAGCTTTCATGCAATATTGGTATGACATTTAACGATGTATGATGCACATGTTTGTGTATGGCAGTAATCAGAATGTAGTTAATTGTAAATTCAGCACAGTCATTAAGCATAAATCAAGATTAATTAATTGTACATATACCTGGATTTTTGACAATTGTCACATTCTCCCCCTGTTAAGATAATTTCGTCCCGAAATTTTAAGCTTTACTATTAGCAGCAGGGGTGTTAGGGAATAAGTGCGGGTATTTAGCTTTCATGCGATCCTTACGCTCCCAAGTAAACACTGGGCCGTGACGTGCGTTCCATCGAACCTTAACAAGCTTAACACTACTCCTTCTAGTTTTGTTAACTTTCCAATCCGTGATCTCAACGGGTTCTTCGGTAAAATGGAGTGTGTCGTCAATGTGAACTTCATCAGCAGGAATAACCACCGTTTCCTGTGTTGGACTCTTCTTCAAATTAGATACATGGAATGTATCATGGACACCATTCAGTTCAGCAGGTAGATCCAACTTATAAGCTACAAGCCTAATCCTTTCCAATATTTTGAACGGTCCAATATATCGAGGGTTTAACTTTCCACGCTTCCCAAAGCGTGCCATACCTTTCCAAGGTGAGACTTTCAACAAAACCATATCTCCCACTTCAAATTCCAAAGGTTTCCTTCTTTGGTCCGCATAGCTCTTTCGTCGATCACGAGCCGCCTTAATGCGCTCTCGGATCTGTATGATCTTATCTGTCATTTCTTGAACCAAATCGGGACCAACTAGCTGTCTATCACCCACATCTGCCCAGCATAACGGCGATCGACACTTTCGTCCGTAAAGAGCTTCAAATGGTGCAACTTGTATACTTGTATGGTAGTTATTGTTATCAGAGAACTCAACCAAAGGTAGGTGAGTGTCCCAACTGCCACCCAAGTCCATTACGCAAGCACGAAGCATATATTCCAATGTCTGAATCGTTCTCTCGCTTTGACCATCCGTCTGTGGATGAAAGGCAGTGCTCAAATTCAGTTGTGAACCAAACGCTTCTTGAAAAGATTGCCAAATCAGTGACAAAAATATTCTGACTCTGTCAGAAATAATCGAGATAGGCACTCCATGACGTGCTACTATCTCCCTTAGGTTCAGCTCAGCTAGCTTACCAGTGTTATCCTTTTCCTTGATCGGCAGAAAGTGCGCAGATTTTGTCAGACGGTCTACGATTACCCAAATCGTGTCATGACCTCTGGGTGTCTTTGGTAACTTCGTTATAAAATCCATTGAGATTTGCTCCCACTTCCACATGGGTATCTCGGGTTGCTGCAGAAGACCTGAAGGCTTCTGATATTCGGCCTTTACTTTGGCATAAGTTAAACATTTTCCGACATAAGTTGCAACATCACCTTTAAATCTCGGCCACCAGTAGAAATCCTTCAAATCTTGGTACATCTTATCCGATCCTGGGTGGATTGAGTACCTTGATTTATGAGCTTCATCAAAAATCACGTCTCTAAGACCACCAAAGAGGGGAACCCAAATTCGTCCCATAAAACACAATGTTCCTTCCTCATTGGGTACCAACTGGTTCTCCATCCCACGGAGATATTCATCCACAAGCTTCTCCTTCTTAAGAGCTTCTCTCTGCGCACCACGAATGCGCAACGAGAGGTCTGTCTGTATAATCATCTCCAAATCCCTAACCCTTATGGGCTTAATCCTCTCTTTTCGAATCAAGGCGTCTGCCACTACATTCGCCTTTCCGGGGTGATATTTGATTTCACAATCATAATCGTTTAACAACTCAACCCATCGTCGCTGTCTCATATTAAGCTCCTTTTGATCGAATATGTGTTGTAAGCTCTTGTGATCAGTAAATATCGTACAACGCGTACCATACAGATAATGTCGCCAAATCTTCAGTGCAAACACCACTTCGCCTAATTCCAAATCATGCGTGGTGTAATTCTTCTCATGAACCTTTAGCTGGAGCAAAGCATAAGCGATAACCTTCTGTCGCTGCATCAGCACACAGCCTAATCCCTGACGTGAGGCGTCACAGTACACCACGAAGTCATCGGTGCCTTCGGGTAGGGATAATATAGGTGCATCACAGAGCTTGTTCTTTAGAAACTGAAAAACTTCTTCTTGCTTATCTCCCCATTCATACTTTCTATCCTTTTGGGTAAGGGAGGTCAACGGTTGAGCGATTTTAGAAAAATCCTCAATGAATCTGCGATAATACCCAGCTAAACCTAGGAACTGGCGGATCTCTATTGGCGTTTTCGGAGTTTCCCAATTCTTAATCGCCTCGATCTAGGTGGGATCCACATGGATTCCATCCTCATTCACTACATGACCAAGAAACTGAACTTCACGCAACTGGAATTCGCACTTTGAGAACTTTGCATACAGTTTCTCCTTCTTGAGCAGCTCTAAAATGGCTCTAAGGTGTTGCACATGCTCTTCCTTCGTCCTTGAATAAATCAAAATAATGTCGATAAACACAATCATGAATTTATTGAGATATGGCTTGCAGACTCTATTCATCAAATCCATAAATACTGCCAGCGCATTTGTCAACCCAAACGGCATTACCAGAAACTCGTAGTGTCCATAACGAGTCCTGAAGGCAGTCTTCGGTATACTCTCTTCTTGAATTCGCAGCTGGTGATAACCTGATCGAAGATCGATCTTGGAGTAATAATTCAAACCTTGAAGTTGATCGAAGAGGTCGTCAATCCTCGGTAAAGGATACCGATTCTTGATGGTTAACTTGTTTAGCTCGCGGTAGTCAATGCACATATGAAAACTACAGTCCTTCTTCTTGACAAATAGTACTGGAGCTCCCCAAGGCGAGAAGCTTGGTCTGATAAATCCCTTGTCCAAAAGCTCTTGAAGTTGCGTCGACAACTCTTGCATTTCTGAGGGTGCAAGTCAATAAGGTGCCTTGGCTACAGGCGCAACACCTGGAACCAAGTCAATATGGAATTCGACTTGTCGTTGTGGCGGCAATCCTGGCAAGTCTCCGGGGAAAAACTTCAGGATATTCCCTCACAACTGGGATATCTTCCAGCTTTGGCTCATCGGCTTCCTTGTCCACAACATGCGCCAAGAAGGCAACACATCCTTTCTGCAAACATCTTCAGGCCTTCAAACAACTGATAATCCTTAGAGGCGTATCATGCTTCTCTCCATGCACTACAATCATCTCTCCATTCGTCATCGGGATGCGAATGATCTTCTCGTGTCATACGATCTCAGCTCGGTTGCTCGACAACAAATCCATTCCCACTACCACATCAAAGCTTCCCAACTCGACTGGCAGAAGGTCAAGCGTAAACTCATGCTCTCCAAACTCTATTACGCAGCCTCTAATTACTTCGTTTGCTTCTACTAGCTTTCCATTAGCTAGCTCTATCGAGTATGGAATATCTAGCTTACTAGCTACTAACCCAAGTATATTCTTAAATTCTAGGGATACAAAGTTATAATCGGCACCAGTATCAAATAGTACAGATGCAAAGTTTTGGTTGATAGGGAACGTACCCGTGACTACGTTCGGATCTTGGCGAGCTTCCCTAGCTCCAATGTTAAAACCTCTCCCCTGAGCTTGGTAGTTCTTTGGGCAATCTCTCTTGAAATGCCCGACATCTCCATAGCTAAAGCATCCTTGCTTGTTTCCAGTACCACCTTGGTTGTTTTGGCTGCCGTTTCCATTTCCGGCTTGGTTTCCAAGACTACCACGATTCCCATTACCGCCATTTCCTCCTTGATTACGGTTTCCGTAACCGTTTCCACCACGGTTTCCACTGCCACCACCGTTACCTCTCTGGCCACCATTTCCATGACCATTACCAGCCCATCACGTCTCCTTTGAATGACCATTCCTTCCACAATTTTCACACTTCCTATACCGACATGGGCCGGCATGATGTAACAGGCATACATCACACTTAGGCAAAGTGCCCATGTATCATTTCCCTTTGTTCTCAGAACTCGCAACCCCAGTTTTGACCTCGGCTGGTGGGTTTGCTTCCCTTTTCTTGTTATCACTATTGTTTCCTTGAGTACCCTTCTTGAAGTTAGAGAACTTCCGCTTGTTCTCTCCAGATGATTCGACATGAGTCTCCTTTTTCTTTCCATCAGAGATTGAGAACTTGTTCAACCTAATCGCTTCTTCAGACAATGCCACACTTAGATCAATGGCCTCAGCGATCGTTGAAGGCTTTGATGTCGTTACCATGCTCATGATTTGGGGTGCCAATCTGTGACAACTATGTTCTGTAATCATTGTATAATGTAAAACAATGTCAGTTATCAATAAAACAATGTACTTTGGTGTTATTATATGTGTTTTGGTGTTATTATGTATGTATTTTTGTTTGATGATTTTACAATTTGATTCGATTTCGATTTCCAGCTTTAAATCGCTTTCTGGAAGGTTATATGCAAACTGGTGCATAAACGCAATCAATTTAATGCAACGAACACTTCGGAATAGTGACATAGGCTTAACATACCTTAAATAACCTCCACATAACTTAGAAATAAGTTTTGGATGGTTTGGTGTGTTGAAATCAAGTTTGTTCGATCGCAGGGACTTTTTGTGTCAAATTGCGAAACTATACCGATTTGTATAGTAACGAACATTCCAGAACTTGATCATAAGTTAAACATACCCTAAATATCCTTTACATAGCTTAGAAATAGGCTTTGAGGGGTTCGGTATGCTAAAATAAAATTTATTGATCAATAGGGACTAAAAGCGTCAAAAAGTGCACAAGTTTGCATTTTCGCGCATCTCTTACCTTCTGAATATATCCGGACATCCAAAAATTTATGAAAGCATTAAAATATTTTATTTTAGTGTTTGGCATAATAAAAATCCATTCGTCGCGTAATTTGGATCGTTTTTGCGTCCGTTACGACTTCCGTCGTAATTAAGCGAATATCGCGATCGTACGACCAAACGAACCGAAATCTGGCATATTTTTGAGCATGTTTCATGTCCACAATGTTTAGACATCATTTTAGGGCTTTAAAGTTGGCTTAACGGGCCTTAGAAGTGTCGGAAATGAGCTAAAACACTAACAGGGACTGAAATTGTAATTCTGCAAAGTTCTTGCTGAACTGTGCAGCCCAGGCGGGCCGCGTAGCCCTTGCCTGTTTCTTACGCGGGCCACGTAGGTGCACCATATCTGCATAAAATCCTCTTTCTTGCTGTTTCAAGCTGTTCCAGCCATATTTTCCACTTACAAATGGTTTTTGCAATACCATAGGCTCATACTAGGGGCTCCAATGGTATTAGAAAACAAGGGGCACACTTGGACGGCCTAGATCGAAGCTCGTTTCCTGATAAACGATCCTAACGGTTCTAGTTTTCCTATAAATAGTCCACCCCACTTCATTGAGTTTACACTTCATACCTGAGGGTAAACTGGATCAAAACTTGCGGGGACCCTTTGTAAGTACTCCTTCATTCTTTTATGCGTTTTTAGCTTAAAAGTCAAACTGCGTTTCACTTTCTGCATTAACCAGTTTATGGTCAATGAGAAGTTCATTTGAACTTCATAACGTGAGCGTAATCACGATGGTTATAGTCCCTAGTGACTATACCTACTGATTACCATGTTATCTAGGCTCAGTGACGAGTCGTAGTTTCAGCCAAAATGCGCATTCTCACGTATTTTGTAACCAAACTACTTTTGGGTATCAAAACCGTTTGTTTTGATACCAAACCTTCTAAATTCGTTAAACATGTTTTAACATGTTTAACTCGTCACTTTTAGTTTAGTGCTTGTGTAGAGTCGTAAGTCAAGCGGACTAAACACCCGCTTAGACTTTCGAACTCGACCCGTTTGGTCGATCATTAGGATCCGACCAAACATGGTTAGTGACCATAGTTGCATAGGGAATAACCTTCCGAGGTTATACCTTATGGTCACTTAGGTTTAATTAGTTGTATGATAGGTAGTTTATATGCCTTAGGTAAATGACCAAAATACCCTTTTCATGCATAATTGGTAATTAAGCATATGTAACATAAACTTTTGTCACGTAACTGATTACGTAACATAATTAAACATGTATTGGCATATAATACTTGTCATAGGACTAGTTAGACGTCTCAAACGCGCTTTGCGTGAACGACGCGTTAAAGTAGCGTAAGCTACCTTAATGGATCGCGATGGGTCGAAAGCACTTAGGTTAGGTTCCAATTTAGGATGTAGGCTTTGTTAAACCATATCACATGAGTTCCAACACTCATTTGGTTTACAATACCTCATTCTGTCCGATCTTCCGATTTAGGCGTCTATTGTTTGACTAGTGATTCGATTACTAGGTACTGCTTGATTTCTCTGGTTTACTTGAGTTTGTTGAAGCTCTATTGATTGAGGATACTTTGCACTTCATGTGAGTACATATTTCCCCTATTTTACTGTTTTCAATTGTTTTGGGGTGATTCATATGTAACAAAACGATTTTTGATATTATAACGATGATTTCAAAAACGATTAAAATGGTTTATACTAAACTAATAACGATTTCGATAATGTGAACGAACTTGTTGGTTGTAGTTACATAACGAATTACATTCATTAGCATTGATCAAGCTGACCAGTATTAGGTTATGGTACCATAGGATCTGACAAATCCCGTTATCGTACTGCACCCATGGTTATGTATGGGTTAGGTGGGTAATGACTGAATCTGATTATTAACTTACCCTTTGGTGGTTTGTTAATGTGAGAAGCGAGATTGTCGAGTCACGAAGGTTTGAATGTTATTAGTGAGACGACCATAAGCAGTTTTCACAAATAAAACGAGGATTATTTAAAAGATTTAAACGAGTTAACGATTTGGAAACGATTTGAACAAGTTAAACGAATTGGATAAACGATTGGTTTTTGGTTAAGTGTCTAGATAATGGGACGGGTGTAATATGGTGAAAACATGGTAGATACGCCGCTGGTACTTCTTATATATAAGTGTTTTAAACATGTTACATACCGTGGCGTTATTTAGTTCACTTGGGTAAAAGATTTTGAAATGATGTTACTTAACGATGTTTTTGAAAGGATATAAACCATACGAGTTTTATTAAACGAGTTAATACGAAATGTTTTACAATTTGGTTTACTAAAACAAATGTTTTTGGGTTAAGAATCATGGCTATGAGGTTTTATAAATTATAACCCCCTTGATTTGAGTTGGTTAATTTCGGTGCAATATTATACTATGTTCAAAACAAAGTTTTTAATAAGGTATTGCAACATGTAAACTAGCCATGAATCCGACACTCCTATAAAACCTATGTGCTCGCCAGCATTTCTTTGCTAACTTTGTTTTTACATATGTTTCAGGTGATGTTGCTTGATGTTGATTACTAGGATGCAAGAGTCACATAGGATCTGGGCGAGGCCTTAGTGACATAATAACAATGATAGTCGATATGTAACTTGTTTGTTTCGTGTTAAAACTATGTAAATTACTTAATGAATAAATAAAATGAAACTTTTTGTATTCCATGGTTGTGAAACAATAATTCTGTTACAACACTTCCCGACGTTTCCGCCACGATTTGTTGTTTTACGTGGTCGGGGTGTGACAGAAGAGTTGGTATCAGAGCCAACGGTTATAGGGAATTAGGTTATTAGTAATGCTTTGACCTAGACTATAACTTTCTAGGATCCCAACGCGAGTTTTCCGTGTTTAGATTATAAAACAAAACCGTCACCTACCCTTAGGTGATAACCATAATGAGAACACAAATTCGAATCCGCTTCGAAGATTAATCATCCGTTCTAGGATGATTGATTACTAGGTTTTGAACCCTTCCAGTTTGACTCATATTTGGCTTAGTGCCTTTTGAGTTTTCAAAATCTCGTCAAAGTTTGAGTCTAAATAATGTGAACACGTGCAAACTGGAAGAGTGAATGCCTGTACCCTGAGTTTTATGTCTAAGGCTAGAGTGTTCGTACAAATCCACATAATCGGACCAGTCACTCTTACCTGGGAACTCTTGGGGTGAGTGTTCACTTATAGGCGAGCATGTCTTCGCGATACATTATTTTGATTCATTTACTTTGATTGGTCACTGCGTGTTGTTTGTTTGTTCGAGGTAACGAATAAATGATCGCCTTCCTTGTGTTTTGTCGATGTTTTCAATACCTCTTTTGTTTTTCCAATTGTCGATCTCACTCGATTCCCCTGTTTCCTTGTTAGACAATGCCTCCTCGACGTGATGCTCAATCTTTTACTGCTGAAGAAGTCGCAGCTCTTGTCTCTCAACAAATGGCTGCTGTACTTCCAGGCGTTGTGACCCAAATCCACGAGTTATACAACAACAACAATAATAATTACAATGCACAGTGTAATTTCAAGAATTTCAATTCTGCTAAGCCGCTAAAGTTTTATGAGTCGCAAGGAGCAACTGCGCACCTTCAATGGTTCGAAAGTATCGAGAGCACATTCAGACATGTGCAATGTCCGAATGGGCGTATGGTTGAATTTGCATCAAGTGTGTTTGAGAAACATGCTCTTACGTGGTGGAACTGAGTGATGCGTGATAGGGGTGCCGAAGTGGCTTTGGCACAAACATGGGAAGAGCTTCGAGCTCTCATGATGAAAGAGTTTTATCCCCGTCATGAAATTCGAGCTTTGGAACGAGAGTGTGACGATCTAAAGCAAGATGGGGGAGAACACCGTGCGTATACGGATCATTTTGAGGAACTTAGTCTTTTGTGTCCCAATATGGTTACCCAACTGGAGAAAGCAATCGAGAGATATATCGATGGTTTACCTGATTCCATACAGGATATTGTGACTGGCATTAATCCTACTACTGTTCGTCACGCGATCGAGTTGTCTGCTACCCTGACTGAGTCTCAAGTCAGGAAGGGTAAACTTACCCGCAAGGGTGATAAGAAGAAGTCGACCAAATTTGTCAAGGAAAAGGGTAAGGGTAAGAAAGGTGAGTCGTCGAAGAAGCGAAAGGGTGCTCAGAATTTTGCAGTAACAGCTCAGAACCCTCAGAACCCACTGGCTCAACCGCCTGCAAAGAAAGTGTATGCTGGTACCGCACCTCATTGTGCTCGCTGCAACGGTCATCACGTTGCACAACAAGCATGTAAGCAGTGTACTACGTGCGGTAAGCTTGGGCATCTGGCCAACATTTGTCGTCTGGGTCAGAATCAGGTCGCTCAGGTTCCAACACAGGTTCAAGGGAATGCTACGAGATTCCCACCGGGTTCATGTTTCAATTGTGCAGAGTTTGGTCACTTCCCCAACAACTGCCCGTGGTTGGTGAATGCAAATGCGAATCCAAACGTGAATGTCAACGTGAATGTGAATCCCGCTTGTGGGCGAGCGTACAATCTGAATGCTAATGAAGTGAGGGCTAACAACGAGGTGGTTAATGGTACGTTTCTTGTTAACAATCGACCTGCATCTATTCTTTTTTATTCTGGTGCTTGACGTGTGCGTATATATACATAATTTTTGCAATGAATTTACACACGATTGGGTTTTAAATTTATAAAAGTGATTATTACTTTTACATCAAAACACACACGAAAGAGGCAAGTGTACCCCGTTATATATGTAATAAAGTATCGGTAAGAACCAAGTATCGATCCAAGGAAATGGGCGGAGAATTAATACTAGACCTTTGTCACTAAACTACCGGTAAAAACATAGGTTTGGTTGATTTAAACTAAACTAAAGTAAACATAACCAAATACATAATAAAAACATAATAGATAGTAGATAAAAAGCCTTGCTAAATACACAACCACAGCATGTCAACTAAGTCAGTTTTGGCACTAGAAGCATTCGGTCAATATTCCAATTTAAGACAATTAGTATCCCTTTCGGGAATCCTAACATGACAATCATTCGGAAAGTTAAAACGATAAACACACTTTAACCACCTAAAATTGTTCTTTAACGTGCAATTGATAAATGTCTATGAAAATCTCTTAAAAATAAGATAGTCAGCCGTTAGGATTATTCTAACCTCACTTAAACAAGGAAAGCGACACCGATAAACACAATGCAACCACCGAGATAAGCATAAACTAGATTAAATCACAACCGAGTTCATTTTACAAATCTTGCACAATAATTCACTAAGATAGAAATTTTGGCCTAAACTACTAACTAAGCTAACAAATCATGGCAAGAATTTATAACGACACCATCTAACCCGTTTAGGCCCTTACGTGACGGCAAGCTCTCTTGATTAACAATAATTACATTTTATTAAATCACTAACCATTTCTAGTATCATGATGCATACATTTAAACCAAGTTAAACTAGTTAACCAAATTCAAAGTTTACTAATACAAGATTAATTAAGCTTCATTTTTCAACTATCTTAACTAACCAAGCATCAATCATCCAACATAATTACTTATAATCAAGAATTCAATATCAATAACAAGGTTGCAAACTAATCATCAAAGATAATCATAGAAAATACTTCAAGTGTCATTACAAACAAAGCTTAACACACTAATGGCAATAATCTACCAAGGGATTGTTTGTGTTTTTGCCCAAAGGCTACAATAATACATAAACAATAATCTAAGTACTTGAAAGATTAACAAAAACATGGAAAGATTAGAAAATCAAACCATAAACAAGTACTAGACTAAGGATCCGAGTAGTAATCGAGCTAAACGAGACAATGTGGCTTGAATCCGGGTGAAAGCTAATGCCTCCGGAGCCTGAAAATCGCCTGTGAAGCTCTCCAAAAATCCAGAATATCGAACAGAAGGTTTCTGCTGTGTTTTTATACTTTTTGTTGTTGCACGGTCGTTCTCCATATGGAACGACCGTTCACTTTATTCAATTATTAGGGATGGGTCACCATACTGCATACGTCATTAGATCGTTGACCAGATTCGAAATGGCATGACCGTTCTTTGTGTGGAACGGTCGTTCAGTTCCGGGCTACCTGTTGCACGCCTAGTCGCACCGATCGTTCATCACCGAGACTCTGCTGGTTCACCGGAGACGCACGGTCGTTCCTCAGATGGAACGCCCGTTCTTCACCGAGCCGCTTGTTTTCCTAGAACGCCCAGTCGCACCGATCGTTCATTACCGAGCTGATCAACTTTGTCGGAAATGCATGACCGTGCATCAGGTGGAACGGTCGTTCCACAGACCCAGTTCAGAATCCTTAACAGAATGTCCGCAGCTTCGTCGTTTTGTCCGGAAAGTCCTCGTTTTTGCTATCATCTTGTCTGGAATGCAGTTTTAGGCCTGTAAACATAAATGTAGATAAATAAGTATCCGAATGACGGTTTTACGGCCAAAAACGCATAAAATAGGGGTAAAACGGGGGACTAAAATATGTGTAAATTAATGAATATCAAATCTCCCCACACTTGAACCTTGCTTGTCCTCAAGCAAGCTAAACTAAAAAGCAATAAAAAACATAAACAAACAAGAACGATAATTTACACACTATTTTATTGAAAACTAAAATAAACGGTTAGCCGGTTTGTCAAAAGACAACATCAAAAGATTCAAACCCAACAAGCATATGCAATTAAAAAGCGACAACCAAAAAGCCGTGACAAAACATTTAATTGACTCACATGTTAATCTTCACACAACTCACAATGTTCACACACACTCGGTTTTATTTATGAAACATACATAAAATGTGTACGTGCAAACACTCAATGCCTAGTCAATGAAATGCGCAATAACATAAGCTTGTCATAAGATCTCGTCTCCACCAACTAACATGCAAATAAGTGTAAATCAAGAGGTCTTTACGGGTTATAACGTTAGGCTTGGGCGAAGGGTATGGAAGTGGACATTTAAAATAGCGAAAATGGTTAAAAATCAGTAGTAGCGTTTAACTAGCAACAAAATAGTACAACTATACATACAAACGCCTTAAAAAGGCGACTAAAGCGCAATCGAGCTTATCAACGAAATTTTAACATTTAAGCATTCAAAATTGCTCGATTTCTATCAACTTCACCCTATTTTAGGGTGTTTTATTTTCTGTTTTTTTTTTTTTTAACACAAACTATACAATGAAATAAAAACAAATACAAGCTAGTTAAACTATTATTTTAACCGAGTTTCAACACTAAAAAGGTTTAAAAACATAAAAAAGGCTAAATTTGGTTAAGTGGGCGATAATGTGGGTAAACAAAGGTGAACGGGAAGGCTCGACATGGTTAATCCTAAAGGGTAATATAAGGTGAACGGGAAGCACAACACAAAGAACAAGGTACAAAACAAAGGGGTAAACTAAGTGCCTCTATCACGTTTACACAAATCCGCACGTTCATGGTCTTAACAAGCATACTAGTGACAAGTTCTAAATTGCATATAACATCCGGCTCACTCCTATATCCGAAATGAACAAATATATAACAATATCAAGGCTCAAATATGCTCACGTAATGGAAGGAATGGGTAAAAGTGTGAAAACTATCATGCAAGTCTTTCTTTGTTTGTCACGCTTTCCGGTTTCCTTTTTCAAAAATATTTTGCTTGTCGAGTTTTTATCAAGTCCGAAGCTTTCTAAAACATAACCAACCGGTTTATTTACCAACATATATACAAAACACAAGTATTTTTAAATGATTTTTCTGATTTTCTGTTTTTTTTTATAATATGAGGACAAACAAAGTTAAGTTAACAAAGTTAACCCCCTCCCCACTTCGCATTGTCCCCAATGCGAGACCCAAAATATAGAGAAAGGGATAAAAAAATACTCCCCTCAAGATGATGCTGGTGCCACGAGACTTCCGAAGCTGTATCTGGTACGTGCTCCGGTCCAAGATCCGATAGATAAAACCTGCGAGTATGTCATGTGCACCCAAAATATATCAGAAAAAGAAAAATCAAACAACAACCATAATGTACATAAATACTAACATCCAAACAAAACAAAAAGGAAATTGTCTGAAAATACATATCCGGGGTGTTTTTAAATAATAGTCAAAATAAACACCCAAATAAAAGCAAAGTATTGAAAGATAAAACACCACCAAATGCTATCACCACCGCCAACTACTCATCATCATCATCATCATGTCTCGTGCCAGATGGGCCCTGATCGCCATAGCCAGGGGGTTCCACGGCGGGAACTCCAGCGGGTGCTGAAAATAGTCGGGGTATGCGTGATGCATCTCCCCGGAAAGATAAGAAAACCCCGCAGACACCCCCTGGTATAAAGTATCCTGGCGATGCTGAATCTGGTCATGTGTGGCCCGAAGCTCTGTCTGGCTGGCCCGAATCTCGTCCTGGCTAGCCCGGATCTGGTCTTGGCTAGATCTGATCTCGCTGAAGTAGGTACCATGCTGCTCCTGCGTCACACGCATATCCTGGAACTGCTGGTAGAAAGTGGGCCAATCCTCATGCTGATGAAATGCATGGTGCTGCGGCGAGTGTGGTGGTGTCGGTGGCTGGTGCTGCTCTCCCATCTCAACATCCTCCCCTTCCTCCTCATGTTCCTCCTCATCTGGAGGTAACGGGTCCCAGATCTCGCCATTCAATCCCCTCAACCTATCTCCTCTATCAAGCTCTACAAACACCCCCATGAACTTCAGAGACCGGATATCAACATGAACCCCCTCAGTAATCAAAGTGAGACCCCTAAGCACCCCCGACGTCATATAGCGCTCATTGTACGCTATCTCGGTCACATACGAACCACCATGTATCTCACTGTTCGCATGTCGCCCCGAGCACTTGACAAAGTACTCAGCCATTCGCGCGGCGAGGTTGATTGGTGCTTTGTCAACCAACGCATATAAAAATAGCAAATCAGGAGTGGGACAGTTACCTTGACTGTCCATGCGTCCGCATATCGAATGGCTGAAAAATGGTGCATCACTCGCACCAGAGGGTCTCGGAGTCGCGAAGCCTTTGACATCCGTGGGTTGTAGGGGTCCCCAATGGAATTTTCTGCCTAGAATGCATCCCGCGCTGGATCATTAGGGAAGTTGAACTGATCGTTGAAGACGTCGGGATCATCCATGTCCTCCCGCGTATAAATCCCAAGCCGTCTACCTAATCGACCAACCGACCATGTATGCCAACGTCTACATAACCTGAAGGTTACCCGCTCCCTGTAGCGGAAATCAGGCTGTGTATGTGCAACAGGCCTTTCATAGGCATATGACGCGAAGAATTCAATCGTCAACTCCCGGTACACGGGTCGGTTGCAACCGACCAAATTTGCAAGCGTGCGAGTCATCATTTCATCAAGTCGGTCATATTGATTGAGTTCCCGCATGACCTCCCAGTCTAACCAGCGGGGGACTCCAAACTGTCCCCGTCTCGCCCATAATGCATCACGCTTCGGTATGCACAACGCTTCTTTCTCAATGTTGGGGTCAAACTGTAGGAAAGGGTGATCCATCTGTAATGGGGAACATTGTTAGAAAGACAGAAACAGGAGAGAAATGAGTTGAAAACAAGCGAGCAGCCAATTATGAAGAAACTGTCTAACTGAACTGGGCGAATGGCACGGTTGTTCTTCGGGACGCACGGTCGTGCGTCACCGAGAACTAACAGGCCAACCCAGCAGATATCGTGAACAAGCCGGTGAGGCACGACCGTTCCACACGGGGAACGACCGTGCGACTCCGTGTCTGCAAACTTCGACCCCTGTACTTAGAACAACCAGATTTTTGCAAAATTTCAACAAGTATTGGGTCAACAGGGGTCTGAAAGTCAACCGGGTGTTCACGATACTTCGATTCAACAAGGGTTAGGGTTTCGATTTTTTTATGAAGAGAACCCTAAAAATTCCTTGAAAAATCGGGAGAAATCTAACCTAGAAAGCAAGAAAACAAGAAATCTACAACTAGGAACGTACCGTGCGAAGAAGGGTGTTAGATCGTGCGAAAAATCGTGCGATATGGTGAAAAATCACCCTTGAACGGTCTGCAGCGGCTAGGGTTCGCGAATGAGGGATTTTGCAGCAGATAATGGTATAAATAGTGTGCAAAATGACCAAATTGCCCTCAGCCCATGGCACGGTCGTTCCTGGTATGGAACGGTCGTGCGTCACCGACATCGTTCAAACCTGACAGCGTGTTCTCGGAAATGCACCGAGGGTGCGATCTACTGTGCCGGCTTGCTCAGAATCGCACGGTCGTGCGACCCGAGGAACGATCGTGCATCAGGTGCAGATCAGAAATTTTCCGCAGAAGCCATTTTCAGCAGCTGTTTCGGCCGTTTTTCGCCGTTTTTTCGACACACCAACTGTTCTAACAATATTGCAATACAGAACCTTCGCCCGGTACGTATGGAAACTAAACAAACTAACGTAAACTACCTAACTAACCTAAATTACGCTAAAACTACAAAAATAAATAAAAGGACAATTTTGCCCTTATAACGCCAAAGACGCTCCTGCTGCATTTTTGTCGGCGAGTCAGCAGCGTAGACTCATGCTAAATTTTTGTCGGCGAGTCGATAGCAAGACTCATGCTAAATTTTTGTCGGCGAGTCGATAGCAAGACTCATGCTAAATTTTTGTCGGCGAGTCGATAGCAAGACTCATGCTAAATTTTTGTCGGCGAGTCGATAGCAAGACTCATGTCCCCACACTTGTTACAAGTGCGGGCCATTACCACGCCCCTTCGGATTCTGCTCCGTATTGCCCGGAAGACCACCCGGGGGTCTCTCCGACAACATTTTTGCTAACTGGCCCACTTGATTCTCGACATTCTGAATGGAAGCCTTTTGACTCCGCATTTCTCCTTCGTTGACCAAGAATCGCTCCTGATGCTGCTGATATCGCTTTTCAGCCATTTGATTAGCACTATTGGAGTTGTTCAGCAGTTGTGCCATCATTTCCTCTAGCTTTACGTTGCTTTGAGAGGCGTGCGGCTGTGAACTGCTTCCTGAGCCTTGATTATGATATTGAGGCTGAAAGGATTGACCGTGAGATTGTTGTGGCGCGGGAGCATGTTGAGCAAAACCGGGTGCGTTCTGGTTCCCAGAACCAGATTTCCACCCAAAGTTTGGGTGATTTCTCCACCCTGGATTGTACGTGTTGCTGTAGGGGTTATTTTGGGGCCTGATTTGATTGCCCATGTAGTTCACCTCTTCGTGACCGGTAAACATAACACCCTGCTCACACGTACCTGGCACATGTGACACTCCACACTGGTCACATCCAGGGCCAACTTGCGCGGCTGTTTGGGATTTATCGAATTTCGTCGCCAGAGCCGAGATTTGCACAGTAATGGCTGTGTAATCGTCCACAGCGTGAGCTCCTGGGCGAGATGATGATGATGTAGCCCGACCTCTATCGCCTTCCCGACGTGAGCTGGATTTCAACGCAGCTTTCTCTATGATATCGTATGCTTCCGCCGACGTCTTCGTTCCCAGATCGCCTCCTGCGTTAACATCTAATCGCTCCTGCGTGTTGTAGCTGAGCCCCTGATAGAATGTCAAAACCAGCTGCCTCTTGGAATAACCGTGATGTGGCACATCAATCAACAAATCCTTGAATCTCTCCCAAGCTGCATGCAACGATTCGCCCTCGTCCTGGCGAAATGAAGTAATCCGGTTCCGTAGCTTGTTCGTTTTCTCAGGTGGAAAGTATTTATGCATAAACTGCTCCGCCAACTGATTCCAGGTCCTGATGGACCCGGCTGGGAGTGACATAAGCCAAGCTCTGGCTTTGTCACGCAATGAAAACGGAAACAACCTCAACCGAATTGCATCCTCCGAAACATCCCTAATCTTGAATGTGGAGCAAACATGGAGGAAAGCCGCAATGTGTCTCCCGGGATCCTCGTGTTCACGCCCGTCGAACTGCACTGAATTCTGCACCATGTTAATAATACTAGATTTTATTTCAAATGAAGGTGCATCAATAGTGGGTCTAATAATACTGGGCTCCAAGCCCTCTCGTCCGGGCTGATTCGTCTCATTCAAAGGTTGATTATCGTCTGCCATGGTTGCGTTTCCTCCTGCCCCTGAGCTTCCGGCTTCAGCGGGTACCACCTGCTCCTGCTCACCTGCTGCGAGTATCCGCCCAACTGCACGAGATTTCTCACGAAGACGTCTCCTCAGATCACGCTCGGGCTCGTCTGACGGCTCAATAAGATTGGGAGCTGGGGTCGAGAACATTAACCTGCAAACGAAAATTTAACACGGTGAATATTTTATTAATAAAATAATAATTCTGCCCTTTTTTTTTCAGCTGAATAGAAGCAGAAAGTTATTATAAATGGGCTGAAAATTTTATAAAAATCCGAAAAGATGGGCCCGAAATTTTATAAAAATTCAACACAATAAATAAATGAATCGACTAATACAAAAATGGCTTTAGGGTGCCGAAAACCCAAAGAATAAGTGAATAAATAAATCCGGATCAAATAAATAAATGAAATAAAGATAACGCAAAAATGAATAAATCGAATAAAACAAGAAATATTAACAAATAAATAAACAAATAAAATAATCAAAAAATTATACACAAATACTAACAAGTATTTACACCGATAACCAAATGACTCGGGTCGTTCCTAAAACTCGCCATTTCCCCGGCAACGGCGCCAAAAACTTGACGTGTGCGTATATATACATAATTTTTGCAATGAATTTACACATGATTGGGTTTTAAATTTATAAAAGTGATTATTACTTTTACATCAAAACACACACGAAAGAGGCAAGTGTACCCCGTCATCTATGTAATAAAGTATCGGTAAGAACCAAGTATCGATCCAAGGAAATGGGCGGAGAGTTAATACTAGACCTTTGTCACTAAACTACCGGTAAAAACATAGGTTTGGTTGATTTAAACTAAACTAAAGTAAACATAACCAAATACATAATAAAAACATAATAGATAGTAGATAAAAAGCCTTGCTAAATACACAACCACAGCATGTCAACTAAGTCAGTTTTGGCACTAGAAGCATTCGGTCAATATTCCAATTTAAGACAATTAGTATCCCTTTCGGGAATCCTAACATGACAATCATTCGGAAAGTTAAAACGATAAACACACTTTAACCACCTAAAATTGTTCTTTAACGTGCAATTGATAAATGTCTATGAAAATCTCTTAAAAATAAGTTAGTCAGCCGTTAGGATTATTCTAACCTCACTTAAACAAGGAAAGCGACACCGATAAACACAATGCAACCACCGAGATAAGCATAAACTAGATTAAATCACAACCGAGTTCATTTTACAAATCTTGCACAACAATTCACTAAGATAGAAATTTTGGCCTAAACTACTAACTAAGCTAACAAATCATGGCAAGAATTTATAACGACACCATCTAACCCGTTTAGGCCCTTACGTGATGGCAAGCTCTCTTGATTAACAATAATTACATTTTATTAAATCACTAACCATTTCTAGTATCATGATGCATACATTTAAACCAAGTTAAACTAGTTAACCAAATTCAAAGTTTACTAATACAAGATTAATTAAGCTTCATTTTTCAACTATCTTAACTAACCAAGCATCAATCATCCAACATAATTACTTATAATCAAGAATTCAATATCAATAACAAGGTTGCAAACTAATCATTAAAGATAATCATAGAAAATACTTCAAGTGTCATTACAAACAAAGCTTAACACACTAATGGCAATAATCTACCAAGGGATTGTTTGTGTTTTTGCCCAAAGGCTACAATAATACATAAACAATAATCTAAGTACTTGAAAGATTAACAAAAACATGGAAAGATTAGAAAATCAAACCATAAACAAGTACTAGACTAAGGATCCGGGTAGTAATCGAGCTAAACGAGACAATGTGGCTTGAATCCGGGTGAAAGCTAATGCCTCCGGAGCCTGAAAATCGCCTGTGAAGCTCTCCAAAAATCCAGAATATCGAACAGAAGGTTTCTGCTGTGTTTTTATACTTTTTGCTGTTGCACGGTCGTTCTCCATATGGAACGACCGTTCACTTTATTCAATTATTAGGGATGGGTCACCATACTGCATACGTCATCAGATCGTTGACCAGATTCGAAATGGCACGACCGTTCTTTGTGTGGAATGGTCGTTCAGTTCTGGGCTACTTGTTGCACGCCTAGTCGCACCGATCGTTCATCACCGAGACTCTGCTGGTTCACCGAAGACGCACGGTCGTTCCTCAGATGGAACGCCCGTTCTTCACCGAGCCGCTTGTTTTCCTAGAACGCCCAGTCGCACCGATCGTTCATTACCGAGCTGATCAACTTTGTTGGAAATGCACGACCGTGCATCAGGTGGAACGGTCGTTCCACAGACCCAGTTCAGAATCCTTAACAGAATGTCCGCGGCTTCGTCGTTTTGTCTGGAAAGTCCTCGTTTTTGCTATCATCTTGTCTGGAATGCGGTTTTAGGCCTGTAAACATAAATGTAGATAAATAAGTATCCGAATGACGGTTTTACGGCCAAAAACGCATAAAATAGGGGTAAAACGGGGGACTAAAATATGTGTAAATTAACGAATATCAGTGCTGATAGAAGTTTTGTTTCGTTATCTTTTGAACCTTTACTTGCGATACCTAGAACTAAACTAAGGAAACCCTTATCTGTCGAAGTTGCTACTAGTAAACCTCTTGTTCTCGATTCTGTTATTCGTGATTGTCAGTTAAACCTTGATAACCATCTTTTTCCTATTGACCTCACACCGATGCAACTTGGGAGCTTCGATATTATCGTGGGGATGGATTGGTTAACCAAACATCATGCTGAGGTGGTTTGTTTCGATAAGATTGTTCGCATTCCTCTTCCGTCTGGCGATGTTCTGGAAGTTCGTGGTGAGAAACCATCTGGTGGATTGAAGCTTATGTCATGTACGAAAGCCCAAAGTTATTTGCGATAAGGATATGTTGCTTTCCTGGCACATATCTCTGAGGAGAAAGGCAAGAGCAAGAGTATTCTGGATATTCCGATTGTTCGGGATTATCTAGAGGTGTTTCCTGATGAACTGCCTGGTTTGCCTCCTGTTCGTCAAGTCGAGTTTCATATTGACCTTGTACCCAATGCCAACCCGATTGCGAAAGCACCTTATCGTCTTGCACCATCTGAGATGCAAGAGTTATCGAAACAGCTTCAAGAGTTATCTGATAAAGGATTCATCCGTCCGAGTTATTCACCTTGGGGAGCTCCTGTCCTCTTTGTGAAAAAGAAAGATGGATCTTTTCGAATGTGTATTGATTATCGTGAGCTTAATTAGCTTACCATCAAGAATCGATATCCCCTACCTCGAATTGATGATCTCTTTGACCAACTGCAAGGTGCTTCAAGCTTTTCCAAGATTGATCTGCGTTATGGGTATCATCAACTTCGTGTTCTCGAAGAAGATATTCCCAAAACTGCTTTTCGCCCAAGATATGGACATTACGAGTTCACTGTCATGCCTTTTGGTTTGACGAATGCCTCAGCTATCTTTATGGACTTAATGAATAGGGTCTGTAAACCTTATTTAGACAAGTTCATTATTGTATTCATCGACGACATTCTCATTTATTCAAAGTCTCGAGCCGAGCACGAGCAACACCTTCGCTTAACATTGGAACTCCTTAAGAAGGAACAACTTTTTGCTAAATTCTCCAAGTGTGAATTTTGGCTTAAAGAAGTTCAGTTCTTGGGTCATATAGCCAACGAGCAGGGTATTCATGTGGATCCATCCAAGATTGTTGCAATTAAGGATTGGAACACACCCCGACACCTACATAAATTCGTTCTTTTCTTGGTCTTGCTGGTTATTATCGTCGATTCATTTCTAATTTCTCAAAGATCGTGGTTCCACTCACTGCTTTGACTCAGAAGAATAAGCCTTTTGAGTGGGGACCTAAGCAAGAAGAAGCGTTCCAAACGCTGAAACGGAAGCTCTGTGATGCTCCTGTTTTATCTCTGCCTGAGGGAAACGGTGATTTTGTTGTCTATTGTGACGCGTTGAATCTAGGACTTGGTTGTGTTCTTATGCAACGAGGTAAAGTCATAGCTTATGCATCTAGACAGTTGAAAGTTCACGAGAAGAACTATACGACTCATGATCTTGAGTTAGGAGCTGTTGTTTTCGGGCTTAAAATCTGGAGACATTATCTTTATGGAACGAAGTGTGTGGTTTTCACAGACCACAAAAGTCTCCAGCATATTCTTAATCAGAAGGAGCTGAACATGAGGCAACGACGTTGGGTTGAACTCTTGAACGACTACGATTGCGAGATTCGCTACCATCCTGGTAAGGCGAAAGTCGTAGCCGATGCGCTTAGTCGAAAGGAATGATTCAAGCTTCATTCTATTCAGACTGTAACTGATATTCAATCTCGTGTCCTTCAAGCTCAACGATCTTGTGTGATCAATGGCTTATTGAAAAATGAGCTACCGCTTCAACTTGAGCTTAAACTCGAAAGGAAAGACGATGGTTTACTCTACTTCAAGGATCGTTTGTGGATTCCGAAACAAGACGATCTTCGCACCTTGGTAATGGACGAATCTCACAAGTCTCGATATTCTATCCATCCTGGTGCTGATAAAATGTACAAGGATCTTTGTACTCAGTACTGGTGGCCTGGTATGAAAAAGGATGTTGCCTTGTATGTATCGAAATGCCTAACTTGTCTCAAAGTCAAGGCTGAACATCAACGACCTTCTGGCTTGCTTGTACAACCAGAGATACCGGTTTGGAAGTGGGAGAACATTGCAATGGATCTCATCACTAAGTTACCGCGTACGTCTAAAAGTCACTATGCTATTTGGGTTGTTATCGATCGATTAACGAAATCAGCTCATTTTATTCCGATTCGCGAGGATCTATCTGCTGATAAACTTGCAAAGATTTATGTTGATGAGATAGTATCTCGACATGGTGTTCCTTTGGATATCATTTCTGATCGTGATGCTCGATTTTCATCTCATTTTTGGAATACCATGCAATCTGCTTTGGGAACCCAACTAAATCTAAGCACTGCTTATCATCCCCAAACAAATGGTCAATCTGAGATGAAGATTCAAACCTTGAAGGATATGCTTAGAGCATGCGTGATAGACTTTGGTGGTAATTGGGATTCTCATCTTCCACTGATCGAGTTCTCTTACAACAATAGTTATCATGCTAGTATTAATATGGCACCATTTGAAGCTCTCTACGGTCGAAAATGTCGTTCACCTGTCTGTTGGAATGAGATCGGTGAAGCTCAACTTACTGGACCTGAGCTCATTTTGGAAACAACAGACAAAATCAAGAAAATTCACGATAATCTTATGACAGCTCGAAGCCGTCAAAAGAGTTACGCGGATATGCGACGCAAGCCCTTAGAATTTCAAGTCGGAGACCGTGTCCTACTTAAGGTGTCACCTTGGAAAGGAGTAGTGAGATTTGGAAAGAAAGGAAAGCTTGCACCTTGTTATGTGGTACCATTTAAGATTGTGGAAAGAATTAGAAAGGTTGCCTATCGACTAGAGCTACCTCCAGAGCTTGGAAATATTCACCCGACTTTTCACGTGTCCAATTTGCGAAAGTGTTTAGCTGATGCTGATCTTCACATTCCTCTCGATGAGATCCGAATCGATGAAACGATGCACTTTGTCGAGAAACCCGTGGAGATAGTGGACCGTGCGTTCAAATAGTTGAAGAACAAACGGATTCGATTAGTCAAAGTTCGCTGGGAATCCAAACGTGGCCTCGAGTTTACTTAGGAACATGAGGACCAAATGAAGACGAAATATTCACATTTTTTTTCACAAGTTTCCTCTAAATAAAATTTCGGGACGAAATTTCCTAAAGTAGGGGAGACTGTGACAACTATGTTCTGTAATCGTTGTATAATGTAAAACAATGTCAGTTATCAATAAAACAATGTGCTTTGGTGTTATTATATGTGTTTTGGTGTTATTATGTGTGTATTTGTGTTTGATGATTTTACAATTTGATTCGATTCCGATTTCAAGCTTTAAATCGCTTTCTGGAAGGTTATACGCTAACTGGTTCATAAACGCAATCAGTTTAACGCAATGAACACTCCGGAATATTGACATAGGCTTAACATACCTTAAATAACCCCCACATAACTTAGAAATAAGTTTTGGTTGGTTTGGTGTGTTGAAATCAAGTTTGTTCGATCGCAGGGACTTTTTGTGTCAAATTGCGAAACTATACCGATTTGTATAGTAACGAACATTCCGGAACTTGATCATAACTTAAACATACCCTAAATATCCTTTAAATGTTTTAGAAATAGGCTTTGAGGGGTTTGGTATGCTAAAATAAACTTTATTGATCAATAGGGACTAAAAGCGTCAAAAAGTGCAAAAGTTTGCATTTTCGCGCATCCAAAAATTTATGAAAGCATTAAAATATTTTATTTTAGTGTTTGGCATAATAAAAATCCATTCTTCATGTAATTTGGATCGTTTTTGCGTCCGTTACGACTTCCGTCGTAACTAAGCGAATATCGCGATCGTACGACCAAACGAACCGACATCCGGCATATTTTTGAGCATGTTTCATGTCCACAATGGTTAGGCATCATTTTAGGGCTTTAAATTTGGCTTAACGGGACTTAGAAGTGTCAGAAATGAGCTAAAACACTAACTGGGACTGAAACTGTAATTCTGCAAAGTTATTGCTGAACTGTGCAGCCCAGGCGGGCCGCGTAGCCTTTGCCTGTTTCTTACGCGGGCAGCGTAGGTGCACCAGATCTGCACAGCATCCTCTTTCTTGCTGTTTCCAGTTGTTCCAGCCGTATTTTCCACTTGCAAATGGTTTTTGGAATACCATAGGCTCATACTAGGGGCTCCAATGGTATTAGAAAACAAGGGGCACACTTGGATGGCCTAGATCGAAGCTCGTTTCCTGATAAACGATCCTAACGGTTCTAGTTTTCCTATAAATAGCCCACCCCACTTCATTCCAAAACCAAATCTGATCTGATTTTAGCCCTCTAAGTTGGAGTTTACACTTCATACCTGAGGGTAAACTGGATCAAAACTTGCGGGGACCCTTTGTAAGTACTCCTTCATTCTTTTATGCGTTTTTAGCTTAAAAGTCAAACTGTGCTTGACTTTCTGCATTAACCAGTTTATGGTCAATGAGAAGTTCATTTGAACTTCATAATGTGAGCGTAATCACGATGGTTATAGTCCCTAGTGACTATACCTACTGATTACCATGTTATCTAGGCTCAGTGACGAGTCGTAGTTTCGGCCAAAATGCGCATTCTCACGTATTTTGTAACCAAACTACTTTTGGGTATCAAAACCGTTTGTTTTGATACCAAACCTGTTTTCTAAATTCGTTAAACATGTTTTAACATGTTTAACTCGTCACTTTTAGTTTAGTGCTTGTGTAGAGTCGTAAGTCAAGCGGACTAAACACCCGCTTAGACTTTCGAACTCGACCCGTTTGGTCGATCATTAGGATCCGACCAAACATGGTTAGTGACCATAGTTGCATAGGGAATAACCTTCCGAGGTTATACCTTATGGTCACTTAGGTTTAATTAGTTGTATGATAGGTAGTTTATATGCCTTAGGTAAATGACCAAAATACCCTTTTCATGCATAATTGGTAATTACGCATATGTAACATAAACTTTTATCACGTAACTGATTACGTAACATAATTAAACATGTATTGGCATATAATACTTGTCATAGGACTAGTTAGACGTCTCGAACGCGCTTTGCGCGAACGACGCGTTAAAGTAGCGTAAGCTACCTTAATGGGTCGCGATGGGTCGAAAGCACTTAAGTTAGGTTCCAATTTAGGATGTAGGCTTTGTTAAACCATATCACATGAGTTCCAACACTCATTTGGTTTACAATACCTCATTCTGTCCGATCTTCCGATTTAGGCGTCTATTGTTTGACTAGTGATTCGATTACTAGGTACTGCTTGATTTCTCTGGTTTACTTGAGTTTGTTGAAGTTCTATTGATTGAGGATACTTTGCACTTCATGTCAGTACATAGTTCCCCTATTTTACTGTTTTCAATTGTTTTGGGGTGATTCATATGTAACAAAACGATTTTCGTTATTATAACGATGATTTCAAAAACGATTAAAATGGTTTATACTAAACTAATAACGATTTCGATAATGTGAACGAACTTGTTGGTTGTAGTTACATAACGAATTACATTCATTAGCATTGATCAAGCTGACCAGTATTAGGTTATGGTACCATAGGATCTGACAAATCCCGTTATCGTACTGCACCCATGGTTATGTATGGGTTAGGTGGGTAATGACTGAAACTGATTATTAACTTACCCTTTGGTGGTTTGTTAATGCGAGAAGCGAGATTGTCGAGTCACGAAGGTTTGAATGTTATTAGCGAGGCGACCATAAACAGTTTTCACAAATAAAACGAGGATGATTTAAACGAGTTAACGATTTGGAAACGATTTAGACAAGTTAAACAAATTGGATAAACGATTGGTTTTTGGTTAAGTGTCTAGATAACGGGACGGGTGTAATATGGTGAAAACATGGTAGATACGCCACTGGTACTTCTTATATATAAGTGTTTTCATCATATTACATACCGTGGCGTTATTTAGTTCACTTGGGTAAACTATTTTGAAACGATGTCACTTAACGATGTTTTCGAAAGGATATAAACCATACGAGTTTTATTAAACGAGTTAATACGAAATGTTTTACAATTTGGTTTACTAAAACAAATGTTTTTGGGTTAAGAATCATGGCTATGAGGTTTTATAAATTATAACCCGCTTGATTTGAGTTGGTTAATTTCGTTGCAATATTATACTATTTTCAAAACAAAGTTTTTAATAAGGTATTGCAACATGTAAACTAGCCATGAATCCGACACTCCTATAAAACCTATGTGCTCGCCATCATTTCTTTGCTGACTTTGTTTTTACATATGTTTCAGGTGATGTTGCTTGATGTTGATTGCTATGATGCAAGAGTCACATAGGATCTAGACGAGGCCTTAGTGACATAAGAACAATGATAGTCGATATGTAACTTGTTTGTTTTGTGTTAAAACAATGTAAATTACTTAATGAATAAATAAAACGAAACTTTTTGTATTCCATGGTTGTGAAACAATAATTCTGTTACAACACTCCCCGACGTTTCCGCCATGATTTGTTGTTTTACGTGGTCGGGGTGTGACACAATCCCCAAATAAAACGCTGAATTTGCTTGAACTCCGGTTCAACCTTGTAAGGAACGACGCGAGATAAGTCATGGAATCTCTGTATGTAATCAACAATCTTTGGACCATCCATCTTAAGGTTCCAAAACTCGGTCTTCAATTTCTGAATCTCAGCCCTTGAACAGTACTTCTTGCGCATAAGTTCCTTCATCTCGTCCCAAGTCATGGCATACGCAGCTTCCTCTCCCAGAGTTTGAGCTTGGAGGTTCCACCATGATAGAGCTCCGTCTAGGAAAAGTCCAAAAATGTAGGTGACCTAGTGCTCTGGCGCACACTTGCTCATTCTCAGCACAGAATCGGTTTTCTCCGCCCATCTAACGAAAGCTACAGCACCTCTAGTGCCGTCAAAGTTCAGAGGTTTGCAATCAAGGAACTGCTTATATGTACAACCTGTACAAGCAACATCATTCACAGAAAGCATTAGCAAACACACATGGAATGTCCAAACGTATTGTAATGTGTCTTAAATGACTTAAACATTACCGTGAGGTGGGTTATTTCCTGAGGTACCTCCGCTGTGCTCAGAGCGCAAGGCCTCATGTTGTGCGATTGCTTGTGAAATCCGTTCTTGCAGTTTCGCCTCTGTTGTGGGCAACTGATTGTTTCTCCGAGGAAGCATCTTCTATAAAGAAGATTGTATCGGTCAGGTCTTAATTAGTATGTTAAGTATGTAGTACGTGTATGTAATAGCATTTATCAACGCAAGTAAGCATATAACATCACATTCATATCACCAATGTGTAATTCAACAACGTGTATAATGAGAACATTGCGATTGAGCTTTCATTAATCATCGGCCACAAATACAGTTACATGTTCTACAAATGTATCGTATCACATCAAAAGGGACTACAAGGTCACACCACCCTTGTCCAAAATGTCTATCAGTCTACAACAGTCATATACTCAAAAAAAGTGATCTCCAAAAGGCTTTGCAAGCTAGGCTCAATTGCGGTGCTCTCATCAAAAGCAAGCTATAAAACCAAAAACCGGCTATGCTGATGGCGGTGGAGGAGGAGGTGGAGGAACAAAAAGCATGTTGCGCACATGTGCAAGCTCCTCCTCAAGGTCATAAACGTGACACAACAAATAACTGATCTGCTGCTCCATGGTGAGAAATCGAACATCAAAATCTGGATAAGGCAAAAGAGGAGCAGGTGGAGTCGCAAAAGGTGATGGACATGAACAAGGTGAAGGACGTGGAGTCCTCTCAAGCTCCATAACTCTACGACACAGGATCTCTTGCTGAAGCTGCAAAGACAGGAGTAACTAATCCCGTGTGTAACCAGAGTAGTGCGAGGGATGATAGGGATCAGAAACTGGCATGGTGTTCGGCGGAAACCATATGAGTGGCTCGCCTGGCGGTGAAGAAGTAACATGAGTAGTAGGTGTATACTGAGGCATGTGAGGAAAAGCTGCTGACACGTATGGAACATGGCTAGGCTGCTGGCTAGACGAGCCTTCCCCTGGACAGGGTGCGGGAATGTCCTATAAGAAAGTGATAGGCAGGTCAGTGCGGTGAACATCGGACACAATCGGGTGAAAAGGGGCAACATCAACAGGTGCATGTGTAGGTGGGGGAGTGAATGGCTCAACAAAAGGAGGTACATCATCGTCATCATCTATCCACCCATTGCTGGTGAAGGTGTATCAGGGGTCTACCTGACTGGCAAAAGCAGCAGGGTCAGTGGGTGCAGGAATCGGATCTGGTATGAGCGGTGCAACATCAGGTATGCCAAATGGTTCGGGATCATGATCAGGTAAAGGCTCGGGTGCAGGTAAAGGCTCAGGATCAGTGGGTGCATCAACAGGCTGATCGTCAGGAATAAAATCATGCTCAAGTCCAGGCTCAACGTCATGTGGGGGGATCGGTGTAGCCGACATGGTTGTGTCATTATCAGTATCAGGGGCATAACGTCGCAGTCCCACTGCATGCAAGGCAGTGGATGACACAGACTCGAAGGAATCTGGAACAGAATGATAAGAGGAAACCTCAATAATAGGAATCTCAACGAGTGGAACAAAAATGACATCTCAGCTAAAACTCCATCACCCTGGGCATCATCAGGGGGACCATCAATAAAAAGATCGACATCATCATCAGATAAGTCATCAAAAGAAAAATCCTTGAAAGGAAAGGCTGCAAGAGGCAAAGGGGCGAGGATCAGAACCACGACATGCTCACCATCGGGATGTCCGAGGATGAGATAGTCCAGGTCAGGAATAGGAATAAGAAAGGGATCCTCGTCGGGGAAACCATCAGCATGCGGTACATCATCGCCAAAGTCGGGTACCACAAAAGGCTGGAAATCGTCGTCGTTATCCGACATCATCTCCAGGTCACTCTCAGTGTCGGAGGTAAAAATCTCTGGCTCTGGGACGATCTCATTGTCAGAAACAATGGCCATGGGGTCGACAGTATCAGAAAGTCCACTCTCAGACGAAGATATAGTGTCTGTAACAAAACAATCACAACATATGCACATATATCAACAATCATCAATAAGCATGTAATTAATAAGAATGTATTCACGTATCCGTCCTAGTCTTCCCAGACTATCCCACCCAGTCTCCCAGACTGAACTACCCAGTCTCCCAGACTAAACCGCCTAGTCTCTCAGACTAAACCTCTCAGATTCTCAAACTGAACTACCCAGTCTCTTAGACTGAACCACCCAGTCTCTCAGACTAAACCACCCAGTCTCTCAGACTGAACTCCCAGTTTCTCAAACTGAACCACCCAGTCTCTCAGACCGAACCATAAACTTTGAAATGTGTTTCGTGTATTTCGTTTGTAAAAATGTTTGTTTTCCTGGATCTAGGCGTTTCGTGTATGCAATGAAATTATGTTGTGAAAACATTTTCGTGAGAGCCCTAATGATTGTAGTCAAGACTCGAGAGGGAATCCTAGTTCGCTACAATCGAAGCTCTAATACCAAGCTGTCACACCCTGACTTTTGCGGAAGCGTGATTATGGTGTGACTTTCTTAATACCATTGCATTCAATCATAACAATAACTATATGATAAAACCATGGATTTGTCATCCATTAAATAAGTTTAAAACATAACACCATTGTTTTAAAACGTAGACTTCAATTTTGAACTACAAATCGTACAAATTGTTTATGAGTTCACTAAGGACTCATCAAAAGATATTAAATAAAACCAAGGTTTGGAAGACGTGTCTCGTCCATGAATAAGACACCCAACCTAAACCTCAAAACCATGGATGACATCTTTATTCACAACGCAGCATGAACTTCCAACACCCGCCAGATCCACTTACTAATTCCCTGAAATACATGTATTTTGAAAGCATCAACAAAAGTTGAGCAAGTTCGTGTGTTTGTTTGTGTGTATGTATAAACCTTTGAAATCACTGTAAATATGTATGTAAGTTTATAAATCCCGGTAAGAAAGCAACAAGGAAAAACAGATCACCAATGGTTTGCAAGTGCATTGATATGTGTGACGTGATGCCGGGAGCTCAAACCTAGAAGATTTACACCGGGCTTCCAACTGTAAGACATAGTCTACCCATGGGCCAAACCCTGGTCCAACATGGGCGGGGCTCGCTACACCCAAATAGATCTATCACTCATGTCCCTCGGTCCTACTACGAGGATTGATGGCCTTAAGCGTTATGCCCACCACTCACACGATCAAAGTGTACCCTTCCTTAGCTAACCATACCAAATAATAAAGTTTGTAAACAATTGTAACATGCACTTCACCCCCGAAGTTATAAAACTGAAAACAGTTAAAGAAAAGGGGGAAACACAAAACTCACAGTCTTGCGTCTTCAACAATTGTAACTCTTACTTCTCCGATGAACATGACTACCTATAACGTACGAATGTCTATTAGACTAACGGGCCGTGCCTTGACTTAGTGTTAATGTTTCTGAGTTACGTTTCTTTTACGCTTCTGATATTATTCCAAGTCATATAATTATTGTCAAAATAATTAATATCTTAACTTAAATTATATCTATAAATTTTTGGAATAATTGTTAAACAATATTTTTGTAATAATACTTCTCAAGTATTTATACTTGTATTTCCTTCCCAAGGATGGGTGTATCTTATACATGTGTATTTTGCCATATTTTGGGGTCTTATTCCGGTGTGTATTTATACGTACGAGAATACGTATTCTTAATGTATTTATTAAGTATCCTCACACTTAATTAATTATTAAACTTTCCGGAATATTATTTCTAATAAAAATCCACCAACATATATATTTCCAAAATATATATATTTAAGAAATATTGCTTAGAAAAATTACTTGGCAAAAATATTTGTAGTTCAAAAATAATATATTTCAAGTTTACTCAAGAAAATATATATTTTTCCCAAAAATAATATATTTTCTAATAATTGAAAGGAAAATATATATTTTTATACTTGTAAAAAAATGCTATATTCTTCCCGTGTCAAAAATATGATATACTCTTGAGTAATTGTGAAAATCATATTTTCATTCCTTTGTATCCAAAATATTATTTACCAAAATACATTTTGTGAACATATTTTCCGGAATATTTTGTAAGTTACATTTCTTATTCGGTTTCGCCAATATTTTGTGTGTAACTTATACACTTATTCCTTGAGATTTTGGTAATATTTTGGATTGTAATTCTGTCACACCTCGACCACGTTAAAACAACAAACCGTGGCGGAAACGTTGGGGAGTGTCATGGCAGAATTATTGTTTCACAACCATGGATACAAAAAGTTTCGTTTTATTTTTTCATTAAGTAATTTACATTGTTTTAACACAAAACAAACGAGTTACATGTCGACTATCACTGTTATTATGTCACTAAGGCCTCGTCCAGATCCTATGTGACTCATGCATCCTAGTAATCAACATCAAGCAACATCACCTGAAACACATGTAAAAAAACAAAGTCAGCAAAGAAATGCTGGTGAGCACATAGGTTTTATAAGAGTGTCGGATTCATGGCTAGTTTACAAGTTGCAATACCTTATTAAAAGCTTTGTTTTGAAAATAGTATAATATTGCAACGAAATTAACCAACTCAAATCAAGCGGGTTATAATTTATAAAACCTCGTAGCCATGATTCTTAACCCAAAAACATTTGTTTTAGTAAACCAATTTGTAAAACATTTCATATTAACTCGTTTAATAAATCTCGTATGGTTTATATCCTTTCGAAAACATCGTTATGTGACATCGTTTCAAAATCGTTTACCCAAGTGAACTAAATAATGCCACGGTATGTAATATGCTGAAAACACTTATATATAAGAAGTACCAGCGGCGTATCTACCATGTTTTCACCATATTACACCCGTCCCATTATCTAAACACTTAACCAAAAACCAATCGTTTATCCAATTCGTTTAATCTTGTTCAAATCGTTTCCAAATCATTCACTCGTTTCCAAATCGTTTAACTCGTTTAAATCATCCTCGTTTTAATTGTGAAAACTATTTATGGTCGTCTCGCTAATAACATTCAAACCTTCGTGACTCGACTATCTCGCTTCTCGCATTAACAAATCACCAAAGGGTAAGTTAACAATCAGATTTAGTCGTTACCTACCTAACCCACACATAACCATAGGTGCAGTACGATAACGGGATTTGTCAGATCGTAAGGTACCATAACCTAATACTGGTCGGCTTGATCAATGCTAATGAATGTCATTCGTTATGTAACTACAACCAACAAGTTTGTTCACATTATTGAAATCGTTCTTAGTTTAGTATAAACCATCTCAATCGTTTTTGAAACCATTGTTAAAATATCGAAAATCGTTTTGATACATATGAATCACCCCAAAACAATTGAAAACAGTAAAATAGGGGAACTATGTACTCACATGAAGTCCAAAGTATCCTCAATCAATAGAACTTCAACAAACTCAAGTAAACCAGAGAAATCAAGCAGCACCTAGTAATCGAATCACTCGTAAATAAATTGATACCTCAATCGGAAGATCGGATAGAATGAGGTCTTGTAAACCAAATGAGTGTTGGAACTTATGTGATATGGTTTGACAAAGTCTACATTCTAGATCGGAACCTAACCTAAGTGTTTTCGACCCGTTACGACCCATTAAGGTTGCTTACGCTACTTTAACGTGTCGTGCGCGCATAAGCGCGTTCGAGACGTCTAACTAGTACTATGACAAGTATTATATGCCTAAACATGTTTAAATATGTTGCATAATCAGTTACGTGACAAAATTTTATGTTACATATGCTTAGTTATCAATTATGCATGAAAAGGGCATTTTGGTCATTTACCTAAGGCATATAAACTACCTATCATACAACTAAATAAACCAAAGTGACCATAAGGTATAACCTCGGAAGGTTATTCCCTATGAAACTATGATCACTAAACATGTTTGGTCAGATCCTAATGATCGACCAAACAGGTCGACTTCGAAAGTCTAAGTGGGTTTTTAGTCCGCTTGACTTACGGCTCTACACAAGCACTAAACTAAAAGTGACGAGCTAAACATGTTAAGACATGTTTAGTTAAGTTAGAAAACAGGTTTTGGTATCAAAACAAACGGTTTTGATACCCAAGAGTAGTTTGGTTACAAAATACGCACAAATGCACATTTTGGCCGAAACTACGACTCGTCACTACGCCTAGTCAACGTGGTAATCAGTAGGTATAGTCATAAGGGACTATAACCATCGTGATTACGCTCACGTTGCAAAGTTCAAATGAACTTTGTGTTGACCATTGATTGGTCAAAGCTGAAAGTCAAACTCTGTTTAACTTTCATGCTTGAAAAACGAAACAAGAACGAAAGAGGACGTACCAAGGGTCCAAGAATGGAAAATCTAGATCAACTTGCTCAGGTATGAGGTGCTAAGCCTCAACTTAGAACAATAGATCAGATTTGTGTAAAGATGAGAGTGAAGTGGGTGTTGCTATTTATAGAGAATCAATAACTGTTAAGATCGTTCCTCGATAAACGAACATCAATCTGGACCGTACACATATGGCCCATGGTTTTGGGATACTAGGGGTGCCCCAAAACTAGCAAACGGTATTGAAAATGTTACAAAATAGTCCCTAAACTTCAAGTTAAGTGCTGAAAATGGACCTGCAAGTGCAAAAATGGAGTTTCTCCCCAGATCAGTTGCTCGCGTCGCGCCAGGGATAGGCATAAGGTGGTGGCGCAGCGCCAGCAGGTGCCCAACTCCAGAAAGTTTCACATATTTATAGTTTTGGTCCCTGCACATGTTTAAGGCCTTTTTCGATGTGTTTAAACCCCGTTAACCTCATTTCAAGGCTCTAAAATGAAGTTAAAGTATAGGGAACTCAAAACATGCTCAAAAACATCTCGGATGTCGGTTCGTTTGGTCGTACGATTGCGTTATTTGATTAATTACGAAGGAAGTCGTAACGAACGCAAAAACGATCCAAATTAAGCGACGAATGGAATTTCATCAAGACAATCACTAAAATAAAGTATTTTAATGATTACATAAATTTTTGGATCTCCGGATATATTCAGAACGTAAGATATGCGCGAAAATGCAAACTTGTGCACTTTTTGACGCTTTTAGTCCCTATTGATCAATAAAGTTTATTTTAGCATTCCGAACCCCTCAAAGCCCATTTCTAAGCTATGTAAAGGATATTTAGGGTATTTTTAACTTATGATCAAGTTCCGAAATGTTCGTTACTATACAAATCGGTATAGTTTCACAGTTTGACACAAATAGTCCATGCGATCAAACAAACTTGATTTCAACACACCAAACCATCCAAAACTTATTTCTAAGTTATGTGGAGGTTGTTTAAGGTATGTTAAGCCTATGTCACTATTACGGAGTGTTCGTTGCGTTAAAATGACTGCGTTTACGCACCAGTTTGCGTATAACCTTCCAAAAAGCGATTTAAAGCTTGAAATCGGAATCGAATCAAATTGTAAAATCATCAAACACATAATAAAACCAAAACACATATAATAACACCAAAGCACATTGTTTTATTAATAATCAATATTGTTTTACATTGTACATCGATTACAGAGCACAGTTGTCACAGTCTCCCTACTTCAGGAAATTTCGTCCCGAAATTTTAACTAGAGGAAGCTTGTGAAAACAAATGAGGATTTTTCTTCTTCAACTGGTCCTCACGTTCCCAAGTAAACTCTGGGCCACGTATGGATTCCCAGCGAACTTTGACCAATCGAATCCGTTTGTTCTTCAACTGTTTGAATGCATGGTCCGTTATCTCCAAAGGTTTCTCGACAAAGTGCATCGTTTCATCGATTCGGATTTCGTCAAGTGGAATGTGAAGATCAGCGTCAGCTAAACACTTTCGCAAATTGGACACGTGAAAAGTCGGGTGAATATTTCCAAGCTCTGGAGGTAGCTATAGTCGATATGCAACCTTCCCAATCCTTTCCACAATCTTAAATGGTCCAACATATCGTGGTGCAAGTTTTCCTTTCTTTCCAAATCTCACCACTCCCTTCCAAGGTGACACCTTGAGTAGGACACGGTCTCCGACTTGAAATTCTAAGGGCTTGCGTCGCATATCCGCATAACTCTTTTGACGGCTTCGAGCTGTCACAAGATTATCGCGGATTTTCTTGATTTTTTCTGTTGTTTCCAGAATGAGCTCAGGTCCAGGAAGCTAAGCTTCACCGATCTCATTCCAACAGACAGGTGAACGACATTTTCGACCGTAGAGAGCTTCGAATGGTGCCATATTAATACTAGCATGATGACTATTGCTATAAGAGAACTCGATCAATGGAAAATGAGAATCCCAATTACCACCAAAGTCTATCACGCATGCTCTAAGCATATCCTCCAAAGTTTGAATCGTTCTCTCAGATTGTCCATCTGTTTGGGGATGATAAGCAGTGCTTAGATTTAGTTGGGTTCCCAAAGCAGATTGCATGGTCTTCCAGAAATGAGATGAAAATCGAGCATCACGATCGGAAATGATATCCAAAGGAACACCATGTCGTGATACAATCTCATCAACATAAATCTTTGCTAGTTTATCAGCAGATAGATCCTCGCGAATTGGTATAAAATGAGCTGATTTTGTTAAACGATCGATAACAACCCAAATCGCATCGTGCCCTTTAGACGTACGCGGTAACTTAGTGATGAGATCCATTGCAATGTTCTCCCACTTCCAAACCGGTATCTCTGGTTGTACAAGCAAGCCAGAAGGTCGTTGATGTTCAGCCTTGATTTTGAGACAAGTTAGGCATTTCGACACATACAAGGCAACATCCTTCTTCATTCCCGGCCACCAGTACCGAGTACGAAGATCCTTGTACATTTTATCAGCACCAGGATGGATAGAATATCGAGACTTGTGCGATTCGTCCATTACCAAGGTGCGAAGATCGTCTTGTTTCGGAACCCACCAACGATCCTTGAAGTAGAGTAAACCATCGTCTTTCCTTTCGAGTTTAAGTTCGAGTTGAAGCGGTAGCTCATATTTCAATAAGCCTTTGATCACACAAGATCGTTGAGCTTGAAGGTTACGAGATTGAATATCAGATAGAGTTCGAACAGAATGAAGCTTGACTCGCTCTTTTCGACTAAGTGCATCGCCCACGACATTCGCCTTACCAGGATGGTATCGAATTTCGCAATCATAATCGTTTAGGAGCTCAACCCAACGTCGTTGCCTCATGTTCAGCTCCTTCTGATTAAGAATATGTTGGAGACTTTTGTGGTCTGTGAAAACCACACACTTTGTGCCATAAAGATAATGTATCCAGATTTTAAGCGCAAAAACCACAGCTCCTAACTCAAGATCATGAGTCGTATAGTTCTTCTTGTGAACTTTCAACTGTCTAGACGCATAAGCTATGACTTTACCTCGTTGCATAAGAACGCAACCAAGTCCTAGATTCGACGCGTCACAGTAGACAACAAAATCATTGTTTCCTTCGTGCAAAGATAGAACAGGAGCATCACATTGCTTCTGTTTTACTGTTTGGAACGCTTCTTCTTGCTTAGGTCCCCACTCAAAAGGCTTATTCTTCTGAGTCAAAGCAGTGAGTGGAACCACAATCTTTGAGAAATTAGAAATGAATCGACGATAATAACCAGCAAGACCAAGAAAAGATCGAATCTCTGTAGGTGTCGTCGGTGTATTCCAATCCTTAATAGCAGCTATCTTGGATGGATCTACATGAATACCCTGCTCGTTGACTATATAACCCAAAAACTGAACTTCTTTAAGCCAGAATTCACACTTGGAGAATTTAGCAAAAAGTTGTTCCTTCTTTAGGAGTTATAATGTCAAACGAAGGTGTTGCTCGTGATCGGCTCGAGACTTTGAATAAATGAGAATATCGTCGATGAACACAATGATGAACTTGTCTAAGTAAGGTTTACAGACACTATTCATTAAGTCCATAAAGATAGCTGGGGCATTTGTCAAACCACAAGTCATGACAGTAAACTCGTAATGCCCATATCTCGTCCGGAAAGCAGTTTTGGGAATATCTTCTTTGAGAACACGAAGTTGATGATACCCAGAACGCAGATCGATCTTGGAAAAGCATGAAGCACCTTGCAGCTGGTCGAAGAGATCATCAATTCGAGGTAGGGGATATCGATTCTTGATGGTAAGCTTATTAAGCTCACGATAATCGATACACATTCCAAAAGATCCATCTTTCTTTTTCACAAAGAGGACAGGAGCACCCCATGGTGAAAAGCTCGTATGGATGAATTATTTATCAGAAAACTCTTGAAGCTGTTTCGATAACTCTTGCATCTCCAACGGTTCAAGACAATAAGGTGCTTTCGCAATCGGGTTGGCATTGGGTACAAGGTCAATATGAAACTCGACTTGACGAACTGGAGGCAAACCAGGCAGTTCATCAGGAAACACCTCTGGATAATCCTGAACAATCGGAATACCCTGAATACTCTTGCTCTTGCCTTTCTCCTCGGTGACATGTGCCAGAAAAGCAACATATCCTTTTTGCAAATAACTTTGGGCCTTTGTACACGACATAAGCTTCAAACCACCAGATGGCTTCTCGCCACGAACTTCCAGAACATCGCCAGACGGAAGAGGAATACGAACAATCTTATCGAAACAAACCACCTCAGCATGATGTTTGGTTAACCAATCCATCCCCACGATAATATCGAAACTCCCAAGTTGCATCGGCGTGAGGTCAATAGGAAAAAGATGGGTATCAAGGTTTAACTGACAATCACGAATAACAGAATTGAGAACAAGAGGTTTGCCGGTAGCAACTTCGACAGATAAGGGTTTCCTCAGTTTAGTTCTAGGTATCGCAAGTAATGGCTCAAAAGTTAACGAAACAAAACTTCTATCGGCACCAGAATCAAAAAGAATAGATGCAGGTCGATTGTTAACAAGAAACGTACCATTGACAACGAGGTTGTCAGCTCGAGCCTCGTTTGCATTCAGATTGAACGCTCGTCCACGAGCGGGGTTCGCATTCGCGATGGCATTCACGTCCGGATTCGCATTTGCATTCACCAACCTTGGGCAGTTGTTGCGGAAGTGACCAAACTCTCCACAATTGAAACATGAACCCGGTGGGAATCTCGCAGCATTCCCTTGAACCTGTGCTAGAACCTGAGCAACCTGATTCTGACCCAGACGACAAACGTTGGCCAGATGCCCAAGTTTACCACACATTGTGCATTGCTTGCAAGCTTGTTGTGCAACATGATGACCGTTGCAGCGAGCACAGTGAGGTGCGGTACCAGCATACACTTTCTTCGCAGGCGGTTGAGCCGGTGGGTTCTGGGGGTTCTGAGCTGTTATTGCAAAATTCTGAGCACCCTTTTTCTTTCTCGACTTCTTCGACGACTCACCTTTCTTACTCTTACCCTATTCCTTGACAGAATCGGTCGACTTCTTCTTATCACCCTTGCGGGTAAGTTTACCCTTCCTGACTTGAGACTCAGTCAGGGTAGCGGACAACTCGATCACGTGACGAACAATAGTAAGATTAACGCCAGTCACAATATCCTGTATGGAATCGGGTAAACCATCGATATACCTCTCAATCGCTTTCTCCAATGGGGTAACCATAGTAGGACATAAAAGACTGAGTTCCTCAAAACGATCCGTATACACACGGTGTTCTCCCCCATATTGCTTTAGATCGTCAAACTCTCGTTCCAAAGCTCGAATTTCGTGACGGGGACAAAACTCTTTGATCATGAGAGCTCAAAGCTCTTCCCATGTCTGTGCCAATGCCACTTCGGCACCCCTATCACGCATAACACCGTTCCACCACGTAAGAGCACGCTTCTCGAACACACTTGATGCAAATTCGAACTTACGCCCATTCGGACATTGCACATGTCTGAATGTGCTCTCGATACTTTCGAACCATTGAAGGAGCGCAGTTGCTCCTTGCGACCCAGAAAACTTGTACGACTTAGCAAAATTGAAATTCTTGAAATTACAATGTGCATTATTGTTGTTATTATTGTTGTATAACTCGTGGATTTGGGTCACAACGCCTGGAAGCATAGCAGCCATTTGCTGAGAGACAAGGGCTGCGACTTCTTCAGCAGTAAAAGATTGTGCATCACGTCGAGGAGGCATTGTCTAAAAGGAAATATGAGAAACGAGTGAGGTTGACAATTAGGAAAAACAAAAGAGGTACTTGAAAATATCGACAAAACACAAGGAAGGCGATCATTTGTTCGTTACCTCGAACAAACAAACGACACGCAGTGACTAATCAAAGTAAATGAATCAAAATAATGTATCGCGAAGACATGCTCGCCTATAAGTGAACACTCACCCCAAGAGTTCCCAGGTAAGAGTGACTCGTCCGATTATGTGGATTTGTATGAACACTCTAGCCTTAGACAGAAAACTCAGGGTACACGCGTTCACTCTTCCAGTTTGCATGTGTTCACATTATTTAGACCCAAACTTTGACGAGATTTTGGAAACTCATAAGGCACCAAGCCAAAAATGAGTCAAACTGGAAGGGTTCAAAACCTACTAATCAATCATCCTAGAACGGATGATTAATTTTCAAAGCAGATTCGAATTTGTGTTCTCATTGTGGTTATCACCTAAGGGTAGGTGACGATTTTTGTTTTAAAAATCTAAACACAGAAAACTTGCGTTGGGGTCCTAAAAAGTTATAGTCTAGGTCAAAGCATTACTAATAACCTAATTTTCTATAACCATTGGCTCTGATACCAACTCTTCTGTCACACCCCGACCACGTTAAAACAAAAAAAGTGGCGGAAACGTCGGGGAGTGTCGTGGCAGAATTATTGTTTCACAACCATGGATACAAAAAGTTTCGTTTTATTTTTTCATTAAGTAATTTACATTGTTTTAACACAAAACAAACAAGTTACATGTCGACTATCACTGTTATTATGTCACTAAGGCCTCGTCCAGATCTTATGTGACTCATGCATCCTAGTAATCAACATCAAGCAACATCACCTGAAACATATGTAAAAAAACCAAAGTCAGCAAAGAAATGCTGGCAAGCACGTAGGTTTTATAAGCGTGTCAGATTCATGGCTAGTTTACAGGTTGCAATACCTTATTAAAAGCTTTGTTTTGAAAATTGTATAATATTGCAACGAAATTAACCAACTCAAATCAAGCGGGTTATAATTTATAAAACCTCGTAGCCATGATTCTTAACCCAAAAAACAGTTGTTTTAGTAAACCAAATTGTAAAACATTTCGTATTAACTCGTTTAATAAATCTCGTATGGTTTATATACTTTCGAAAACATCGTTATATGACATCGTTTCAAAATCGTTTACCCAAGTGAACTAAATAATGCCACGGTATGTAATATGCCGAAAACACTTATATATAAGAAGTACCAGCAGCGTATCTACCATGTTTTCGCGATATTACACCCGTCCCATTATCTAAACACTTAACCAAAAACCAATCGTTTATCCAATTCGTTTAATCTTGTTCAAATCGTTTCCAAATCGTTAACTCGTTTAAATCATCCTCGTTTTAATTGTGAAAACTATTTATGGTCGTCTCGCTAATAACATTCAAACCTTTGTGACTCGCTTCTCGCATTAACATTCAAACCTTAGACAGAAAACTCAGGGTACAGGCATTCACTCTTCGTGACTCGCTTCTCGCTAATAATCTTGTTCATCTCGCTTCTCGCATTAACAAACCACCAAAGGGTAAGTTAACAATCAGATTCAGTCGTTACCCACCTAACCCACACATAACCACGGGTGCAGTACGATAACGGGTTTGTTCACATTATTGAAATCATTATTAGTTAATATAAACCATCTTAATCGTTTTTGAAACCATTGTTAAAATGTCGAAAATCGTTTTGATACATATGAATCACCCCAAAACAATTGAAAACAGTAAAATAGGGGAACTATGTACTCACATGAAGTGCAAAGTGTCCTCAATCAATAGAACTTCAACAAACTCAAGTAAACCAGAGAAATCAAGCAACACCTAGTAATCGAATCACTAGTAAATAAATTGATACCTCAATCGAAAGATCGGATAGAATGAGGTCTTGTAAACCAAATGAGTGTTGGAACTCATGTGATATGGTTTAACAAAGTCTGCATTCTAGACGTCTAACTAGTCCTATGACAAGTATTATATGCCTAAACATGTTTAAATATGTTGCATAATCAGTTACTTGACAAAAGTTTATGTTACATATGCTTAGTTATCAATTATGCATGAAAAAGGCATTTTGGTCATTTACCTAAGGCATATAAACTACCTATCATACATCTAATTAAACCTAAGTGACCATAAGGTATAACCTCGGAAGGTTATTCCCTATGAAACTATGATCACTAAACATGTTTGGTCGGATCCTAATGATCGACCAAACGGGTCGAGTTCGAAAGTCTAAGTGAGTGTTTAGTCCGCTTGACTTACGACTCTACACAAGCACAAAACTAAAAGTGACGAGCTAAACATGTTAAGACATGTTTAGTTAAGTTAGAAAACAGGTATTGGTATCAAAACAAACGGTTTTGATACCCAAGAGTAGTTTGGTTACAAAATACGCACAAATGCGCATTTTGGCCGAAACTACGACTCGTCACTACGCCTAGTCAACGTGGTAATCAGTAGATATAGTCACAAGGGACTATAACCATCGTGATTACGCTCACGTTGCAAAGTTCAAGTGAACTTTGTGTTGACCATTGATTGGTCAAAGCTGAAAGTCAAACTCTGTTTGACTTTCATGCTTGAAAAACGAAACAAGAACGAAAGAGGACGTACCAAGGGTCCAAGAATGGAAAATCTAGATCAACTTGCTCAGGGATAAGGTGCTAAGCCTCAACTTAGAGCAATAGATCAGATTTGTGTGAAGATGAGAGTGAAGTGGGTGTTCATATTTATAGAGAATCAAGATCCATTAAGATCGTTCCTCGATAAACGAGCATCAATATGGACCATACACATATGGCCCATGGTTTTGGGATACTAGGGGTGCCCCAAAACCAGCAACCGGTATTGAAAATGTTACAAAATAGTGCCTAAACTTCAAGTTAAGTGCTGAAAATGGACCTGCAAGTGCAAAAATGGAGTTTCTGCCCAGATCAGTTGCTCGCGTTGCGCCACGGGATAGGCAGAAGGTGGTGGTGCAGCGCCAGCAGGTGCCCAGCTCCAGAAAGTTTCACATATTTACAATTTTGGTCCCTGCACATGTTTAAAGCCTTTTTCGATGTGTTTAAACCCCGTTAACCTCATTTCAAGGCTCTAAAATGAAGTTAAAGTATAGGGAACTCAAAACATGCTAAAAAATTTCTCGAATGTCGGTTCGTTTGGTCGTACGATTGCGTTATTCGGATAATTACGACGAAAGTCGTAACGAACGAAAAACGATCCAAATTGAATGGAATTTTATCAAGCCAATCACTAAAATAAAGTATTTTAATGATTACATAAATTTTTGGATGTCCGGATATATTCAGAACGTAAGATATGCGCGAAAATGCAAACTTGTGCACTTTTTGACGCTTTTAGTCCCTATTGATCAATAAAGTTTATTTAACATACCGAACCCCTCAAAGCCCATTTCTAAGCTATGTAAAGGATATTTAGGGTATGTTTAACTTATGATCAAGTTCCGGAATGTTCGTTACTATACAAATCGGTATAGTTTCACAGTTTGATACAAATAGTCCCTGCGATCGAAAAAACTTGATTTCAACACACCAAACCATCCAAAATTTATTTATAAGTTATGTGGACGTTATTTAAGGTATGTTAAGCCTATTTCACTATTCCGGAGTGTTCGTTGCGTTAAACTGACTGCGTTTACGCACCAGTTAGCGTATAACCTTCCAGAAAGCGATTTAAAGCTTGAAATCGGAATCGAATCAAATTGTAAAATCATCAAACACATAATAACACCAAAACGCATATAATAACACCAAAGCACATTGTTTTATTAATAATCAACATTGTTTTACATTGTACATCGATTACAGAGCACAATTGTCACAAATTCTTGGTGTTTTAATGTGTTATATTATTTTAAGTCCTGAAACAATATAACTATTACACAAAGTATACAAATAATCACACATGTGTGTCTTTAATGTATATATATTTATATTCTAAATATATATCTAGCCACTTTTATTTATAAAAACCAACCTCCAACACTTATATTTTGTAACAAAAATTATGGCAAAGTTTATATGGAAAACTCATGGTTAAAATACACTTGTAAATATTTGTTTGAAAATATTTTTCTAATAGTTTATATTTTTAGAAAATTTTGCCATAGTTTCCCCTAAAAATGGAGGTTTCCATGCTTTCAAGCATATCATTTTCTTTTGTAAAAATCATCACAATCAATTTACAATCAACTCTACACAACTTATACTTACCAATTTTGCCAAAATCATGCTTAATCTACCACTTCATGAACTAGAAAGTTTATGAAAATTTGTAGTAACTTAGCAGTGTGTTTAGTAAGTTTAGTTACCATTTAAAGTGTGGCTGTTTATTTCAAAACATCATTCTTGAAAGACTTAGATGTTTACAACTTGTAATCATGTTTTACAAAAATGTTTCTTTATGAAATTTTCTTGTTACACAAGTGTTTCTATACTTGTTTAGCTACCAAAAATAGTGTTTGTTCATGTAAGAACCAAGTTTTATCAAAACTTATATTTTAACTTGGTTTCTTTAGAATAATCCATGAAATATTTAGATCTACAAGATTAACAATACAATTTGATTATTACTTTACAAGAAAACATTATGTTTCTTTCAAGTTCATGCTTTAAGTGTGGATGATCCATCATCCCACGATAATTTCTACTTTCAAACCTTGCTAAACTATGTTTTTAATCATGATTTAGCAAGACCTTATGATGATTAACATCACTTCTACAAACAATCAAAGATCAACAAGCATAACAACTTATATTCATCAAGATATCTTTACTAAACAAGCTTATGTTCATGATCACTTCATATGATCTTTAGTGTTCTTGATGTTTTTTTTTATCATGATTCACTATTAACTACTTAAAATAGATGTAACATAGAGTGTACAAGGATCTTACCACTAGCACAAGGCTAGGGATGATTCATGAGTAGAAATCAAGAGGATAAAAGCAAATAGAGAAGGTCCTTTAGCTTCCAAAGCCACCAAGCTCCTTCGTATACCTTCTTGAACCCTTATAAGTGTATGGATTGAATGAAGGAAGTTGAATGATGGTGATGGTGGTGTGGGTTGGGTTCGGCCGAGAGCAAGAGCAAGGGAGGGAGAGAGAGTGGTGTGTGAAGTGTGTGTGAGAATATGAGTTCTTGTTCCATCATGTTCTTCTTATAACCATCTTAATCCTCTAACCCTTGTGTAATGTGTTTAAGAAATTACTAACAAATCCAATAAAATATTGAAATCAAATCCCCTTGTGGGACCCTTGTTGGAGCCGAACATAGGTGGGGGGGGGGGGTCTAGCATAGGTTTTAACCATATAGTTTGTTTAAAGTTCAAATCCAAGTATCTAGTTAGTTAAGTTAGTTACTAGATATTTTAGGAGGTGTTATGATGTTCGGGGACCATAACTAGCTTGGTAATGTTAAAATAGTGCTTCTAGTGTAAATTTGGTGTTTCAGGTAGTGTCCGGTTGTTCAATTGGTTACCGGTACGTTAAAGTGTTAAACTTGCAGTTTAGTGTTCTTTATGTTCCCTTTTGTTACACTTTTAATTACCGACACTTAGGAAAGCATTCAGGACTTTTTAACCATGTTTTTGCATAATATTAGTGTGTTTAAATGCTGATTTTTGCTTATTTTTGCTGAATTCAGCACTTTATGTGACTTTTAGGCACTTTCCGGCACTTAAACTATCACTAGGAAGGCAGTTTTGGTATCCTTACTTTCCTACACACTATACTAATGTTGTACTTGATTTCTGGCTCATTCTGTGTCTCAACACACTGTCTGTCTATCTACTGAACTCTGTCAGCATATTCCTGATTTATCAAATAACTGTGCTAACTGTACTCAATGCATCATTTGAGGCAATATAGCTTTCATGCAATATTGGTATGACATTTAACAATGTATGTTGCACATGTTTGTGTATGGCAGTAATCAGAATGTAGTTAATTGTAAATTCAGCACAATCATTAAGCACAAATCAAGATTAATTAATTGTATGGATACCTGGATTTTTGAAAATTGTCACATCTAAGCTTGATTCTAACCATACACTTGTGGAACATAGTTTAGGATACCATAGGAGTTCAAAAATCAGCCTAAAGTATTGAGAAAATTGCATAAAATACCCTGAATTCCAAGCTGCAGCTCAAAAATGGAGTTTCTGTCAATATAGGGGAGTCGTGTGCCGCGACGGCAACACCCCTTTGCTGTGGCGCGACCCTACGGCCTACCTGAGACAGAAACTTTCAAAAATTGGCAAGAATGCTTCCTATAGCATGTTAAAGGCATTTTTAACGCGTTTAAGCCCCCCGTTAACACATTTTCAAGGCTCTACAAGGATGTTAAATCATAGGGGACTTGAAACATGCTTGAAATTATCTCGGATGTCGGTTCGTTTGGTCATACGATCACATTATTCAGTTAATTACGACGAAACACGAACGAACGCAAAAAACGATCCAAATTACACGAAGAATGGTATTTTTGCATTCCAATCACTAAAATAAAATATTTTAATGATTAAAATTTTTTTTCGGTGTCTGGATATGTTCAGAACGTAAGATATGCGCGTAAATGCAAACTTATGCACTTTTTGACGCTTTTAGTCCCTATTGATCAAATAAGCATATTTTCGCATACCGAACCCTTCAAAGCCTATTTCTAAGCTATGTAAAGGATATTTAGGGTATGTTTAGCTTATGATAAAGTTCCGTAATGTTCGTTATAGTACGAATCAGAAGACTTTCGCAGTTTGACGCAAATAATCCCTGTGATCGAATAAACTTGTTTTTGACACACCAAAGCCTTCAAAGCTTATTTCTAAGTTATATAAAAGTTATTTAAGGTATGTTAAGCCTATGTCATTATTCCAGAGTGTTTGTCGCATTAAACTGATTACGTTTACATACCAGTTTGCGTATAACTTTCCAGAAAGCGATTTAAAGCTTGAAATTGAACTTAAAATCCAAACGTGAAATTGTCAAACATAAAAAGCAAACATTGAGACCAAAAACACATTGTTTCTTGATAAAAGATATTGTCCTACATCGTGCAGTGTTTACGGAGCACAAGTGTCACAGATAGTAGTAGGCCCCTCTTTTGAAGGTGACGTTACCCTTAACCTAGTGGTTAGAGTCAGCAAGGATACAATCCCAAACGGTCGAATACTGAAAGATAATTAATTAACTTATTAATGCGAAAAGTGGTAGGCCCCTCTTTTGAAGGTGACGTTACCCTCGGCTAAGTGGTTTGAGTCAGCAGGACAATCCCAAATAGCCGATTTAATGTATTAATAGTAGTTTACATATGAGTGGATCAAGCCATTCACACCCCCGCCATCCAATACCAGTGGGTATTGAAGGAGGTCCTGGTAAGCTTGATCCAAGTCCTTGCAGGATCTATACACTGAATAAGGCAAGAACCTTACCAAACCATTCCATTAACGCCCGACCAGGTAGCCAACGTATCTCTATATAGATCATAGAGATATGAATGGTGTAAATATTTTACTATATATAGACAGTATAGTAATGCCAAGACACCACGGACAAATGATAAAGAAGTGTCACCTTCAACATAAGAAACTAGTTATTAAAGTCATTAATACAAAACCAAATAAAAAAGTGCAAAAAGATTAAAAATTAAAAGTAATACATTAAAGACTTGTCTTCACCAAGTGATGTAAGAGACTTAGCCAAACATGGCCTTTGATTGACAAGAACTCTTACTATCAATCTTGGATCCCAAGACTACTACACACACTCTAAGGTGGATGATGGATGATGGTGGTGGATGTGGGTGTTGTAGTGGTGGTGGAGTGGTGGCAAAGTGGGAGAGTGGTGGTTTGCCAAGAGATGCCTTTGATGTGAACCAAGCACCTCTATTTATAGCCTGAACAAAAGCCCGGCCATGGCCCCATGTCCAGTGTACACGCGCCCATGGCCATCCCTTTCTCTTTCTTCATTAATTGCATTTGTCAGCATAGGGCTCAACACGACCCGTGTCCAGCGAGAACGGCCCCGTGTGCAGAAGCGTATCTATACTACAAAGATTTTGCAAGATTTTGTGTATCTTAGCATTGACCACGCCCTGTGCTGAGCTGGGCACGCCCCCGTGGAGGGCGTAGAAGCTTCCACAGCTTTTTCTTTTCTGCAGGTAGCTGACCACGCCCCCGTGTCCAGGGGGCTCGGCCCCGTGGTCAGTCTTCTGTTTCTTGTTTTTGCATTTGGGGATGCTGCCGAGGGGTCGTGCATGTCACTTTTATTCCTTTTCTTTTTATTTATGTTGGTTTTAACTGTATATTTGTTCGTTTTTCTTATTTAAGCTCATTTGGTCCTGTAAATTCAAAAGGAAGACACAAACACACTTTTTCCAACATTAGTACTAAAAAAGGGTTAGTTTTATGCCTCATTTGATGTAATTTATATGTTACATTTTTCACACATCAGTAAGCGTCATAGTTTACATTATGATCCGAATCCCTGGTGCTAGGCGTAACGAGAGTAACGAGAGCAAATAGCGGGTTGTTACAGTCTCCCCAGCTTTAGGAAATTTCGTCCCGAAATTTACTCGCAAGGATGACTACGAGAATTGACACGAGTAGGTGGCGATAAAAGCGTTAGGGTAACTGAGGATGAACGTGTGATCGATCAAGAATTGATGAGGGAGAGCGTCTCGGGTAGAGAAAATTGTTTGCGAAAAGCGAATTGTTTGACTGAAATATAGTAACTCACGAGTTGGCGTTTCCGAAAATGTTTAGAGTTCTCGAAAAGTTTTGTTAAATTGTTGCAAAGGAGTTTTAGGGGAACTTGATTTTTAAAAAATTTCCTTATGACGTGGTATTAAGCTGAGTCGATGTTACACCAATGTCGTAAGAAAGTTTTGTTAATTTATCACAAAAGATTTTGAAGGAAAACCTGGTTTAGAGAAAAAAAATGTTCTTAGGACGTGGTACTAAGCTGAGTCGATGTTAAACCAACGTCGTAAGAAGAGTTTTGTTAAGTTAATATGGAAGGATTTTAAGGGATACTCGATTGAGTTGAGTCGATTTCAAACGAACGTCGTAAGAAATGTTTTGTTTGTCTAGAAGGAAATAATTTTAATTGAACAAATTTTTGAAAAATTTTCTATTTATTTTAAATCATACAGTAAGCAGTACTAAAGTTTATTTAGCGTCGAGCCCCACATGGCACTTTTTCACGAAAGTTTGTCAATGTGGCTAAAACACTTATATATAGGAAGTACCAGCGGCGTGTCCACCATGTTTTGACCATATTACTTCCATTTCGTGAAGCGATGTCACGGGTGCCGACATACCATGAATAAATTCTCGTATCCTCGGTCCAAGCGATAGAGGGTCGGACCAAGTTGAGATAGAATCGAATAGATTTAGCGGTGAGATTGATTGCGAACATAGCGATGACAGCATGCGCGAGTGGTGTGAGGATGTGAAATATCGAAGCAGTGTTTAGCGATACACGATAAGCGATAAGCAATGAGCGGTGAGCGATAAGCGAAGGGCGATAGGCGATGCACGATAAGTGTCAAAAGCGATAAGCGATAAGCAGTAAGCGTCGAAAGTGATAAGCAATAAGCGTCGAAGGGGAGAAGTGATGCGAGTATCGAAGCGTTGAGATTGTCATGTGCGATGACTGTTTAATCATTGAAGTATTGAGAGGTAAAGCGAGAGCAAAGTGTAAAAGAGTCCAGCGAAGTTTGCGATTGCGTTGTTGTAGACTTACGAAAACTCTAGCGATGGTGCGATTGAGGTGTTACGCCTTGCGGAGGAGTTTAGCGTGTTGAAAATAATCACCATAATATAAGAGGTCTAATAACGTTCAACTCCACATGGCATTTTCTTCACGAAACTTTGTCAGCATGGCAAAGCACTTATATATAGGAAGTACCAGCGGCGTATCCACCATGCTTTAAATACACCACTTACGTCCCGCGATTAGATGTCACACTTTGTCGACATGGTTAAGACGTTTATATATAGGAAGTACCAGCGGCGTATCCACCATGCTTAACCATGCTTTTAACGTTATGGCAACATTAGAACTTACAACGATCTCTGTGCACAGACCAAAATAAGCCCGTGTGCACCCGTGATTAGTTTGTTCCTTGCACATTTATCGTACCTTATTCCAAAGGTGCATAGTTGGGGTAAAACACATTATATCGTGATATACTATAGATACATAGTGCTACCAATAGAATCTACGTGTGAGCTTAGACTAAGTGCGAGTACGAGAGAGAGCGAGAGGGTGAGGATGAGAGAGAGAGAGAGAGAGCGTGTCGACGTCGCATATCTAGGCGACATCGATCGATAGAATACTAATAATGTATAGGTAATAGTGTCAAGAATCGTACCATTAACTGCGTCGTCTTGTGCCTGATCGATGTTGATGTTGAAAAATCCTGCTTGAGCTTCTGCGGTGAGTGCGGCGGCGTCTGGTGTTATCGGTGCTGCGGATGCGGGGTCTGCTGGTTGTGTCGGCGGTGCGGGGAGTGCTAGCATGCCTTGGTGTCGTAGCCCTGTGCGGCAGTGGCGGGTGAAGTGAGTGTAACAATTGCAATTGATGCAATAGTGACAGTTAGCTCCAGCCTGGTGGTGATAAGTACACCTCTGACATAGGGGGGAGTTCCAGCGTAGGCGCGTCTTGGATGAAGTGGAACTGCTCGGAGGGGTTCGGGTCGAGGCATTGTATTTGCTGAGCAATTCGGGCTCGATCTTTGTCTCTTGTGGCTAGACTGAGTGTCTTGTGGTGGTGCGTCGTTGTCAATGGATTCGTCGGAAGATTAATCGGAGGATTCATCGGAGGGTTCATCGAAGGATTCGACGATGATTGCTTGGTTAGCCTTCCTGGTGGGATCCTTGGAGAAGAACCCGACCAAGACTCGCTTGTAATTGATTTCTGTAGCCAAGCAATAGGCTTCTTCAATGGTAGCAGGTTTTGCAGCTTTGAAAAAATTGCCCACACACTCCGGTAAGGTGCGGATGTACTTCTTGATGGCCTTTTCGGGTGTGTCAACTTGGCTTGGGCAGATAATGCTAAGCTGTTTGAACCTTACTGTGAGGCCGTTGTTGTCACCTCCAACTTGCTTGATATCCCAAAATTCGTTTTCTAGCTTCTGAACTTAGTGGGGAGGGCATCACTCTTCCTTCATGAGCTCCTTCAGCTCATCCCAGAAGAGCGAGTAGGCTGCATCGTTCCCACGTTTGTTACGCTTTGCTGTCCACCAGTCGAGGGCTCTTGATTGAAATACTCCGGTAGCGTATGTGGTACAGAAATGCTCGGGGCACCCACTCTGATGAAGGGTAAACTTGATGGCATCGAACCACTGGAGCAATTGACTTACTCCTACTTGACCTGTGAAGTCCATTGGACCACAAGCTTTGAAGTGCTTGAAGGAGAAAGTAGACTTAGGTGCATTGGTCTTAGAGTCTTCCGATGTTTGACAGTTGTTGAGAGATTGAACTTGCGCAATGATTTGAGGAATAACCTTGGTCACTTCCTTGGCCACGAGTGAGGCGATCCTCTTATCAGCGTTTCGTCTAGCTCTTCTTTTGACTGTACGTCGCGAGGTAGAAGCGTTCGAAGGCATCTTGACAAAAGATTTGGAATGAGATTCGATCATAATGATTTTGTGTTTGCGTTGCGATTGAGCGCATTAAAACTTTTCATAGTTGATATAGTAATACGTATTCACATAGGAGACACAAATTCATAAGTTCTCACGTATTCACATAAGCATTTGTAATCGTATACTTTATACATATATACGTATATACTTACATAAGTAGCGCAAGGACGCGTTTAGGAAAGAAAGAGTGTGTCGTTCAAGTTTAGTTTTGTTGCGGACATTAGCTCCGGTTTTAGATTGCGATGGCTGTGCGAGTTGTGCATGTATTCGCTAGAGCGAAAATCGATGAAATCGAGAAATCGTAAAATCTCTAAGTAAATAAAACACGTAAGCGTAAAAAAATTTGATGATGCATAAAACCGACAATTGCAGGCTTAAATAGAATGCCCTGGGTTTTGAGGCATCGACTATCCAAAGTGGTTCAACTATCCTCAACATGCTCGAGCACACGCTTTGGCCTAATAGACTATGCTCTCACCGGGATGCGGCTATGGCATTCGTCCTTCCAATTACTATGTGGTTCGAGTCGTAGATACAGTCGAGACCTTGGTGAGAGCTTTTAAAAACTATTTTAGGGAGTGGAACAGGTTATTAAGATGCGGGTTTCACCCCTAACTTAACAACTTCGCTCCTAGCTGTGGTTGTGCTCACCGAATCAATTCGGGAGTTCCACTAGATAGAAATGAAGATTTCCGTTGAGATGTGGATATCACTCCTAACTCAACGAAAGGTTCTCGTGCTAAGAATAATACGCTGCGTGAGTGATTTTATCGAGAGTTCTCGTTTTTCACACCTAATCTCGACACAATCACCCAGTTGTGTTATATGAGCGTTTTTAAACGTGTGTATTGTGTTAGCCTTAGGAAAGGCAAATATGCGTTTTTTTCAGCCTTAGGAAAGGCTGCCTTCGTACTACGCTGTAGTATGTGGGTTCGCACGAAGGTGTAGTATAACATCGTAAATTGAAGCAAGAGTATAACAGCATGTAGGTTCGTACAATACCCCAAGTGGGTTCGTATGATGGGTCTGTTTGGTACTTAGACTATAGACTAGGTCTGTTCTACATGACTCGACCTAATTCCCTATAGTTATGGCTCTGATACCAATTTGTCACACCCCAACTGATGGTAGAATCATCGGGTGTAACACCCCCAAACCCGAATGTTTATAATCGTTAAATGTTCTGATAAGGTACATAAAGAAATAAATGACTAGGTTATTTAACCAAGTTAAGAGTATGGTACAAACAATTAGAGGATGAAGGTTGTGCCAAATATAATTAGTGTCAACTTGAGGGACTAAAGTGGGGTAAAATGAAAAGATGAATTTAATTATAAAATGCACACACAAACACACACACACGTACGTGTGTTCGAGAAAGAGCCAGGAGCTCCATGAAAGCTCACAAACCCTAATCATGAAGATCATCAAATTGAAGGGTTAATTGTAGCTCAAATTCAAGAAGGAACATGGATTAATGATCACCATCACAAGGGGATCGTAAGGTATGTCTTAAAAGTTAGATTGGTGATTATGCATGAAGTGGGTTATGTTGTAAATCGTGAATTGGTATGAAATTGAGTATCAGGATATGTTAGAATCATCATATAGAACATGGGTTATGCATGATTTACGTTAATTTGATGCTTAGAGGTGAAACCCATTAGTTATGGTGAGAATGATGACTTGAATCATCAGCCATGTCTAATTCTTGTTGAATGTTGATGTATTATGTGAGTAATATGGATTCTTGTTAGAGGAATTGAAAGAAATATGATGATAATATGTTTGAATGTTTATGTGTGAATGATGTATGTTAATTAGTAGAAGGATTTGATGAATTATGTGTGAGATTAGAAGAATGTGCATGAACTAGTTGTACACTATGTTTAGGAGATAGTATACTCACCAAATGTATGATGAAATTATGAGGTAATTGAGGCTAGATCACTTGTAAGTGATTAACAAAGTAGTTATGAAGTGGGTTTTAGATACTGTGATGAAAATGATGATTTACTTATGTTAATGATGTTTGAAATCATACATGTGTGTGAATGTTTAAAGAAATCTGATAAGAAATGATAGATTAGCATGTTATAAGGTTGAATGATAAATTCCATATAGAAGATCCGTATGATGAAAGGGTTGTGACGAATGATGAATAAACTAACTATCATAAGAATGATATATGATAGTTGATGCTTGGTAAGCGGCAAGGAAGCTTGGGAAAGAAGCGGGTCAAACGGGACTTATGCGCACGGGAAGCATATTAGGATGTGAGGTAAGCAAAGCTTACACCCGTTTTTGTAAAATATGTATTCATTGCATTGAATACGAACATGGTAAGTAAATATGCGAAGTATGATGTTCCGACATGTATTTGATACGGGTCGGAATATGTGGGTATGATAAGAAATTAAGGTTGATGTTTTAAAGGGTGAAAAGGGTATCATGGTAATTCTGGTTACAAGTTAACGAAGAAATAAGTTACACGGATGGGATAATGAATAATTAAAACCCCACAAGGGTAAAATGGACATTTAGATTTAACGGGTCAAATGGTGGAGATGTCACCATTTGGTGTTATCAACTAATGAATTGTTTTGTTAAGTATTATGAATTCACAGAATGTATAGCAAAAGGGGTTTGCGTTGCTATTATATAGAAAGTTAGAGGATGAAGTATTAAAGCTGGTTATAGCCTTGATCCGAGCCATGTATGTGCGATAAGAGTTGTAGTTAAGTCATGGGAATTGTAAAATGTGTAATGAAGTCCTTTGTCGTAAAGGACGGAACAAAGTTAACCAAAATGCCCTTGATAGGCATATCGGGTAAACGATTTTAAAAAGTTGTTTAGAAACAAGTTAATTGATTATGTTAACGCTTTGGACCAGTGTGTGAGTGAGGAGTATGATTTTTGGAAGTCAAAGACCTTAAAAACGCGTAAATACCCTTAACGGGTCAAAATAAGCTTTCGAGCAAAAATGGGTTATGAAGATGTAAGGAATCCGGGAATTGAACCTTATATGATAGACGACCTTGAAATTATAAGGTTTGTATGAAATTAAGGCCAAATAAACATGTTATGTTGATAAAGGGATCAACGGGTCAAAACTTTGTAAAAAGGTAATAAGCCGAAAGATTAAAAGTATAAAGTTTTGTTAATCCGGATGTCGGATGTTAACTCCATATGATGGAAAATTACATTACAATCACGTAGGAAAAAGAATCGTGTAAAACGGATAAAAAACGAGAGAGTTATGTTCGTTTCCGTAAAAGTTTGTTATGCTGGTGATATGCAGCAACCAGCTGCAAACCGTCTGTCAAAAAGAGGTTGTCGCGCCACGCAACGGTAAAAGGTAATGATGGTCGCGCAGCGCGACAAGGCTCGCGGCCCGCGAAAACTTCCGCGCGCCCCGCGAGGGCTCAAAATGACAGCAAACATGTTGCTGGGTGTTTGATTTCAGTTACGAACCTGTCTAAACATGTTTTAAGCACTTGTAAGTTACGTATGGCCAACTAATCTTATGTTTTAGGAAGTATAGGTATGTGTGAAGGTAAATATGTATGCATTTACGAATGCATGTTTATGTGTATGCAAGTAAGTATATGCAAACGTATGTATGTATGTAAGCATGTACAAGGGTAAATACGTATGTAGGCATGTCTGTAGGTAGGCATGAATGTGTGTTGGTATGTATGCAAGTTTTCAAAACTATTGAGTATTGACGATATTAATAGCGTGCTTTGTGAATAATGTGTAAGACAGGTACAATAAGAAAGCCTCACCATGGCTTATATACTCGGATGGAAAGCTTGAATGTAAAGAGATAATGGAATGAAAAGTAAACAAGAATGAATCTTGTTATGTTTATAATTTGTGCTAATCTTATGAACGTATGCGGTGAGTGCAGGTTGTACGAGTCACGGAGGATCATCGAGGAGTAGAGATCGATGACCGAGTCACAAAAATGATTGTACGGGAACGATAGTGAATGTATTGTAGTAGACATAAGTTATGTTTTTATTTAGTAAACGAGTGGATTGATGATTTGATGTGAAAGAGTTATTCTAAAATGAAATTTCAAGTAAGTCAAGACAGTTGTAACGAAAGAAATTTTATGGCACAAATTTCCGCTGCGTCTTTTTGTAAAAAACGTAATTGGGTCTAACATCGGGGCGCGACACTAGACGAATCAGATTGCTCAAGAGAATCCATAACAACTAATTTAGCGACAATATTTAACAAGTTCATTATCCCATACTAATAAACAAATATTTCACAAAAAGTTGTACAGATTTCATGTCTCTCGAACAAAACAAATCCGACAACGTAGATTTTAGGTGAGTTTCTAAAGTAGCCCTATCTTGATTGAGATAACATGCGTTTAACATGCAACATACGTTAAAATAATGTCAATAAAAAAAATGTATTGGCGAGTATACATGTTTGATATAGCATAAAGTAGCTAAAAGCGTTACGAATCTCCACATACATAAATATGATACAACACTGATGTGTGTAAAATGCAATATACAAATTACATCAAATGAGGCATAAAACTAACCCTTTTTTAGTACTAATGTTGGAAAAAGTGTGCTTTTGTCTTCCTTTTGTATTTTCAGGACCAAATGAGCTTAAATGAACAAAAGGAACAAATATGCAGCAAAATCTAACATAAATACAAAGAAAGGAATAAACGTGGAATGCCTGACCCCTCGACAGCATCTTCCCAAGCAAAAACAAGAGATCAGAAGCCTGATCACGGCCCCGTGCCCAGCGGACACGGGGGCTTGGCAAGATGTATGCAGAAAAGACAAAGTAATAGAAGCTTCTATTCCCAGCACGGGGGTGTGCCCAACTCAACAAGGGCCTTGGTCAATGCTAAGATTCGCAAAATCTTGCAAATCTTAATAGTACAGATACGCTTCTACACATGGGCTTGGCTCACTTCAAAGACATCCCTTAACAAACCACCTCTCTCCCACTTCACCACCACTCCACCACTACAACACCACATTCACCACCATCATCCATCATCCACCTTAGAGTGTGTGTAGTAGTCTCGGGATCCAAGATTGATCGTAAGAGTTCTTGAAAATCAAAGGCCATGTTTACCTAAGTCTCTTACATCACTTGTTGAAGACAAGCATTTAATGTAATACTTTTGATTTTTAATCTTTTCGCACTTTTTATTTGGTTTTGTATTAATGACTTTAATAACTAGTTTCTTATGTTGCAGGTGAAACTTCCTTATCATTTGTTCGTGGTGTCTTGGCGTTATTTAATGTCTATATAAAATAAAACATTTTCACCATTCATATCTCTACGGTCTATATAGAGATATGTTGGCTACCTGGTCGGGGGTTAAGGGAATGGTTTGGTAAGGTTCTTGCCTTGTTCAGTGTATAGATCCTGCAAGGACCTGGGTCAAGCTTACTAGGACCTCCTTCAATACCCACTTGTATTGGATGGCGGGGGTGCCAATGGCTTGATCCCCTCATATGTAAACTACTATTAATACATTTACCCGGCTACTTGGGATTGTATCCCTGCTGACTCAAACCTCTTAGCCGAGGGTAACGTCACCTTCAAAAGAGGGGCCTACCACATTACGCATTAATAACTTAATTAATTATCTTTCAATATTCCGACCCTATGCGATTGTATCCTTGCTGACTCAAACCACTGGGTTGAGGGTAACGTCACCTTCAAAAGAGGGGCCTACTACTATAACGAAGATAATCTCTTAAAAATTGCAAAAGTGCGGAAATCATCAAAGGTTACATTAAAGGCGAGTCGGGTCCAAGTGATTCATCTTGTCTATCTGTTTTTATTTTATTTTTATTTTTCAGCATTTTTAGTTTTTATTTTTCATGTTTAAACCTTTTCTAAAACTTTTGATTTGATTAGACGTTGAGGATAAACCGGTACTAAAAGCTCTTGTGTCCTTGGACGACCTCGGTATCTTAGCAACGCTATACTACGCTCACGATAGGTGCACTTGCCCATATGTGTGTTTACTGTTAGTAGAATATCGTGTTTTATAAATTTAAAACTTGACTAATGTGTTAAAAGGGCTTAAAATATAAACAAAAACATATAACGCTACACACGCATCAAGTTTTTGGCGCCGTTGCCGGGGACACAAAGATTTTAAGAAAGTTAAGAATCAACGTCTAATCGTTTTTCTTATTTTTCTGTTTTTTTAGGATTTTTCTAGATTTTTCAGCTTCTGCAGAGCTCAGGACGGGGCCGTGCCTGTGACAACCTGGGTCACTGTGACCATCAAAAAAAATACCGAGCCAATGAAATATTGTATTTCATACTTGGGATCTGTATAAATATGTGCATAATTTGCACATATAAACTCTTGTTCGATTTCAAGCTCTAAATCGCTTTCTGGAAGGTTACACGCGCACTGATGCGTAAATATAACCAGTTTAATGCAACGAACACTCCGGAATAGTGAAATAGGCTTAACATACCTTAAATAACCTTTACATAACTTAGATATAAGTTTTGGAAGGTTTGGTGTGGTGAAATCAAAGTTAAATCGCTTACAGGGACTAAAGTTGACAAACTGCGAAAGTATGCCAATTTGAACTGTAACAGACATTCCGGAACATGAACATAAGTTAAACATACCATAAATATCCTTTATATAGCTTAGAAATAGGCTTTGAGGTGTTCGGTGTGCTAAAATAAACTTTTGGGTCATTCAGGGACTAAAAGTATCAAAACGTGCACAAGTTTGCATTTTCGCGCATAACTTACGTTCTGAATACATCCGGACATCCAAAAATTTATGTAAGCACTAAAATATTTTATTTTAGTGTTCGCCATAATAAAAATCCATTCGTCGCGTCATTTGGTTCGTTTTTCGCGCTTATGCGCATTCCGTCGTAATTAAGCGAACATCGCGTTCGTACGGCTAAACGAACCAACCTCCGGCATATTTTTGAGCATGTTTTGAGTTCCCTATACTTTAAATTCATTTTAGAGCCTTGAAATGAGGTTAACGGGGTTCAAACGCATCGAAAATCGCTTAAACGGGTTGCAGGGACTAAACCTGTCACTTTTGAAACAATTCTGGAACTGGGAGGCAGTAGCGTAGCGCGAGCCCTAAGGGCCTACCCATCGCGCTACGCGACTGCATGATCAGACCAGATTCAATGTTTTAATATCAGATTTCAGCTGATTAATCCTCCACCACACATTCTCACATGTCTAGTCAGCGGATAAGAACCATTTTTAGCTACCATGAGTTTCCGACAAGTGTACGGGTTGGATCATGGCACGTTTTCCATGAAACGATCTTAACGGTGGACCGAAAACTATATATACCCCATGCCCCCCATTGCATAAATCACTAGAATCTTGATCTTAGGAACTCTAAGTTGAAACCATTGTTTCATACCTGAGATTCTTGGATCGAGATTAGCATTCGGGGACCCTTCGTAAGTATTCTTTCGTTCTTTTCCTTATTTTATTGTTTTCGAGTCAGAAAGTCAAACTTTGTTTGACTTTCAGCGTTGACCAGTAATGGTCAATGAGAAGTTCGTTTGAACTTCGCAACGTGAGTGTAATCACGTTGGTTATAGTCCCTTGGGACTATGCCTACTGATTACCACGTTGTCTAGGGTCGTAGGGTAAGCGATCTAATAAATCGCTTATACCTCAAACCCGACCCATTTGGTCGATCATTAGGATCCGACCAAACACAGTAGGTGACCATAGTGTATAGGGAATAACCTTCCGAGGTTATACCTTATGGTCACATCGTTTAAATAGTTGTATGATAGGTAGTTTATATGCCTTAGGTAAATTACCAGAATACCCTTTTCATGTATAATTGATAATTAAGCATATGTAACCTAAAATTTTGTCACATAACTGATTATGTAACATGTTTAGGCATATAACACTTGTCATAGGACTAGTTAGGCGGTCCGAACGCGTTTTACGCGAACGACGCGTTAAAGTAGCATAAGCTACCTAAACGGGTCGTAATGGGTCGTAAACAATTATGTTAGGTTTCATTTAGTATGTGGGCTTTGTTAAACCAAATGACACGAGTCTCTACACTCGTTTGGTTTACAAACCCTAATGCTACCCAATCTTCCGATCTAGGTCCGGTTAATTAACATAGTTACCTATATTAGGTGCCGTTTGATATCCGTGATCTCTAGCATTGTTTGGTTGTTACTCAAGGACTACTAAGCAATCTCAAGTGAGTACATATACCCCTCTTTTACTATTTTCCAAACTGTTTTGGGGTGGAACACATGTGCCTACTTGTTACTTTCGTGCTTTCCTGTTTTCACATCATATACCTGCTATGTTCGTTAGTACATTATAGTACATGATTTTATTACATCTTATGCTAGGTGTGCCCATTGTGTGCATTACTTAGTACATCGTTTTACATTACATTTTTGAACCGTTTATAACTATTTGACTATGTGAACCGTTGTAAACATTTGACTATGTGAACCTTTTGTATCTGTGAACCGTTTGTGTCTGTGAACCGTTTGTATCTGTGAACCGTTTGTATCTGTGAACCGTTTGTATCTATGAACCGTTGGTATCTGTGAACCGTTTGTATCTGTGAACTGTTTGTATCTATGAACCGTTGGTATCTGTGAACCGTTTGTATCTGTGAACCGTTTGTATCTGTGAACCGTTTGTATCTGTGAACCGTGTGAACCGTATTTGACCATACATAAACATTTCTACAATTGTTAAACATTACTTTGGTGGTTTGGTTTGATTAAGTGATTAAGTAACGATGCGTGTGTAATATGATACAAGCATGGTGGATATGCCGCTGGTACTTCCTATATATAAGTGTTTGTATGGTATTACATATCGTAGCGTTATTTGAATCATTTCAGTTTGAGACATATAACATGTTATACAATTATCATACTTTTCACAAGACATTGATTTACAAACAACTTATCTTAAACAAACACATTTTTACATGGTTATTCATTTAACCTGACATTTATTTATACATATCATCTGAATTTATCATTTTTCAAATGATTTACAAAACAAAGCAAATTACAAGGTTCATGACTAAACATTTTCTCAAACATAAGTCATGAAACCTATTTTCACAAAACCTATGTATCTCACAGGCATTTTTATGCGGACGTACCTATTTTCACATGTGTTTTTCAGGAGCTGTTGCATAAGATGATCAAGATACACATAGGCAGACTTGGGCTTTAGTGACAATAAAAGATGCAAGACTAGTTAATTATGTTGTATTTCCTTGTTTGATAAGACATTGTAACACTTTTAATCAATAAAACAAAACTTCAATTGCCATGGATTTGAGACAATTAATTCTGTTACAACACTCCCTGATGTTTTCGCCACGTTTAGTATGTTCTACGTGGTCGGGGTGTGACAGAAAAGATGGTATTAGAGCCAATGGTTATAGGGAATTAGGTTATTAGTAATGCTTTGACCTAGTCTATAACCTTCTTAGGACCCTAACGCGAGTTTACTTGCGTTTAGTCATAAAACAATACCGTCACCTATCCTTAGGCGACTACCACAACAAGAACATAAATTTCAAAACCGCTTTGAAAAACTAATCATCTGTTCTAGGATGATTGATTACTAGGTTTTGAACCCTCTATTGTAAGGTTTTGAACCCTCTGTTATATGGTTTTGAACCCCTTTGAACTTTCAAAATCTCGTCAAAGTTTTGGGTTTTAAATAATGTGAACACGTGCAAACTGGAAGGGTGAATGCCTGTATTCTGGGTTTTCTGTCTGGGCAAGCACTTCGTATACATCTCATCAGACGCGAGACCAGTTGTGCTTACCTGGGAATTCTTGGGATGAGTGTTCACTAATAGGCGAGCATGTCTTCACGATACATTATGAGGATCTATTTGCTTTGATTCAGCCCTTGTGTGTCGTTTGTTTGCCTCATGGTTCAAACAAATGACCACTATCCTTGCTTTCATCAGATTTGTTTCATCTCATTCATTTCGTCTAATTCTCTCACTCGTTTCCTTTCATGTTCTTCTCTTTTAGAATGCCTCCTCGACGCGAGAACCAGATAGCGACTGCCGAACTGGCAGAAATTATTGCACAGCAAATGGCTGCTCAATTCCCAAACCTCTTTGCTCAATGGAATCAAGCCAACAACAACAACAATGGTCCATGCAATTTCAAGAGTTTTAACTCGGCGAAACCACTTAAGTTTAGTGGTTCTGAGGGAGCGACTGGGCTTCTTCAATGGTTCGAGAGCATTGAGAATACTTTCCGCCACGTGTAGTGTCCTGACAATCGTAAGGTTGAGTTTGCTTCGAGTGTGTTCCAGAAGAGAGCCCTTACGTGGTGGAACGGTGTTATGAGAGATCGTGGTGCAGAAGTTGCTCTAGCACAGACATGGGCTGAACTTAGCACCCTTATGATGAAGGAATTCTGTCCTCGTCACGAGATCAGGGCCTTGGAAAGGGAATTCGACAATCTTGAGCAAGACAGCGGTGAGCATCGAGCCTACACGGACCGTTATGAGGAGTTGAGTCTGTTATGCCCAAACATGGTCACGCCTTTGGATAAGGCAAACGAAAAGTACATTGATGGCCTCCCTGACTCAATACAAGACATCGTGACCGGCAGCAACCCTACTACAGTTAGACAGGCCATTGAGCTATCTGCAACCTTGACTGAATCAAAGATCAGGAAAGGTAAACTTTTCCGAAAAGGTGACAAGAAACCGGTCGAGGGATCAAACCCAATCGAGGAATCAAAGACCATGGATGAACAGACTGGATCCCCTAAGAAGACAAAGAAGCGAAAGGCTTCTCAGAACTTCACCATGGTTACTCACAATGATCAAGCCGTCCTCAACCAACCAGCTCAACCTCCTGCCAGGAAACCCTACAATGGAACTGCACCCTTGTGCAACCAATGTGTCCTACATCATCATGCTGCTGTGAAGTGCCGCAAATGCCAAACTTGTGGGCTTATAGGCCATACGGCAAGAGTCTGCCCAGCTGCAGCTGCACAAAACCAAGCTGGCAACAATACCGCTCAAGGTCGTTTTCTACCAGGTTCTTGCTTCAACTGTGGCGAGATGGGTCATTTCCGAAGATATTGCCCAAAGCTTGCTAATGCAAATCCAGCACAGGGATGAGCATCTGACCGAATGGAAGACAACGCTGTTTAGAAATAATCAATCCTTATGTATTATTTTCTTTAGTTGTCAAGGTCCAAGAAACAGTTGTGATCATTGTTTATAAATAAACCTTTTATTTACATTGAAATGTATTTATGTGGTTGCATGTATAAACAACATATCTTTTACATTACCGACAATCAAAGAACCGTATTCCTTGAAGAACAAACTACCCCAAAATTTTTCCCATTCTATGATCTCTTGCGTTTCCACGAAATTCCTAAGTACCCGTTTATTCTAAGGAAACGAAGTACAAGGCGCAAGTTACAACACTGGACGAATACCCAAAGTACAACTATAAATCCTTAATAGGGTACCTAAGAGTATTTCCGTGAATCCTAAAATTTTTGTGTTCCTTAAATTCGACTATTACGTTTCTTTGGAAACAAAATCGAATTTTTGGGAGATCTTCCTATCTCTTCAGATAGATCCCAGAGGACATTGAAGTTCATCGACTGGTTTCCATATCCGTTCTCAATCGATAACAAATTAATAACAAATTAATAACCAAGTTAAACAACTATGTAATTATGTGCTTATGAACATTACAAGACAAACTGTGCGGACTGTGCAAGGAATTACGTAATTATGGATGCATACATAATTATGGAATTTAGTGCACAGAAACCACAGTAAGCTTTGTAATGTGCCTAGAAGTTAACTCCATTCATTTCCGTTTCTGAGGAAGCAACCGTAGAAAATGACTCCGTTTGTTCATTTTCGTTTCTGAAGATTTTCCGTTAAGGAAATGAATATCCGTTTGTCCATCCTTTTCATTTCCGTTTCTGAGGAAGCAACCGTAGAAAATGACTCCGTTTGTTCATTTTCGTTTCTGAAGATTTTCCGTTAAGGAAATGAATATCCGTTTGTCCATCCTTTTCATTTCCATTTCTGAGGAAGCAACCGTAGAAAATGACTCCGTTTGTTCATTTTCGTTTCTGAAGATTTTCCGTTAAGGAAATAAATATCCGTTTGTCTATCCCTTTCATTTCCATTCCTGAGGAAGCAACCGTAGAAAATGACTCCGTGAGATCATTTTACGTTTCTGAAGATTGTCCGTTGAGGAAATGAATCCCTGTTTGTTTATTCCTTCATTTCCGCTTCTAAAGAATACTCATTGAGGAAAATGACTCCGTCTGTTCATTTTCGTTCTGAAGAATGTCCGTTAAGGAAATGACAGGATTATGCCTTACATATCTCTGGTGGTTGTTTTGACACAAAGTCACAAATGGACTCCTATGAATAAATTTCGGGACGAAATTTCCTTAAGTAGGGGAGACTGTGACAACCTGGGTCACTGTGACCATCAAAAAAAATACCGAGCCAATGAAATATTGTATTTCATACTTGGGATCTGTATAAATATGTGCATAATTTGCACATATCAACTCTTGTTCGATTTCAAGCTCTAAATCGCTTTCTGGAAGGTTACACGCGCACTGATGCGTAAATATAACCAGTTTAATGCAACGAACACTCCGGAATAGTGAAATAGGCTTAACATACCTTAAATAACCTTTACATAACTTAGATATAAGTTTTGGAAGGTTTGGTGTGGTGAAATCAAAGTTAAATCGCTTACAGGGACTAAAGTTGACAAACTGCGAAAGTATGCCAATTTGAACTGTAACAGACATTCCGGAACATGACCATAAGTTAAACATACCATAAATATCCTTTATATAGCTTAGAAATAGGCTTTGAGGTGTTCGGTGTGCTAAAATAAACTTTTGGGTCATTCAGGGACTAAAAGTGTCAAAACGTGCACAAGTTTGCATTTTCGCGCATAACTTACGTTCTGAATACATCCGGACATCCAAAAATTTATGTAAGCACTAAAATATTTTATTTTAGTGTTCGCCATAATAAAAATCCATTCGTCGCGTCATTTGGATCGTTTTTCGCGCTTATGCGCATTCCGTCGTAATTAAGCGAACATCGCGTTCGTACGGCTAAACGAACCAACCTCCGGCATATTTTTGAGCATGTTTTGAGTTCCCTATACTTTAACTTCATTTTAGAGCCTTGAAATGAGGTTAACGGGGTTCAAACGCATCGAAAATCGCTTAAACGGGTTGCAGGGACTAAACCTGTCACTTTTGAAACAATTCTGGAACTGGGAGGCAGTAGCGTAGCACGAGCCCTAAGGGCCTACCCGTCGCGCTACGCGACTGCATGATCAGACCAGATTCAATGTTTTAATATCATATTTCAGCTGATTAATCCTCCACCACACATTCTCACATGTCTAGTCAGCGGATAAGAACCATTTTTAGCTACCATGAGTTTCCGACAAGTGTACGGGTTGGATCATGGCACGTTTTCCATGAAACGATCTTAACGGTGGACCGAAAATTATATATACCCCATGCCCCCCATTGCATAAATCACTAGAATCTTGATCTTAGGAACTCTAAGTTGAAACCATTGTTTCATACCTGAGATTCTTGGATCGAGATTAGCATTCGGGGACCCTTCGTAAGTATTCTTTCGTTCTTTTCCTTATTTTATTGCTTTTCGAGTCAAAAAGTCAAACTTTGTTTGACTTTCAGCGTTGACCAGTAATGGTCAATGCGAAGTTCGTTTGAACTTCGCAACGTGAGTGTAATCACGTTGGTTATAGTCCCTTGGGACTATGCCTACTGATTACCACGTTGTCTAGGGTCGTAGGGTAAGCGATCTAATAAATCGCTTATACCTCGAACCCGACCCATTTGGTCGATCATTAGGATCCGACCAAACACAGTAGGTGACCATAGTGTATAGGGAATAACCTTCCGAGGTTATACCTTATGGTCACATCGTTTAAATAGTTGTATGATAGGTAGTTTATATGCCTTAGGTAAATTACCATAATACCCTTTTCATGTATAATTGATAATTAAGCATATGTAACCTAAAATTTTGTCACATAACTGATTATGTAACATGTTTAGGCATATAACACTTGTCATAGGACTAGTTAGGCGGTCCGAACGCGTTTCACGCGAACGACGCGTTAAAGTAGCATAAGCTACCTAAACGGGTCGTAATGGGTCGTAAACAATTATGTTAGGTTTCATTTAGTATGTGGGCTTTGTTAAACCAAATGACACGAGTCTCTACACTCGTTTGGTTTACAAACCCTAATGCTACCCAATCTTCCGATCTAGGTCCGGTTAATTAACATAGTTACCTATATTAGGTGCCGTTTGATATCCGTGATCTCTAGCATTGTTTGGTTGTTACTCAAGGACTACTAAGCAATCTCAAGTGAGTACATAGACCCCTCTTTTACTATTTTCCAAACTGTTTTGGGGTGGAACACATGTGCCTACTTGTTACTTTCGTGCTTTCCTGTTTTCACATCATATACCTGCTATGTTCGTTAGTACATTATAGTACATGATTTTATTACATCTTATGCTAGGTGTGCCCATTGTGTGCATTACTTAGTACATCGTTTTACATTACATTTTTGAACCGTTTATAACTATTTGACTATGTGAACCGTTGTAAACATTTGACTATGTGAACCTTTTGTATCTGTGAACCGTTTGTATCTGTGAACCGTTTGTATATGTGAACCGTTTGTATCTGTGAACCGTTTGTATCTATGAACCGTTGGTATCTGTAAACCGTTTGTATCTGTGAACCGTTTGTATCTATGAACCGTTGGTATCTGTGAACTGTTTGTATCTGTGAACCGTTTGTATCTGTGAACCGTTTGTATCTGTGAACCGTGTGAACCGTATTTGACCATACATAAACATTTCTACAATTGTTAAACATTACTTTGGTGGTTTGGTTTGATTAAGTGATTAAGTAACGATGCGTGTGTAATATGATACAAGCATGGTGGATATGCCGCTGGTACTTCCTATATATAAGTGTTTGTATGGTATTACATATCGTAGCGTTATTTGAATCATTTCAGTTTGAGACATATAACATGTTATACAATTATCATACTTTTCACAAGACATTGATTTACAAACAACTTATCTTAAACAAACACATTTTTACATGGTTATTCATTTAACCTGACATTTATTTATACATATCATCTGAATTTATCATTTTTCAAATGATTTACAAAACAAAGCAAATTACAAGGTTCATGACTAAACATTTTCTCAAACATAAGTCATGAAACCTATTTTCACAAAACCTATGTATCTCACAGGCATTTTTATGCGGACGTACCTATTTTCACATGTGTTTTTCAGGAGCTGTTGCATAAGATGATCAAGATACACATAGGCAGACTTGGGCTTTAGTGACAATAAAAGATGCAAGACTAGTTAATTATGTTGTATTTCCTTGTTTGATAAGACATTGTAACACTTTTAATCAATAAAACAAAACTTCAATTGCCATGGATTTGAGACAATTAATTCTGTTACAACACTCCCCGATGTTTCCGCCACGTTTAGTATGTTCTACGTGGTCGGGGTGTGACAGTGCCCGCTGAACACGCCTACGTACCCAATCTTTGGTACTGTCAATCCTGTTTTAAGTTAGACAGTAGCTGAACACGGGGCCGTGCCCACTGAATATGCCCCCGTGCCCAAGTTTCAGTTACTGAAAACAGAATCGTAAGATACTGACGGTTGGTAATTTCTGGCATAATCATGAGTGATACTGATCATTATTACTTTCGCTCCTCTTATGGTGCGTGGTGTTAAATATGTGGCGGATCTCATGAAGATTTTAAATGTTATTTTTTAAATTACATTCCCCACTATATAGACCCATCGTTTTCCTGTAACCTTAAGATGGGCGAAAGTAAAAACAATCCCTACTCTCCGTCGAATGCGCTCAATCATCTCTTCTAGATGATATGATTTTCGAAGAATTATTTCAAATGGAAAAAGTAATTCTCCAATTGATAAGAGAACTTGAGATGGAAATAATTTATTCATCTCAAGACAACGATCAAGGAGAATTATTGAGATCGCATTCGGATTATAACAACATCGTTGCTCCCGAAAGCACCTCTAACTCTTGTGAGGACTTGAGCGATAGTCGTCCCTGTGTCGATTGTGCCGTGAAGGACTCCCCATCGGTCTACGCCGATGCATACATAGACCTGAGCGATTCGGCATATACCTTCTTTAACGAGAGCCCGGATAAGGAAAATAAAGGTCGGTCTCGCCCACCGGTATTTAGCTTAGGATTCATCCTTTCCAATAACCTCTTGCGTTCTTGTCTAAAACTAGGGCAACTAAGGTACCTCAGGCACTTCGGTGTTGTTCTATCCAATAAGGAACTACCCGATCCGGAAAATTCCTTAAAATAAGACAAAACTTCATAAAAACCTCTAGCCACGAGGCCGTGTCCAGGTCAACACGCCCCCGTGCCTGCCTGAAGATTCTTGTCTGACTTTGGGTCAGAATCTTGTCCGCACACGGGGCCGTGTCCAGCCGACACGGGGCCGTGTCCAGCGAGCTGTTGTTTTCTATAAATGCAGCAAGATTCCTGCACACTTGGACTCATTCCAAAGACAATGATCTGGTGGGATCTTCACATATACCCTAAAAGGTATATTCTAAAGAAGGTTCTCAACAACCATCTTGTCTTTACTACTTTTGTCTATTTCCCTCTTCTTCTTTCTCTCCTCAAAACCTCCACTAAAACTTGAAATCTCCATGATTTCAAGCTTTATTGTTATAATTGTTAGGTTTTTATTCAAGGAATCTTATCAAAAATAAGTTTTACAACACTGTTTTAAATTATTTTTGCTTAAAACTGCTTCAAAAGTAAGAAAAATAATTTAAAGCTATAAGATTCCTTGTCTTAAAAATCTGCAGAGAGGTGGCCACGGGGCCGTGCTCAGCAAGCACGGGGCCATGGCTGGAGTACTGTTTCATTGGTTTGAAATTTTTTGACTTGTTTTCTTTGAATGTCAAGTCAGAATAGCGGAACCTCATCAGCTCATTCAAGGAACAGTCGCAGGGAACGAAGGCCTTCGATCGAAGCAACCCTTGTGCGTTATGTGATGGCACTAAGAGAAGCTCTAGACGAAATGACATTCGTAGAAGAAGTCCTAATCGATCGTATCAACTATCTAACGGTGGGGCTAGAAAATAGCTTCCAAGAAATCAACCTTTTGCACCAAAGGTTGAACATTCTTGCGATGCCTCCTATGGAGCCAATCCTTCCCCAAGAAGATTTAGTTTATGCTTTTATTTTCTAGGAAATTATGTACTTCACTCTCTAATGAAAGGTGGTTTTTAATTGATTAAATGGTGTTTGGTTGATGTTGTAATGGATTAAACACACTTTAAATGGTGGAGGTTACTAAGGGAAACTTGAACCCACAACCCATGCACGAAAACAGAGCCTCCCGACAATTTTTCTTCATTACACCAAGTTCAGCACGGGGTCGTGCTCACCCCAACACACCCCCGTGTCCAAGGATCTGTAGAAAATGCCCAGTTCAGGTAACTGGACACGGGGCCGTGCTCGCTGAACAAGCCCCCGTGCCCAGCCTTCTGTTAATTATGATAATGGCGACCTGAACACGGGCCCGGACCAACACGGGCCCGTGCCCAGACGCCCAGTAACATAAAATTTTGTTTTTAAACACCTTTTTACACATTTAATCAACCTAAAAAACTAATTTTTGGGACACATTGAGGACAATGTGTAATTTAAGTGTGGGGGTGGGGGGGATGTTAAACCTTGAAGTTTTGCAAGTCCTAATAACAAGCCTTAGACAAAACTCTATTGGAACCGCTAATCACCCCAATTTTTTTCAAAAACTTTTCGTTTTTTTACTTGACTTGGTTTAATTTGGGAATAACAAGTTCTGAAAAGGTTATATTTTTACAAATTTACAACCGATAGCATCGTGATAAAAAGAATCAACATAAGAAAATTATGAAACGACATGAAAAATCTAGCTAAAATTTGATTATATATAATTGATCACATAAAAAACCTATTCCCACAAAAAGTGAGTTTTGAGTCTTTATTGAGAATACAAGCATACATCTTTAAATTAAATGCTCATTTTTCGTTTTTTGTGTGAATAGCCGCTTGGTTTCTTACGGCTCTAGAACTTGCCACGACGATACAGTCCCGGTCCTTACCAACTTGAACCCAAGTAAGTAAATGATAGAGGCATTAGGACTAACACCTTTTTCTTTTCAACACCATTATTTTTCATTTTCTTTTTCACCTACCCAAAATCCACTTAGTTAACCCCTTTGAGCCTAAACCTTTTCATTTCTAAACCCACAAAACAAACACCCTTTACCCACCAAAACCCTTTTCTTTTAAACTCTTTATTTTAGTAAAAAGCTCGGTTTTCTTGTGAAGTTCCTTATAAAAAAAATTGAAGTCTAGCAATAAACAAACAAGTTCCTCAAAGAAACTTTGTTTAAAAGTGATTCGTTTGAATAAAAGTCCTAAAAACAAAAAAAAGTTTTACGACGACCGACACTTTTTACGCTTTTAACCCTTTTTACTAACCACTAACCCAAAACCATATACCTTTAACCTAAGCCTAACCCTTCTCCAAAGTCCTTTCGATATCTACAAAGGTTTATAGTTAAAAAGGAGGAGGATTGATTGCTTGGCAAGCGTATGGTAGAAGTAAGTTCCATGCCGGTCTCAAGCGTTTCTCAAAAATCCATCTTCGGCCGAGTGTTGAGTGATCTCCCATGAGGTATGTGAACTTATATACAAATGGAATTTTAAAGAGGCATGTTATGCCCAAATAAGTAATTTCTCTTATGAAACGTTCTAAATAAATCATAACGAATAGGATTTTAAATAGTATAAAAAAACCCAATAAAGATCTTGGATTCCCGACACTCAAGACAAGCCCAAAACTTCTCTTCTACCCATTCCATTTGGGTGTGTAAGCCACATAATAAAGAGTTTTGCTTGAGGACAAGCAAAGATTCATGTGGGGGGGGGGGGTATTTAATGTGTGTAAAATTCAAAATATAAATTACATCAAATGAGGCATAAAACTAACCCTTTTTAGTACTAATGTTGGAAAAAGTGTGCTTTTGTCTTCCTTTTGTATTTTCAGGACCAAATGAGCTTAAATGAACAAAATAAACAAATATGCAGCAAAATCTAACATAAATACAAAGAAAAGGAATAAACTTGGCATGCCCGACCCCTCGACATCATCTTCCCAAGCAAAAACAAGAGATCAGAAGGCTTACCACGGCCCCATGCCCAGCGGACACGGGGGCGTGTCCAGATGTCTGCAGAAAAGACAAAGTAATAGAAGCTTCTGTTCCCAGCACGGGGGCATGCCCAGCTTAACACGGGCCGTGTTTAACGCTAAGATTCGCAAAATCTTGCAAATCTTGATAGTACAGATACGCTTCTGCACACGGGGTCGTGCCCAGCCAACACGGGGGCGTGTGAAGCCTAATACAGACAATTGCAATTAATGAAGAAAGAGAAAGAGGATGGCCACGAGGCCATGTCCAGTGGACACGGGGACATGTCCGGGCTTCTATACAGGCTATAAATAGGGGTGCTTGGCTCACTTCAAAGGCATCCCTTGACAAACCACCTCTCTCCCACTTCACCACCACTCCACCACTACAACACCCACATCCACCACCATCATCCATCATCCACCTTAGAGTATCTGTAGTAGACTCGGGATCCAAGATTGATTGTAAGAGTTCTTGACAATCAAAGGCCATGTTTGCCGAAGTCTCTTACATCACTTGGTGAAGACAAGCATTTAATGTAATACTTTTGATTTTTAATCGTTTCGCACTTTTTATTTGGTTTTGTATTAATGAATTTAATAACTAGTTTCTTATGTTGAAGGTGAAACTTCCTTATCATTTGTCCGTGGTGTCTTGGCATTATTTTACTGTCTATATAAAATAAAAGATTTTCACCATTTATATCTTTACGGTCTATATAGAGATATGTTGGCTACCTGGTCGGGGGTTAAGGGAATGGTTTGCTAAGGTTCTTGCCTTGTTCAGTGTATAGATCCTGCAAGGACCCGGGTCAAGCTTACTAGGACCCCCCTTCAATACCCACTGGTATTGGATGGCAGGGGTGCGAATGGCTTGATCCCCTCATATGTAAACTACTATTAATACATTAACCCGGCTACCTGGGATCGTATCCCTGCTGACTCAGACAACTTAGCCGAGGGTAACGTCGCCTTCAAAAGAGGGGCCTACCACATTACGCATTAATAACTTAATTAATTATCTTTCAATATTCCGACCCTTTGGGATTGTATCCTTGCTGACTCAAACCACTGGGTTGAGGGTAACGTCACCTTCAAAAGAGGGGCCTACTACTATAACTAAGATAATCTCTTAAAAAGTGCAAAAGTGCGGAAAGCATCATAGGTTACATTAAAGGCGAGTCGGATCCAAGTGATTCATCTTGTCTATCTGTTTTTATTTTATTTTTATTTTTCAGCATTTTTAGTTTTTATTTTTCATGTTTAAACCTTTTCTAAAACTTTTGATTTGATTAGACATTGAGGATAAACCGGTACTAAAAGCTCTTGTGTCCTTGGACGACTTCGGTATCTTACCAACGCTATACTACACTCACGATGGGTGCACTTGCCCATATGTATGTCCAGTGTTAGTAGAATATTGTGTTTTATGGATTTAAAACTTGACTAATGTGTTAAAAAGGGCTTAAAATATAAACAAAAACATATAACGCTACACACGCATCAACACATATACACTACAAGACAAAAACTACCAGCTAAGTTCCAAGATGACTGCGATGGATAGACCTCAGGCGTGTTCGTCTTAACTAGACCCCCATCGGGTGGGAGTCTAATTATAGTACCATACTAGTTAAGGTGGAACATCACGAGTAAGTATCCTAGCACATATGTATTAAGCATCCCGTGTAATTATGTACGTTAGTTATTCGCATGTGATAGTAGTTTAGAGTGTGTACTGCGTTTTAGATATGAACGTATGTTACACCCCAAAAGTGTGTTTAAAGCGTTAAAAAGGGGTCAAGTATACTCATAGTGCGTGTTTAACGAGTAACACAGTCTGTATGGGATTGAAGAGAGCGCGTTGAGTTAGCCTGAGCATAGAACAGTAGAGTAAGCGTTGAACAGAGCGTAAACAGAGTGTCAAATAGTTGAGTGTTCGAATGGTAATTTGAACGGATGGGTCTCCATTCGAGCGGATGGTCATCCGAGCAGATGACCATTCAAACGGATGACCATTCGAATGAGTGAGTGTGTTGTTAAAGTTTGAAGTTTCGTTTAAACATTTAATCACTAAAAAATTATAAGGGTCAGGTCACCCGGTCGGATGGTCATCCGGACGGATGGCCATTCGATCACATGGCCTTTCGAGCGAGTAACCTGTAGTTTGAAGTTCTCGTAAAATTTTCTAAGTAACAAGTTTTGAGTTTAACGGAGACGATGTGACGACGTGTCAAACAACGGAACACACCAGGTCCAGCTCATTCGGTCGAAGGGTCTCAGCCCATTCGATCGGACTCACTATGCTTGATGGAATTTCATGTTCAACCTGTTAATCGGTCGTCTCTCTGGTGGAAATCCGTTTTCAAGCGGCTCTCAACTAAGGAATGAGTAGGGAGTCTAAATGAGTCTAGATTCCATCGGTTTTGTGTGAAAGTTGCAGAAAATTTTGAAAAAAGATGAAAGTGTGAAATCTTGCAAAACTTAGTTGAAAAATGTTGTGGAAATTTCTTAGATCTGAACCAATCTTGATGAGTTGGTGCTCCACAACAGGTTGCATAAGCAAAATGAGTGAAGAACACCTTCAACAGGTCCAAATCAGTGATTTTAGAGAAAAAAGTTAGTGTTTGTGTGTGATTTTGATGTAGAAGTGGTTCGAGGTGATAATTGTACAAGATTTGAGATGAAAATGCTTACAAATCAGTCTTGAATCGTGGGTCGAATCTTGAGAGCGTTTGGGAGCGACTGAGGACAGATGAGAGGTGAAGGTGTTGGAATGGAGGCACAAGTCCCCTATTTACAGGTGAGGAGAAAAGTTAAGTCGGTAGCGAGAGTGTGTGTCGGATGGCTCGTCTGGTCGAATGGCCATCCGATCGGATGGTCATCTGAGGGGATGGTTATCCGGATGGAAGTCCATTCGATTGGATGTCCATTCGGACAGCCAGATTGCGTTTGTTAGTTTCCCAACTTTGGTTCGTTTGATGCGTTATGTTGCGTTAATTATTGTGGGTACTTTAAGCATTTTAGCGAGATAAGTAGTATCGTGTTACGTTGTGTTTCAGTGTGATAAGTCGAATTGCGCTTGCCCGCGAGTGCGCGTTTCGACCAGTTTTAAATATCCAGGTATTTATATAGACTAATAATATAAGGTAATTTAATAGGTCATAGAACAAGTAACTGCGTTTTGAGTTTGCGTTGAGCGATTGCGAATAGCGTAATAGTGTATGCGTTAGCGTTATAAGCGTATGCGTTGTGATATAGCATGTGCGAAAATATGCGAAATAGCGTTGTAAGCGTCATAGTTTACATTATCATCCGAATCTTGGGTGCTAGGCGTAACGAGAGTAACGAGAGCGAATAGCGGGTTGTTACATGAAATGAGCTGTGTAAATTGATAATCGAATGTGTTAAATTGATGCCTGTAATGTGTGCTTTATCAATTATCATGTGTTTGAATCTGAACTGAGTTGTGTAAATTGATGATCGAATGCGTTAAATTGATGTCCTATTTTTTTAAATTGGGTCTTTCTGGCGAGTAGAAACCAATCACTCTAAACCAAGCGCCCCCATCTGTGTAAGAATGTTGGCACGCAATTACAGATGATTTATGTTCTTTTTGTTAGAATTTTCAAGTTATTTTATAAATTTTCGGTCCTGATAAATTGTAATTTAGTGTCGTTTGACTAGTCTATAATGCGCTGAACTCGGTGGTGGTTTGTGCTTGTTGGGTGTCGGTGAGTCGAGTAGCAACCATGGACCATGGTGTTGACAGAAAACAGATGTATTACCATTTTTTTAAACCATAGGTTATTGACTTGAAAGTTTTGTAGCCTAATCATTTTCTACATCAAATATGCGTAAAGAAAGCGAACCTTCGGGTTCTTGGTTTTTGGCATGTAGTTGATCCCAAAAGACCATGTCTTAAGGTAGGTCTGTCATGAAACTGGTTACACCCGTCAGCCCACTTTCGGTTTTATGTTTCTCTATTCGCGTCAAGAGGAGACTAGGCGAGAGCTTGGTTATGCGCTAAGTTGTATTTAAACAAAATATTACGTTAGTATATAGAATTCATACTACAATATCATAAATATTATCTTTCACATGATGACATCGATGTGAATCAGATACAAATTTATGGGTTGGGGCTAGTTTCATGTTCAACTTGTAAAATTTGAAGGCTAAATGCCTGGTTTGAGGTCATGTTTACCTGTTCTGTTTCATACTTTTAAAAGTATTGTTTTTAAACTTAAATTGGTGGTATATTTATGTCAAAGGTAAAAAGGAGAAATAGTTTTATACTTAAGGTAGTTATAAAAAATAGAATAAATTATTTCATAGTAAAATGAAAAAAAAAAGAATATATTGAAAGCTTTCAAGGTAACTGTTTGTGTTAACTCGTGCGGTTTGAACCATCTGTATGAGCCACCATGTTAAGACAAGAGCCATTGGCTATCTTTTCCAAACACATCCCTGTTGGGGGAGATTTTGTGTTTTTTGTAGTGATGTCCAGGTTGACTGTGTTCTTATGTCACGTTCACCATTGGATGCAGTCTACAAAACAGTCAAAAGAAGTACACATTATCCATTTAAGATGTAACTGTGAATAATCTATTCATCTGTATATACCAGCATAGTCAAATAAGTCAGTTATTTGATCTTCTTTGTTCAATGCTAACAAATAATGAAACAAATGAATAACTCAACCGAAAACAGACTATTATAAAATGTAAAACAAAGAACAACAAAAAGTCCAAAACACTTATTTACAAGTTGAAAACTACTGTGACTCTGAACTCAATTATATAATTTATACCAATTCTACTTCATAACAACTAAACAAAAACATGAACTTGTCTGGCAACGGATTTGATTGTAAAGAGTTCTGCTGAAAATGGATCGCATCGCTGAAAATAAACACAAATAAAAATAAAGAAATCTGAAGATGAAAAGATATGCTTTTTCCATTGTTGATATATGGTTATTTTTATTCTTTCAACTGTTTTTTTTTTTATTTTTTTTGAGAAACCTTGAACAATTTTAATAGAAATTATCTTATCGTCATTGTTTCTTTGTAATTTCTTAAAGTGACATGTAGAATTAGATATGCAAATGATGTTGCTTTTGTTATTTGTATTAATTATGCTAAATTTTATTTGATACTTACATAACCACCATTAATGCTCTTGCTCCCTATTTTAACATAACCTGAGATTGAATATTAACTTATTATGTGTTCATAATGTGTAAATAGTAAATGGCCCAACTTAGTTTAGCAACTCGCAAGCGTAAGCAAAGGAGAAGGACATTGATTTTGATATGGTGGAACCAACTTGTTACGACTGTTTCTTTGCTTATACTTTCACTTTACTTGTTGATATTCAAATATCTAATGGATAAACCACGTATTGGATACTGTTCATCAAAATTAGATAGATATTCAATATTGTATAGGTATGTATATGAGAGTGATAGTATGTCTATATCTCAAATTAGGATGAATCGATCATGTTTCATCAAGTTGTGTGACATGCTTAAAGAATTTGGAGAATTAAGATCAAGTAAGAATATGGATATTGATGAGCAAGTTGCCATCTTCCTTCACATTATAGCTCATAATGTTAAGAATAGGGTCATCGTATGCCATTTTCATCGTTCGGGAGAAACCATTAGTAGATGTGTTTCTCGAGTTTGCAATGAGGTGATTAGATTGCATTCACGTTTACTTAAGAGACCCGAGCCTATTCTCGAAAATTCTACTGATCAAAGGTGGAAATGGTTCAAGGTATTGTGTAATCATTATAATTTTTAATGTTATACTTATGTTAGGATTTATAAATATATAATAACACTTATTGTATATTATTTTTGGTCTTTCGAGATGCTCTTGATATGCCACATGGATTGAAATTTTCAAGGCCGGGTATGTAAATTTATAATATAAATAATCATTTAGGTATAAACTTTAGTATTTGAAGTTGGTTGGGTGTTTATTGACTATAGTGTAATTTTAGATTATTATTTGGTAGACGCGGGATACACAAATGGAGAAGGTTTTCTCGCCCATTATAGAGGTCAAAGATATCATTTAAATGATTGGCGTGATGGACTCAACCCACTACCCCAAAAGAGTTATTTAACATGAGACATTCGTCCGAATGAAATGTTATCGAAAGATGTTTTGGTATTTTGAAAGCAAGGTGGGGAATTTTGAGAGACCACTCATACTATCCCATTGACCAAAAAATAGGATGCTAATGGCATGTTGTCTTCTTCATAATTTTATAAGAAGAGAGATGTCGGTTGATCCATTTGAGACAGGAGTTTTACTAGATGAAGGATTTGGAGATGGACATGGAGATGGAGATAGGGATGGGGATAGGGATAGGGTGGGGTTAGGGATGGAGATGGAGATGGATATGAGGATAATATAACTTATATTGAGACTTCAAATGAGTGGACAACGTTTAGAAACAATCTAGCCCAAAGCATGTTTGACACTTGGAATGCAACCAATGGATAAGAAACTCCTACAAACACATGGATTATTTATATTGTTGTTTATGCTATTTCTATGTCGTTATGCTATTTTTAAGTGTGGAATTAATTTTAATATGAGCAAGTATATTTAAATATTATTTATGATAAAACGTTTGGTTTTGTTTAAAATGTTACTTTAATATATATATATATATATATATATATATATAATGTTTGGTTCTGTTTAGGATGTTGCCTTTTGTGTATCTAATGTTTAGTTTTGTTTATGATGGTGATTCTATTTTTTACTCGCATTAATAGTTAACTGAAACATCCTTTATGTTTTAGTTCACATTTTCCTATAGGAATAGCGAGTAATAATAGAAACTATGGAGGATGGAGTAAACTTGAAGATCAAAAGTTTGTTGAGGCTTTAGTAAACATGGTCAACACTGGAAGATATAAGTCGGATAATGGCTTTAAACCAGGTGTTTTACAACACCTAGAAGCTTGCTTGAAAGAATCACTTCCAGAATCGGGTATTTTGTCTAAACCTCACATTGAATCTAGAATAAAGACGATGAGGAAAGATTGGCAAGACATTTATGATTTGTTAAATACTAGTAGATTTGGTTATGACAAATAACGTAATTGTGTGAGCACTAATGCTCCTGGAGTATGGGATGCTTATCTTGAGATACATGCTAGATTTTTATATTATTACAATTTTTTGTATTTGGTTAATTATAAAAGATATTAATGTTTTGTTTATTTTATTCTTATCATGTGAAATAGAATCATAAACATGTGGGTAAATGGAAAGAAAAAAGTCTTCTATACTATGAAGAATTGTGCATTATTTTTGGAAAAGATCGAGCTCAAGGCAATAGAGCCAAAAGCATGTTCGAGATGGAACAAGAGGTGAACATGGAAGAACAAGAGCACCAAAGAGATGATGATTTTGGTGAACATAGCCATAATGAAAATACAAATGCAAGTTCTCAATTTGAAGAAACTTCAAGTGGTCGTAGTAAGAAGAGGAAACACACTAGCCAAGTCAATACTTTATTTCAAGGTTTCAATGATGCGGTTGTTCAATTTGGTGATCGTCTTAAAGAGACTTCGGCCGAGTTGAGTGAAGACATAAAATTTCTACTTGACATAAAAAAGAAAACTTTGATGATCTCTTCCGAGATTTCAAAAATGACATCTTTGAATCAACTGGAAAGGTTTACGACAATCTATACTTTCTATAAAAGAGCAAATGCCACTGACATAAGAAAAGCTGACATGGCAGCCATCCAAGCTAGCCAACAATGCCTTTCTTATGTCATTATTGGATCATAAATCTTAAATTAAAATCATTTAAAATACATTTCATCTATACAAAATTCAAACCTTTGCCATCAAAACATGTGTCCATATTCAAAATTCAGAATTCTGGCTCCAGATTCAAAATTTAAACATACATAATTCTCGCTCCACATTTAAATTTCAATTCATCTCTCTCTCATATCCAGAGCGAGCAATCTCTCTCTCTCTCAAATGCAGAGCTCCCATTATTCAGCCGGTTAATCTCCGATTATAGATCTTTGTTCGAACATTTACTGATTCTGTTTACACATCATCGTTCCAACGGAGCTTCTAATCACACATCAACGTTTCAACATCGTTGTTGCAACATCATTGTTCCAACATCGTTGAAAGTTGCATGTGCTACCTTCTTTGATGGGAGAGTTGCATGTTAGGTTTGTGGCTTATTTTTTTAACTGTAGTTATACTTATTTAATTTGATTATGAAGAAACAACTATTGATAATGTTGATAATTTTTATTAACACTCAGATTTGAGAATATGTTAATATGGATATTGATAGTATTAGATTAAATACAAAGAAAGAATAAACACTAAAATATGCATAAAATATTACACGCTACAATTAACACTTGCTAGGATTTCATAGACTCTCTCCTTCTTCCAAGCGATTTCATTTTTTTTGTTTTGCAGATCGGCTAGTATGTTGCAGATTCTCTGATCTTGTTTCAGCAGTTGTATGAGAAACTCTTCTACATTATTCTTGAAATCTGATGGAGGAGAGTGGAGGACTTCATCAAGCAATCCGATGCTGCTCCAGGTTTTTTTTGTAATTATTATCACTGATGATGTTGACTTTTCTGTTTAGTTCTTCATCTGCTCTCTTTTCTTCAAGGGGCCATCTAGAGAATTGTGTTTTAACATCGTTGGTGTCTGACCAGTGGTAGAAGCATCTGTTTGCCATCTAGAGTATTGTTGGTGTTGCTGATTTTGATTTGTTTTTTGACATACAGTTTTTTAAAAGACAATTGTTGATGTTTTGAATCAAACTAATCATAAGTCTTTTATAGTGTTTGTTAGGATCTGAGTTTCTTTGATTGTGTTGTTTAATTAAATGATTAATGTAAGAAGGTAAAAACAGAGATGTATTGCAGCGGAAATAGAAATTAAAGTTTATAACACAATCACAGGAGAATAGTTTTTAGCAAACATGATTTCATTAATCGAATGATTGTATGAATTACAAGATTCAACTATGCATGCATGCAACACTAAACTCCCCCTCAGCCTGAGCTCACAGTTAGTTCGTACAAGATGAGTGTGTTCAAAAGAGCTGATAGAATAGTACAGGTACTGTTCTATTTATAGTATAATCCTAACCACTGAGCATCTAATGCTGACGTCACCTAGACAGTGACATCTAACAGTCTAACAACCTCTAAACACTGATATATACAAAGCACTGTTACATTAAACAACTGATACATAAAACATTGATGTTTCTTTCCACTGTTGTTGCCTAAGCACTGATGTTGCATATCAGTGCTTACTTCAATAGTTGATCAGGCCTTTGACAATCAACAGTTGTTAGGTATTCACTCTTTATGATCAGAAGTTGTTGTTAAGCAGTTGTTAAGGGAATCAGTACTTAGAGTCATCAGCTGATAGAAGTACTGCCATTGAAGGGAACTTAAGACATGCATTGCTTATTGATGATCAACTGTTGAGAACCAGTTTTGGCTTTCAGTATCATCTGTTCTTCTAGGTTTGATTACATGGGCCAACAATCTCCCCCTAGTATAGATGATGCCAAAACACTTCCTTATTCATGATCTTTATTCTCTCATCAATTTCTCCCTGATTTTCCCTTTGAATTGTAATTCAAAGTTCATGGAGTCTTCATCATCCTCATCCCTGTGAAGTTGAAGTTCTAAAAGATCTAGGAGAACCGCTGCATCCAGGCCTAATGCGTCCTCCCTTGAAATGTGTTCAACTCTACCATTGGACTTGAGCAAAGTCAATACATGGGTCTTTCTATCAGACTTCCACTTTAGTATTTTTGAGTCCAATGGGTTTCTGGGAGAGACTTTATTTGTGATGAGTTTGGTGAAGGAGGTCTGCTTGTTAGCCTTTGAACTGTTACAGCAAGTTGGGCTTGAAGCTTTAATGAGGCATCATCCAAGCCATACATGATCTGGTTCTTGACAAACTCTTTCATCATATCAGTTTCTCTCTTTGCATCTTCCTTATCCATCTGCTTCTGTCTTTTTCTTTGATCTAAGACATGAGTGGATAAGTCAGAGAATATGAATAGTGTTTTCAGAGAGAGGGCCCGCTATTCTGGCTTATCAGTGGTTTTGTCGTTGTATACTGGCTTCTTTGGAGCTGTTGGATCAGTTTCTCTTAATTTTTACAGCTTGTCATAGATTTGATCGATATACTGCCTGGACCATCTAGAAATGGTCTTTGCAGACCCATACTTAGCTGCAACCAACTCAGCTTTCTTCTCTTATATTCTAAAGTAAGCTCTGCACTGGATTTCTTGAACCTGTTCCAGTTTGGTGCAGACTTCTTCATCTGAGGATTATTTTTCATTCTTTCAATTCTATTGGCTTCTTCTTTTAAAGCTGTTAGAGGCCAATCTTTGAATTGGTTTTCCTTAGCAGGGTATGGTTTTTCACTCATGATAAGCTTTAAGAGGTCTTTCCTTAGCTTTTTCTAAAGCTCAACATTTGGTGGCAGATTTGACATCTCCTTTCTCAAATCTCTTGCAAAGTCTTCCAGTTTCCTGACTTTACTTAACCCATGCTGCTTTCGACTTGACAAGTTGGTGTCACCTTTCCCTTTTCTCTCTTGCTTAGCAATATATTCAGCTTGCTTGGCTTTGAGTTTCAGATAATCATCCATGTTCTTTGGAGTTCTGAAGCCATGAAGAGATGGGAAGGTTCTTTTGGATGGATCATCCTCTCTATAGAATTGCCTCATTTCAGCTTTCAATGCATGCAATTCCAGAGGATAATTTACTGCCAATGGTATGGTTCTTGAAGGATCTTGACCTTCGAGTATTTGTAGTTAAACAAGTGGATTGGATGTTGGTGATGGTGGAGGAATAAATGGTTCAGGGTTGGTTTGAATAAATGGTGAAGATAATATGGGAGTAGGTGTAGGTATATCATCATCATTCACCTGGAATTTTCTTTTCCTTGGATAAACCGATTTAGGAGAAGGAGTTTTTGTTGGAGAGTATGAAATAGGAATGAAAATTGCTTGGGAAGGAAATTGGAAAGTAGTGGTTGGTTGACTAACAACTGTTGAAGTGTCAACATTTGTTGCAGTGTTGGATGGCATTGGTGAGGATGGTTTTGTTTTCTGCTTTTTGGTAGGATGGTTTTGTGGTGGTGGTGTTGGTTTAGGTGTAACAGTGGGTGTCTTTTCTGAACCAGCAGTGGTTTGGTTTTTAGGTGTTGTTTTTGTGGTTGTGGTTTGAAAATGTGGCAAGTGGTAGTTTTTTATGTTTGAAGGATTTCTTCCTGTTGGAAGTGCCAAGATCCTTTGCTTTGATTTCCCAATCTTTCAATTCCTTTTGTTCCTTCTTCCAAATCCTTTCCTTTGTTGCATTTTGATTTTGAATAGTCTTTTTGTTTGCAGCCTCTTCATCTGCTTGAATGCTCAGGGTTTCATCAACTCCCTATTCCTTTTCTTTGACAGAAGTTTCAGTAGACGTTGCAGAAGACTTCTTTTCAGGCTCTAGCTTTTGTGTTGGCTTTTGTCTTGGAGTAGGCCTGCCAAAATTTTTCATGTCATGTTTCTCCCCCTTTTTGGCATCATCTTGATCATCATCATCATCATCAAAGATAGGTGCAGGGGTAGTGCCAGTCATCTTTGTCAGGGCTTCTTTGATAGCCTTGATTTCAGCTTGAGTATCTTTATACCTTGTTTCAACCATATTTCTAATCAGTGCCATGTGTGTATTATGTTGAAATTATGCAAGTTCCCTTTGAGCAGTAAGAATGGGCTGGAATGAGTTCCAGAGCTCTTGGGATAATTGTTGATGTGTTGGTTGACTTTTAGAAGCTTCTATAAGAGTTTGTATAGACTGAGTCATGGTAAGAACAGTGATTTCAATGGAAGATAACCTCTTCGTCAAATCTTGGTATTTTAAACCATCACCCAAATGAATGGGATCATCTGATTTCCCACCATTGGTGGTTGTATCAGCTTTTGAACCAGGAGTCTCCAAAGTTTCATTAACTGATGCCCCTTTTTCTTGGTACCAGGGACTTCTTTCTTCAGCAGTGGTTACCTTGGAAATCTCACCAGTGGTTAGCTTGAACACACCAGTGGATACCTTGGTTCCCATAGAAGAAATGGCCTTCAAGGGAGTTTTACTAATGAAACTACTGTCCAGTGTAGATCAATGGATCAAACATCTATAATAGTTCCTCCACTTGAAATACCAACATGAATTGCAAGAAATTCTTGTGGTGTAACCTCCACAGCTGTTTGTGGGATAACCGATTGAGGTGGTTCAAACAAAGCCATTGTTGAAGTTGTACTCTCTTTAATGTGTTTGTGAGAGGGGCTACTTTGAGTGTGAATCTCAATGGCATCAAACAGGGGTATGATGGATGATGCAATTTGAGATGAAGGGAGTGGTGTTGAAAGAGAATTTACCCCGGGATGAGGACTATTAATCATACTCTTAAATGAGGGTAATGATTCATATTGTGGTGTCCCTGTGTATACAACATGTCCCTTTTTTGAGGAGTTGAGGCTTTGGGTGGAGATCTTTCCAATTGTTGTGAGGAAGTAGCAACAGTGATTTCAGGTGACTTTGGTGTTGTCACTAGGTTAACTTCTTGGATCTCATCTTCCAAAAGGCCCTTTTTAGTGGGTTTAGTGGGCTTGGTGGATTTCTTTTTGGTCTTTTTGGTGGGGGTTGCACAACAGTGGTTGTGCTGCTGTGTTCACCAAGAGCAGTGGGCTCAGCAGCCGAAGTTTGAGGAGCAGATGTGGACTCATCTAAAATTTGCTCAGACTCCCCTGCTTGTGTTTTAGAACTTTTTGACTCTTTGGCCATGAGGCGAGTAAAAGTTTCAGTAGATAAGCTGTTTATTTGAAAAGGTGCACCTTGTACAAGTACTTGTGCATTTTCTTTTGGGATTTTCTGTTGCAAATAATAACTCAAAAATCTTGGAAACAATAAGAAAGCCTGTGGCTTCTTTTCTTTAATATTTTTCATATTTTTGACCAAATCATTAAAAATTTCTTGGGAGTAATTGAAATCTGTTTAGACATGATAGCATACCCCAAGTATTGGACTTTCAGAGGAATTTCATTAAAAGCAGTTGTTTTATTAGAAACACAGGTGAGCAGGGTATGAAACGGGAATTTCATGGGAGGTGGAAATTCTTCCTTTTGCATAGTAGCTTTTGTCAATTGTAATGCATACCCTTTTTCGATCAAATCAATTTGATACTCATCCTTAGGGAAAGAGGTTTTACCTGCTTGGTCGTTCATCTGAAAAACTTATGATATGGTCTGTGGTGTTATGGGGACCAAAATTCCACCTACTTCTGATGAGATTGCCCAAGCCTTTTTATCTTGTATTTCAAGTTTGGCATTTGCCCAGAAATCTCATAGGGTATCTTGGTAAATGGGAGCATTGCAAGTCAATAAAGTTTTGTACTTTGATGATGAAAGGGCGTCGATGATGGAATGGAAATCTGTATTTTTGCTAGATTTTTCAAGAGTACAGAGGTAGTTATGCAGGTGTTTGATGATGAGAGCCATGGTGATTGTGAAAATCGCGAATGAAAGAAAAAGGATGAATGTGAGATGGAAACCACTTTTGAAGAATTTTTGAATTCAATATGGCAGTGAAAACTCTGTTTGGGGGTTTTATCAGGGTTTTATTAAGGATAAAAAGTGAATGCTGATGTAGCAGCGGTTTCAAAGATCGGACAATTAACATCCGCCCACATGGCAACCTCTGATGAAATAGTGGAAGAAAGTTGTTTGGGAACCACTGATGGACAATATCATTGGTTGACAGTAGTGGAAAATGAGAATAGTTTCTGATTTTAACTATCAGTGGATAGACATAAGTGGTTGGAACACTGATGTTTGGTCAACAGTGCTCAACAAGAAATATGAAGAAACAGAGGTTGTCTTTCAACAGTGGGTGAATGTTCAACAATCAGATGTTTGAACCAAACAGTGAATATGGACAGACTTTTTAAGAATTAATGAAAAATTTCATTTTAACTATTTTTAAAGATTGATTTTTGATTTTCTGAAAAACATTTTAATGCTTTTTATTAATGTACAAACAATATTTTGCTTGTTAGTCCATGTTAAGCATGCCAATTCTAGAGATCAAGCTTTCAAAGGTGGATGTGTCTAAAGCTTTTGTTAGCGCATATGCAAGCTGATCCTTAGTTGGAACATGATGCAGAGAAATCGAACATTTTTCATAGCAATCCCTCACAAAGTGATGTCTGATGTCAATATGCTTGGTTGTTGAATGAGAGACTGGATTTTGATGATATTTTCAGCTGCTTGACTATCCAACATAAGAGGTGTCCTTAAAGCAATTATACCAAAATCCAACAGTTGATTTTGAAGCTACAACAGTTGGGCTGTACAGCTTGCAGAAGCAATGTATTCCGCTTCAGCAGTGGATGTAGAAACAGCTGCTTGCTTTTTACTTTGCCAAGACACTAAGCAAATTGCCTAGGAATTGACACCCACCTGATGTAGACTTCCTTGTTGTGTTGCATCCAGCAAAGTCACTATCTGAGAAGCCTAAAAGCTTAACATTCCTATCAACAGGGTACAGATACCAAGTGTGGGAGCACCTTTTATATATCTGAAAATCCTTTTCACAGCAATGAGGTTAGACTTCCTAGGTGCTGATTGGGATCTTGCACAAACACATGTTGCAAACATGATGTCTGTCCTAGATGCAGTTAGGTACAATAAAGACCCAATCATTCTTCTATATAATGTTTGATCAACCAAATCATCATTTTCATCAGACATGACCAACTTTGTGGTTGCCATGGGTGTACTACATGGTTTACAATCATTCATCTCAAATTTGTTTAAAAGATCTTTTACATATTTGCTTTGATGAATGAAAATGCCATTTTGCAGTTGCTTAACTTGGAGACCAAGAAAGCACTGTAGTTCACCCATTGCACTCATCTCAAACTCAGTTGTCATGAGTTTTCTGAACTCTTAACACATTTTATTACATGTGCTTCCAAAAATGAAGTCATCCAAATAAAAGACTTTGCTAAGGACCTGAGTAAATCCATGTCTGAGAGGCCAATAAATTCTGAGCTTGATAAGGAACCGAGGGATGATTATGTTGAACACATTATGAAGCACAAACCATATAAAGCAACCAAAGCTCAATTCAAAGACTGGTCATCAGATGCTCTTAGAAAAGAAATTGAAAGAATCACAAAAATGCTCAATGATCCTCTGGTAAAGCCAACTCCACCTAACTGGAAGAAAGTCAAACAAGTGGATCCAGATGAGGCATTGAAGCTTAAAAGAATGAGAGTAGAGCTTGTGGCTGTTGATTATGGTTCAGCTAGACCCATTGTCAGATGGTCTAAACTCAACATAGTTGAGACCTACAAAAAGCTGGAAGAACTCAGAGCTAAAGATCCCAAAGTTCCTCAAAAGCCAGTCTATCCTACAAATGTTGCCTTGCCTCAACAGACCTATACTCCCAAAAAGCTTCTCTCAGAATCTGCTTTATCCGCAAATGCCTTAAGACAATTAAAAAGGCAAAAGCAGACTGATGAGGAAGATGAGCAGAAGTATGAAGAACACAGAAAAGAGGTAATAAGGTGTTTGTTTGATTATCACATTGACCCTGCTGCTAACTTACCTGTTGCTAACTTACTTGCTGCTTAACTCAGAGAAACAGTTGCAAATTTAGTCAGCAGACCACAATCACCAAACTCATCTTCAATAAGTCTTGTCCCAAGAAAACCATCTGATCAAAAAATAGTAAAGTGGAAGTCATCCTCAGACACCCACATATTGACTTTGATCAGGTCAGATGGTAGTGTTGAAAAACTTAAAATGGAGAGTGCATATGGTGTGAATGCATACGATTTCCAAGATTTATTGAACCTTCAACTTGAAAGGGATGATTAAGAAGACATGTTCTCCCTAGACTTTGAACTACAATTCAAAGGACAATCAGGGAGATGTTGATGAGAAATAAAGATCAATAATAAAGAAGGGTTTTGGCATCATCTATTCTATAGGGAGATTGTTGGATCAGTAGCCGCGACATTGTTTCCAGTAGCATATGTAGCCAGGACACAACATGTAGCAAAGGAGATGTTACTGGGTAATAGACTCTTTATTACGCTTTGGTGAAAGTTGTTGAGGCAGGTGATCATGTGATCGTAGTTAATGTTTGTTGAAAGTTAAGTTGTATTCAAATTCTATTGATTTTTTTCAAAGTAAAGATTTTAAGTTTGTTAGTATATTCGTTTGATGTTTTACATCTTCTGTATTGAAGTTTGATAAACGCATTTTCAACAGATATGAACATTCGGCAAAGTAAAATAGTAGTTCTCGCTTTTATGATGAAAGGTAGTGACTACTTTTGATTATTTGTTTAGGCTGATTATGAGTTTAGTTGTAAATCAGAGTTCAAATACATCAACATGCAATATTTGTGAGAATAACTAATGACTAATTTAATATTATTTAATCAAAATGAAAACTAAACTAAAAATTACAATATCTATACACCTATCTATACTTTCTATTAATATGTGGTATGCATGAATTTCTAAAAACCACCCGTGTTTGCACACGGGTATCACTACTAGTTGACCATAATAGGGTGATGACGTTTTAGACTTTGGGTGAAGAAGAAAGGAAGGCTTGAGGAAGGTTTATGTTGTCTAAGTTTGGCTAAGAAACTTGTTTAAAGAATTTGAAGTAGTATTTACATTTTGGAACTAACTCTAGTTGTATGTTTGAGTTAACTTTTAGTCACATGTTGGAACTACTTGTAGTCGTATGTTAAACAACTTTTAATCGTATGTTTGAACTTTCGATTAGTATAATATGTTTATAACTCATATATTTGGCAATATGTTCATTTTTAATTTATTTTGGTTGAATACTTTGTAACTTTAGTTAAGATTATTTAAGATTTTTTTTTTTGTTTTATTATGTAAAATCATATAATTTTTAGAATTTCTTATGGATAATAAATATTAAAAATCTTTTCTTTTAAGTTACGAAATTCAGTTTTTTTTTTTTGGGGTGGGGTGGGGGTGTGTCGGTTGTTGAAAGAGTTTTTATCTAAGATAGTTGTTTTTAATACTTTTGCAAATTGTTTATAACTAGAGGTAATTTTGTCTTTTTAGGTATTTTTAAATTCCAATTAAATTAATACATCTATCAACCAAAAAGATCTATAGATTTCAAAGAAATCCATCAAATTCCAATTAAAATGTCAATTCCTATAGGGTTTCCAATTCCAATTTCTACGCATTCCGCTAACTAAACGCCCCCTAAATATTGGAACTGATGTAAAATATGATTTTTTATAAGTGTTTGATTCAAATTTGATTTTAAATGCGAGTTCAATGCGTACGTCTGATTATTCTGTTTGATTCAAACTTATACGATCTCATTTACTTCCTTTGTTCAAATCTAAGTTTTCTTTTTTTCTTTTTATTTTTCTTCTCAATCAACTTCGAATTCGACTATTTAGCAATATATATTTTAAACATTTTATATTACAGGCCAAATAAATGTTGGGAAAATTAATGAATGGATATTTAGTTAATTTATAATTTAGTGAAATTATAATTACTAATTAAACTCCTTCATATGGTGAAACTCTTGAGTAGAGTTTTATATCACTTGATTAGCTTTTATTAGAGTTTTTATGGCTCTAATTAAATCACTAATTAAGTGAAACTTTTATTAGAGTTTTATGTCTCTAATAAAATCACCACTTAAGAGAAACTCTTCACAACACACAACTCTTGTAAAAAATGGTAGGCTATGTGACTCATTGGAATTATGAGAAAACTACAAGAGAAAGATAATATGTATGAAGAATTCTTGGAAAAGTGGTGAAGACTTGAACATCCATATGTTGGGAATTATAGAGAGATAAGTTTTCTCTACTCGATTCCATCACTTTCATATCATTATTTTTCCACAAGTTCAAACACTATAATTCTATTCGGTGTAACCTCGGGCGTGTGGCCATTTCCGGCAGTACATACTGCTTTGGTTGTTGTACCCTGGGAGACAGACGCGTCGTCTTTAGTAGAGGCGCGAAATCTGTTTTAAGGGAAGCGTGTTGAACACGTGCCTCAACCAAAATCGTCAACGTTTTAGTGTTCTCTTTGTTGCAGTCAAGGAGTATTTTTCAAGACTCAAGATGATGAATACTCGAGTCTAGGATGCTATCAAGTGCGCGTGAAGGACCCACCAGAGATGCGGCTTGAATCAAGATTGGTATATATAATTATATTATATATTCTTTTTATTAGTTATTGCAACCAATATTGTACTATGATATTTCCTACGAATAACGAGAGTCTCGTTATTATATATTTTGTAATTATATTTTACAAAAGGTGAACCTAATTCCTACAATAAAGCTCAAATCGTGAAATCAAACTGGAACCAAATTGTTATCGACGGTTTGGTTTTTGTTTTCGATTATGAAAAAAACGTTACTAACAGTTTGACCTAAAAACCGTCAAATCGAACCATGAACACTCATTTTAAGCCAACTAGTTGATTTTATGTCCGCGCGTTGCGGCGGGGTCCCAATGACTGCAAAACGCGTGTCAGCAACGGCAAGCAGCTACCGAATATCAAAAAATAAATAAAAAAGACATGCTAAGGATAGTCACTCCGTTCGGAAAAAAGATTTTAAATTACCTAATATATAATAATAGGACCCCACACGTCCTACACGTTGGAAATTCGGTTGTTTTCAGTTTAGTTATTTCGGTGCTAACACGTTAAAATATGGATGAGCTCGGTACCGGTAACGGCACCGAAAGTACGGATCCGGAAAATCATCGAAATTAGGTACCTGCACCGAAAATGCTCAGTACAATACGGTATGGTATTTGAAGGTAAAAATAAATACAGGTATGGTGTTAGACCGGTGTTGAACCGAAAATAACGATTCTGAAAACGCCAAAAGGTGGGTACCAAATTGGTGCCGAAAATGATTTGGTATAGTAAATTTGGTACCGATACGATACCGGTTTGATTACAGGATTTGATACGATTTGCTCATCAATAATCTAAATATCCAAGTTAATTTTACATGCTATAATTCATTCATTACAGAAAAAGACAAAAAAAGAAGCGAAATAAGTTGTTGTGTATATAAAACCTCATTAAAATGAAATACAATTTACTTACTGTGTGTATGAAAAGTAATCTAAACGGTGCAATTACTTGCATTGTTACGTTGCTGCAGGATTTGATGAGCTCGGTACCAACCGGTACCGAAAATACCGTTACCGAAATCCCCAAAAGTGGGTACCGGTACAGAATATACCTGGTACGGTACGGTTCGGTACCGGTCGATAATGGTACGACACCGGTATTTGAGGGTAAAAACCGGTGAATACCGGTGCCGAACCGGTACCGAAAATACAACCGGTTTGCTAAATTTGATACCGGTACCGGTACCAGATACCATTTGTTCATCACTTAGTGAAAACGCCAAAAGGTGGGTACCAAATTGGTGCCGAAAATGATTTGGTATAGTAAATTTGGTACCGATACGATACTGGTTTGATTACAGGATTTGATACGATTTCCTCATCAATAATCTAAATATCCAAGTTAATTTTACATGCTATAATTCATTCATTACAGAAAAAGACAAAAAAGGAAGCGAAATAAGTTGTTGTGTATATAAAACCTCATTCAAATGAAATACAATTTACTTACTGTCAGTGTTGTAGAAGGCGCTAGGCGCTAGTCGGGCGGTGAGGTACCGCCTAGGGATTAATCGGGATTAATCGGATTGGGATTTTTATATGTATTTTTTCAAAATTATATATATATACCCAATAATATAAAAATAATACTTCAAAATTCACATAAATACTTCAAGTTTCAGATAGTATGGTTCGATTTTGACCGATTTTGACTGATTCTGACCAATTTTGACCGCCTAGGACCGCCTGGGACCGCCTGGGACCGATTTTAACCGATTAATATAGGCCGATTAATCCGATTTTTGACCGCCTAGGACCGATTTTGACCGACTTTGACCGACTCCGATTAATTGGCCGACTAGCTCAAAATTAGTCAGTAACTAGCCGCCTAGCGCCTAGGCGCCGATTAATCGGCCGCCTAGGCCGATTTTTGCAACACTGCTTACTGTGTATGAAAAGTAATCTAAACGGTGCAATTACTTGCATTGTTACGTTGCTGCAGGATTTGATGAGCTCGGTACCAACCGGTACCGAAAATACCGTTACCGAAATCCACAAAAATGGGTACCGGTACAGAATATACCTGGTACGGTACGGTTCGGTACCGGTCGATACTGGTACGACACCGGTATTTGAGGGTAAAAACCGTTGAATACCGGTACCGAAAATACAACCGGTTTGCTAAATTTGATACCGGTACCGGTACCAGATACCATTTGCTCATCACTTAGTGAAAAAGCCAAAAGGTGGGTACCAAATTGGTGCCGAAAATGATTTGGTATAGTAAATTTGGTACCGATACGATACCGGTTTGATTACAGGATTTGATACGATTTCCTCATCAATAATCTAAATATCCAAGTTAATTTTACATGCTATAATTCATTTATTACAGAAAAAGACAAAAAAAGAAGCGAAATAAGTTGTTGTGTATATAAAACCTCATTCAAATGAAATACAATTTACTTAGTGTGTGTATGAAAAGTAATCTAAACGGTGCAATTACTTGCATTGTTACGTTGCTGTAGGATTTGATGAGCTCGGTACCAACCGGTACCGAAAATACCGTTACCGAAATCCCCAAAAGTGGGTACCGGTACAGATTATACCTGGTACAGTACGGTTCGGTACCGGTCGATACTGGTACGACACCGGTATTTTAGGGTAAAAACCGGTGAATACCGGTGCCGAACCGGTAACGAAAATACAACCGGTTTGCTAAATTTGATACCGGTACTGGTACTCGATACCATTTGCTCATCACTTAGTGATGTTACTATTGATTAATTCTATTTTTAATATATAGGCCCAAAAGTGGGTACCTGTGTCAAATATACCTGGCACGGTACGGTTTGGTAACGGTTGGTACTGGTACGACACCGGTAATTGAGGGTAAAAACCGGTGAATATCGGTGTCGAACAGGTACCGAAAATACATCTGATTTGGTAAATTTGATACCAGTACCGGTACTCGATACCATTTGCTCATAATTATTATTATTGTATTAATAGGTTATTATAAATATTATAAAATTACTATTCATTCAATTCACCTGTATTATTATCATATATGAATTTTTAACTGCGGCTTTGAGAAATGATAAATCAAACTGATTGTGATCTGGTTGAATGGGTCGGCTGCAACGATTGGTTCTACCAGTAATATTTCAGTTTTTACACTTTTAACAGTTTGAAACCATTTTCTTTCTGAATTATTAATTCGTATTGAAAAATTTAAACTAATATATGTTGTTGATGAAACATTAGTACATATTTTCAAGATAATATATACATAGGTTAGTTTGTCAAGAAAAAAATCAAACTAGACCTAATTGTTAAACCATCAAACCGCAAAATAGAACTTTAAATCAAATTATTTGGATTTCAAACCAGTCAAACCGATGGAGTACTGCTTCGGTTTAAGCAGTTCGATTGGTTTAAACGGTTTATTCACATAGAAAAGTTGACTTATAAGTGTTTAAAATTACTATACATTTAAAATGCAAACTTACAATTTTATCTTTTATTTTACCACAAAAGAAAATGGGTTTAGTTCACACACATACAAACATACATACATGTTATCATTTTGGTATCTTAGGCTATAGTGAGTGAAGTTGCCCTTGCGGTAACAAGACGAACTGAAACGATTATGAGCGAACATCATCTTGGTATATCAGAATCGGTATCGACATGCGTTTTTACAGTTTAGTTTCTTTCTCTAATTTTTCATATATATATATATATGTGTGTTAGAATTTTGATGACATAGAATATAGCGAGCCCAATTACCATTGCGATAGCATGACGAGCTAAACCGATTACGAGTGAACATCATCGTTTCCAGTGCTGGTATTATCGGAATTGGTATTGGCATTCGTTTTTACAGTTTCTGATGAGCAAAACCAATAACGACCAAAGTCACGCCACGTGCACGAATAAAAAGGATCCAACACCCGCCACGTAACGCGAGGGAAAAAATCTAGTTATATTTAGAGGTAACTTTGTATAATAGTAACAAAGTTTCAAAAGTGTTCCAATTAGGTCACTCAACATTCATTCTTCAATAAAATTAAGGGTTTTTTCATCCATTTCATAGGTAACTGTGGTGATGTGGATTTTTTGTTTATTTTTTCTCTTTTATTTGATGCTAACGTCGAGTGATGACGTGGATTGTAACTTGTTTTTTTTTTTTTTTTTTTTAATGTAATTAAATGGTTTTTATTTTTAATAAATATAATTTCATATATTAAAATAATTCGACCCTAGTATCTTATGCTCCATTTTTTTCTTGACATGTGGAAAAAAAGACATGACTCGATTTGAATGTTAAGTTATCTAATTGTGACAAAAATGACACCCGTGACCTAATTAGAACACTTCTAAAACTTGGTTACTATTCTGTAAAATTTTATATTTAAGGAAAACACTCATACATATTAGATATATTTTAGACATGCTTTCATATTATTATGCAAGGATCGAATCGGATTGATGGAGTTTGTTGCATTTTCGCTAAACAACACAAGTGCAAGCGAAAATCCAACTTTACAGATCGATGACATTTATGCTATGGACACAACAATGTTTCATATAAACCGGCCAAAGTTAATAAAAGTAAAACAAAGATACCATTTGATTAACTGTATTAGTATATATTTATTATTTTCTTGATCACATCTTCAATAACTTAACAAACAAAACATTTTGATGTTCTTTCTCACTCCCACAGATGAATGTATTCAAGTGTTCTTACCGTTTACCTCTGTTACTGTTAGTGCTACGGTTAATTTTTCAATCTGTCACATCCGCTATAGATGGTTTGGTCTATGGGACCTTTCTAGGGTGTATGTCGAAACGAAACTCATCAGATCATGTCTCATCGTTAATCTACAACCCAAAAAATTCATCATACGCGTCAACATTACAAGCCTACATCCGAAATAAAAGGTTCAACACATCATCAAATCTAAAACCCGTAATCATAGTGACCCCGTTACACGAATCCCTGTCCAGTCAACTATCCTATGCACCAAAAACATGGGTATGAACCTCAGAATTCGTAGCGGTGGTCACGATTTTGAAGGACTGTCTTATGTATCCGACATTAACTTTGTTCTACTTGACATGTCGAACCTTCGGTCGATTAACGTCAACATCGAGGATGAAACTGCAACGGTTCAAGTAGGCGCCACCATCGGAGAGCTTTACTACAACATATGGAACAAAAGCAAAGTGCACGCATTCCCGGCTGGCGTATGCCCCTCCGTCGGAATTGGGGGACATATAAGTGGAGGCGGGTACGGTGTTTTAATGCGAAAATACGGGTTAACCGTTGATAACATCATCGATGCGACCATAGTTGACGTTAACGCTCGGGTTTTGACCCGAAAATCAATGGGCGAAGATCTATTTTGGGCCATCCGAGGAGGAGGAGGGGCAAACTTTGGAGTTATCATCTCTTACAAACTACACCTTGTTCGAGTCCCCGAAACTGTCACCGTTTTTCGAGTATCGAACACCCTCCAACAAAACGCCACTGACATCGTATACAGCTGGCAACAAGTAGCCGACAAGATCGACAGAGATCTATTCATTAGATTAAACCTTAAACCCGACAACACCAAAAACACAATCCATGCATCTTTCACAGCCTTTTTCCTAGGAAACTCCGAACGTCTTGTTAATGTAATGAACTCAGGTTTTCCCGAACTCGGTATACAAATATCTGATTGCAAGATGATGAGTTGGATCGAATCCGAGCTGTTCTGGTCGAGCAATGTTAACAATCCAGTGGAGATCTTGCTGGAAAGAAAGTATTCACCAAAATTCTCAAAACGAAAGTCAGATTACATGCAAACCATAATTCCTAGAAACGGGTTTGAATCTTTATGGAAAAAGATGGTGGAACTAAAGGTGGTGGAGCTGGTGTTCAACCCGTATGGTGGGCGAATGAGCGAGATTGGAGAGTCGGAGACTCCGTTTCCGCATCGAGCTGGAAACATTTTCAAGATTGAGTATAGTATTAACTGGGATAAAGAAGGAGCAGAAGCTGAAGAATATTATGTTAATCAAAGTAGGGTTTTATATGAGTTCATGACTCCGTTTGTGTCGAAGAATCCTAGAGGGGCATATTTGAATTATAGGGATCTTGATATTGGTACTAGTTTTGTGGGGAATAATAGTTATGAAGATGCTAAAGTTTATGGAGAAAAGTATTTCAAGGGGAATTTTGATCGGTTGGTTAAAGTGAAGACGACGGTGGATCGTGATAATTTCTTTACAAATGAACAAAGTATTCCTACTTTAGGAAGGAGAAGAAGAATATGATGAAGTAGATGCAAATGTTTGGAATAATAATAATAATAATAATAATAATAATAATAATAATAATAATAATAATAATAATAATAACAATAATAATAATAAACACCCAATGAGAATCCTTATTATTCCTTTAATGATCGTTAGGGATTGTTACTTGTTAATCATACCATACTTTTTTTTATTTTTTTATTTTAGCATACTAGATCCTTCTTAGTGCGTGAGTATATTGAGTCTTATTTTTTTTTTGTTACATGTAAATACTTCACTTAGTTTGTATATGGCATATGCTTATTCACAACTTACATTATAGAGTTAGGTTAACGTAGAATAGCTCTTATCGTACAATATGTACGTGATCATCTTAGTCGTCCGATCTGGTGCAAAATCACTTTTTGAACATGCGATTTGTGCTGAAAAACCAACATGCAAAATTGCTTTATATACCAACATGCGATTTCATCATATTTAACAACATGCGAAATTTCTACAAAAAAACCAACATGCGATTTCCAACATGCTTTTTTATAACATGCGATTTCACAATATCGTACGTATTGTATGTTAAGAGATATTGTATTTTACACTTTATATATTGTTGAAAATTTAGTGAATTAGAATTTAATGAAATTATAATTATTAATAAACTCTTCATATGGTGAATAAAAGACTAAATTCTTAAGTAGAGTTTTAGCGTCTTTTAATTTGAGTCTTTATGCCTCAAATTTAGTCTCTAATTAAGTGAAACTTTTCACTCATCCTTAACTCTTGTATAATAATAGGCTATGTGCCTCATTTGAGAAAAAGAACATCTAGAAAAATACAAGAGAAGATACAAGAAAATCACGGGAATATATGGAGAGTTATTGAAAAGAAAAAAAATACTTGAGGACCCATGTGTTGGGTACTTAGAGAGATATGTTTTCTCGATTCGATTTCACCGTCATCACATCTTTATATGTTCAATAAGTTCAAACACTACAATTTTCCGGTGTAACCTTGGGCGCGTGGCCATCTTCGGCAGTACAGACTGCTTCGGCTGTTGTACCCTAAGAGACAGACGCGTCATCTTTGTTAGAGGCGTGAAATCTGTTTTAAGGGAAGCGTGTTGAACACGTGCCTCAATCAAAATCGTCAACGTTTTAGTGTGCTCTTTGTTGCAGACACGAAGTATTTGAGATGATGAATACTCGAGTCTAAGATGCTATCAAGTGCGCATAAAGGACACACCTGAGATGCGGCTTGAATCAAGATTGGTATATATAATTATATTTTATATTCCTTTTATTTAGTTACTGCAACCGGTATTGTACTATGATATTTCCTACGAATAACGAGAGTCTCGTTATTATAGATTTTGTAATTATGTTTTATAAAAGTTGAACATAGTTCCTACAAACTTAAAACAGATTATCGTGAGATTGTTGCTACAATCTTAAAACCTTATTTATAAGGATTTTGGGTTCACAAAAGGATTTATAATAAAAAAAATATTTTTAAAGATTATGATCTTATAAATATTTTCTTTTGGGAAATATGTATATAGTACAACTTGTTGTGTTTGGATTTCTTGAGATTGAGATACAATCTTAAATCTTATACCGTGGTACAAAACGAATAGTTTTTGTTCAACGTTTGGTTTTTTAAACGATTTTGGGAATCGTTAATTTTTCTAACTTTTATGTTAAATCGGGTTTATTAGTGTAAACCATACGTTTTTTGTAAACGTTAAATTCTCTAACATGTGTGTTAGACCGAAATTATTGATGTAAACCATACGTTTTTTATAAACGTTAAATTTGTGACAATTGTCAAATTTGCATGTATCCGTACAATGATTAGACAATGATTAAGTGCTTAATGACTGTGCTGAATTACAATTAATGACTTGAATTGCTTTCTGATTATTGTTATCATACATACATGTGCATCATATATTGCAAATGACATATCATTATTGCATGCAACACTCATTGATTCAAATGATGCACGAAACAAAGTTAGCACAGTTATCAGACAAATCAGAAAGATGCTGATGGAGTTCGGTACATAGACAGACATGGTATTGAGACACAGAATGTGCCAGAAACCAAGAGTTACACTAGTATAGTGTGTAGGAAACTAAAGATCATAAAACTGCCTTCCTAGAGATAGTTTAAGTGCTGGAAAGCGCCTAAAACTCACATAAACTACAGAATTCAGCAAAATTTAGCATTTAAACAACTTAATATCATGCAGAAATATGGTTAAATGGTCCAGAATACTTTCCTAAGTGTCGGGAATCAAAACTGTCACAAAAGGTAACATAAAGCTCACTAAACTGCATAGTTTAGCACCTTAACGAACCGGTAACCAACCGAATAACCGGACACTACCCGAAACACCAAATTTTCACTAGAAGCATTGTTTTAACATTTTCAAGCTAGTTATGGTCCCCGAACATCATAACACACTATATAACATCATAATAACTAAACACCCTAACTATAACATTAGATTTCAACTATATAACCTAACTAACAATTAAGCCCTAATCTATACCCCCTATTTACGGCCATGATGTGGCCCCCACACAAGATTTTCTTTGGTTATTTTTTTTTGATCTTGTCTCCACTTTTATAACATATTACACATTAGAAAATATGATGTTGGAGAATTATAAAGTTTAGCCACTAGTTCCATACTTCTCATTCTCTAACTCACTTCACACTTCACTCATCTTCTTCCTCTCCTCTTACCTTCGGCCGAGAACCCACACACACACATCCATCTTCATCATTCAAGTATCATCCATTCTCTACATATACAAAGGTGTAAGAAGCATTACAAGGAAGCTAGGAACTCTTGGAAGTTGAAGGACCTCTCATATAAGCTTTTAACCACCTCATCTTCATCTTGTGATCATCCCTAGCCTTGAGCTAGTAGTAAGATCATCTACACTCCATTTTTTTATCTTATTTAGTTGGTTAAAGAATGATACAAGTAAAGAATCTTGAAGAACACTAATGATCAAGAACATGAAACTTAAACATAAGCTTAAAAATCATAAGAAATCATGTTGTTAAGTGTTATTATGCTTCTTGATTGTTGATTGTTTGTGTTTATGATGTTAAACATTATATGATCTTGCTAGATGGTGATTAAAGACATAATCTAACAAGATGAGAGGATGATTATGTTGTTGATCAAAGTAATCATCTTTATGTTAAGGCATGAACATGAAGTATAACATGTTTTCATGAAAAATAATGATCAAAGTGTAATGTAGATCATATAAATGGATGATTTCAAAGAATAATTTTCAAGAAACTAAGTTAAAAATACAAGATTTACATAAACTTGGTTCTTAAATAAACTAACCATATTTTTAGTGGTTAATCAAGTGTAGGATCATGTATTTAACAAGAAAAACTCAAGAAGAAATATTTTTAGAAAAATGATTTACAAGTTGTAAACATCCAAATTCTTCAATAATGATGTTTTTAAATAAACAACCACACTTTAAAGGGTAACTAAGCTTACTAAACACCCTAGTAAGTTACTACAAATTTTTAGAAATTTTCAAGTTAATGAAGTAGTGATTATAGCTTGATTTTGGCAAATTGGTAAGTATGGTTGATTTGTTGATGATTGTGATGATTTATAAAAGAAAATGATATGCTTTGAAAGTATGGAAACCTTCATTTTTAAGGGGAAACTATGGCAAAAGTTTTCTAGAAATTTAACACTTAGAAAAGTATTTTTAAACAAATATTTACAAGTATATTTTAACCATGATTTTTCATATAAAGTTTGCCATAAATTTTGTTACAACAATTATAAATATTGGAGGTTGGTTTTGATAATAAAAGTGACTAAATATGTATTTAGGAAAAATATATATTTAGATGTCACCATGTGTGTGATTAATTGTATATTATGTGTATTAGTTATATTATTTTTAGGATTTGAAATAATATAACTCACCAAAATACGAAGAAAATACAATACAAAATATTACCAAAATTCCAAGAAATAATTAAATAAATTATACCAAAAATATTGGAGAAACCGAACAAGGAATATAACTTACAAAAATATTCCAGAAATAAATTCCTAAGTATATTTTGGTAATTGGTATTTTGGACACCAAGAGAACAAAAATATGGTTCTTATAATTATTACAAAATATATCATGTTTTTTACAAGGAGAAAATATATTATTTTTTGGTAAATAAAAATATATATTTTCTTGAAATTATTAGAAGATATATTATTTTTGGGAGAAAACATATATTTTCTTAAATAAATATGGAATACATTATTTTTGGGTGAAAAATAGATTTATATATATTTTCTAAGTTAAACTTGAAAATATATTATTTTTGAGACTTAAATGTAAATACAACTATTTTTCCCAAGAGGAATATTATAAATAATTTTTCTATGAAGGTTTTCTTAAAATATATATTTTGAGAATATATATTGGTGAATTTTTATTAAGAGTATTATTCCGGAAAAATAAATACAAAAATTAAGTATAAGAATACTTAATAAACACAATAAAAAATACGTATTCTCGTATGTATAATTATACACCGGAATACGCCACCGATACTTGACAAAAATACACAAGGTTAAAAATACGAGTATGAATACACCCATCCTTGGGAAATTATACATGTACAAATAGATAAATGTGACAAGTTAAAATATATTACATTAACAATTATTCCAAAATTTAATAAATATAATTTAAGTTAAAATATTTATTATTTTAACAAATAATTATATAACTTGGAATAATATTGAAGACACAAAGAAACGTAACTCAAAGACAATAATTAAGGCTAAGTCAAGGCACGACCCGCCCGTCTAATAAACCGTAGTACGTTGTAGGTAGTCGTGCACACAAGTAGCAGCTTTGGGTTACATTGGATACGAAGAACGCAAGACTGTGAGTTCATGTCCCCCTTTTCATTTAACTATTTTCGTTTTTATAACTTCGGGGGTGAAGTACATGTTACAAATTGTTTACAAACGTTTACAAATGGTATGGTTAGCTAAGGAAGGTACTGCTAGTTCATGTGAGTGGTGGGTACAACGCTTAAGACCATTAATCCTCGTAGTAGGACCAATGGACATGAGTGATAGATCTATTTAGGTTTGCGAGCCCCACCAATGAGGACCGGGATTTGGCCCATGAGGTGACTATGTCTTACAGCCGGAAGCCCGGTACAAAATTCACTAGGATTGAGCCTTCCTGCATCACGTCACACATATTAATGGCCTTGCAAACCATTAATCGATATGTTTTCCTTGTTGCTTTCATACCGGTATTTACAAATACATACATACTTTCAATGATTTCAAGGTTTATTCGTGCACACATACAAACGCATGAACTCGCTCAACTTTTGTTGATGATTTCAAACTACATGTATTTCAGGAAACTAAATGTGGATATGGCGGGCGTGGTAGTTTTCAAGTCATGACTCTAATAAAAGATGACATCCTGTGTCAAGTGTTTGGGTTGTGTATCTTATCCTGGATAAGATACATAGTTCAAAGCCTAGCCTTTAGTAGTGTCTTTTGTCGAGTCCTTATGGAACTCTAAATAATTTGAATGGTTTGTAATATGGATTTGAAGTTTGTGTTGGGATTTGAACAATGTTGGTTGTAATATTTTAAAACTATTTATGGATGAACATCTTGGGTTTTATCATATAGTTTGTTTGTTATGGTTGAATGCAATGATATTACGCAAGTCACACATAATCACGCTTCCGCAAAAGTCAGGGTGTGACAGTTTGGTATCAGAGCTTCGATTGTAGCGAACTAAGATTCTTTCTCGAGTCTAGACTACAATCATTAAGGCTCTCGCGAAAATACTTTTACAACATGTTTTCATTTCATACACGAAACGCCTAGATCCATGGAACAAACGTTTTACAAAAAAAAGGAAAGACAAGAAACATGATTGCAAGGTCACATTGGTGGTTTAGTCTAGGGTAGACTAGGAAAGATAGAAAAAGTTCATGAAGGAAACTGTGACTACATGATTGAGTGATAACTATCTTGATTGTATACTAAGTGATAGTGGTTAATATATGTGCACATGTTATGATTGTTATGTTACAGGCATCATGTCTTCTTCAGAGAGCGGATTATCAGATGTTGATGACCCTATGGCTATCGTCTCAGATGATGAGATTGCACCTGAGCCAGAGATACTTACGTCAGACACCGAGAGTGATCCTGACATGCTATCGGATGACGAGGATGACTTCCAGCCGTTCACGTTGCCCGACTTTGGCGATGATTTACCCCTTGCTGATGGTATTCCTGACGAGGATCCTTTTGTCATTCCCATTCCAGTCCATGATCACCTCATCATTGGTCATCCCGATGGTGAGCACATCGTGGCTCCGATCCTCGATCCTGCTCCTCTCGTGGTCATTCCTCCTGAGGATTGGCCTTTCGACGATTTTTTTGATGATCATATTGATTTATTTGTTGATGGTCCTCCTGTTGATGCCCAGGGTGATGGAGAGATAGACGAGGATGTTATTGCTATCCCACCTCCTGAGTTTCCTATCATCGAGTTATCCCCTGATTCTAGTTTGCACTCCGTTTCAGACTCCTTTGAGTCTGTGACGTCTTCAGCTTTACAGGCGGTCGGATTACAGCATTATGCTACTGATTCTGACCATGATACTGCTATGTCAGCTGCACCATCTCCTCCATACGACCCCGAGCCTGGTCCTGATCCAGATCTTGCTCCTTTTGATCAGCCTGATGTTGCACCTGCTGATCCTGAGCTGATACCTGATCACGACCCTGTTCCTTTTGGTTTACCAGACATTGCACCTCTCTTTCCCGACCCAGTTCCTGCACCTGTTGACCTCCCTTTGTTGAGCCATTTATTCTTCCACCCGCACCCGCACCCGCTGATGTTGCTCCTCTCCCTCCTGTAGAGTCCGATGTCCATCGCACCGACTTACCGATTGTTTTCTTACAGGACATCCCTGCATCCCGTCCAGGGGAAGGAACTTCAGGTCAGCACCCGCATGACGATCCTTTTGCTTCGGCAGCTTTTCCTTAGATCCCTCATGCTGCACCATTTGCTCCTTTCACTTATTCACCGCTTGATGAGCCACTCCGATGGTTCCCACCATACTCTATGTCGATTTCGGATCCTTACCATCCCTCTCATTTTGTTGGCTACACATGGGATGAGTTGCTCTTGTCGCTTCAGCTTCAGTTTGAGATTATGAGTCGCAGGATTTTGGAGCTTGAGTTGACTTCGCGTCCCCTACCGTGTCCTTGTCAGCCTACTTTTGTTCCCCCATGTTCATCACCGTCTCCTTTTGCACATCCACCTGCTCCTCTTACTCCTTTTCCAGAGTTTGATGCTTGATTTCTTACTGTCGAGCAGCAGATCAGTTACTTACTTCGTCGTGTATATGAGCTCGAGGAGGAGCTTACGCATGTTCGCAGCTTGCTTTTCTTCCCTCCTCCACCTCCACCATCAGCATTGTTGGGTTTTGGTCTTATGCAGATTGCATTACTTTTGGTGAGAGCACCACTATTGAGCCGAGATTGTGAAGACTTTTGAAGACAGCTTTTTGACCATGTGATTTATGTATATTGACAGACTTATTGGACAAGGGTAGTGTGACCCTGTGTCCCTTTTGATGTGATACACTTGTAAACAATGTAACTGTGGTTGATGATCAATGAAAGCTCAATCGTTATGTTCTCACTAAACATATTGTTGGATTAGTTGCTTATATTGTGATTGTGTTGTTACATGATTGCTTGCTATGATAAATGCTATTCTATATAAGCAGTTACGAGTTAGAGCAGAAATTCAGAAATTGGAAACTGAATTTTGGAATCTGAAAATAGATGGTCCTAAGATAGCTGAGTATGTTCAGAGATTCCATGATTTGTCTCGTGTTGTCCCCTATTTGGTAGAACCAGAGTTCAAGAGGATCGAACGTTTCATCTGGGGCTTGGCACCTTAGATTCTCAGCATGGTAACTGCTTCTAAGCCTCCAACAATTACTGAGGCCATTGTCACACCCCAACCGATGGCAGAAACATCGGAGTGAGACGAAATAGATTGCTTGAGACATCATAACACTAATAATTGTGACAAGTATTTAAATAGTAAATTTCATTTCATTTCTAATGAATCAATGACATCATTTGGAATCAAATTACAACAATCTTGAGATACATGAATAACATTACAAAATTATACAAAATTTAAAGTGAGTATCTAGGCATCCTACTATGTTCCATGCGTCATCAACTTTATCTCAAAACCTGCAACATGTTTTAAAAAGCATAGTTCAATATAAAAGTATTGGCGAGTACACTAGTTTTAGACTCGTGACATAAGTATAAAAGTATTTTCAACCCAACATAGCATTTGGTATACAAGGTCATACTATCATGCATAACAACATGTCAACTCTAGTGTCCACTAGTATTTAGCATCCCTCGTCACAAAAGCAACGAGACCGTTATAGAATAAAGACTTAACAAAACCCCGTCTGGTGGTGTGCTACTCCTATAGCGCTATAATTGTTTAAGCTGAGTTAACAAGTAGTATGTATTCTAGCATGAACCTAAGCATAACAAAGCATGTATACGGATCGAATGAATAAAAGCATGTTTGTAAATTGTACGGTTTAACAAATAAAACATGTTGCACCCAAAGTGTATAAAAAGGAAAATGGGTCAAGTGTACTCACATTGGTTGCGTATTGGAGATTCCTTAAAAAAATAATGCGCGAGGAAGGATTGAAAAAGGATTCCAAATGGATGAACGGTTAACCTAGATATTTGAAATACCTCACGTTAATCATTGTTAATAATTAAGTTAAAGTTTAATATTTTGTTTATAAATTAATTATTTGTATATAATACTTTTTCCTTAATAATTTTGTTATTTATTTAAGTTTAGGTTTATGAATTTATATTAGAAAAAGCAATAAAAACTTAACTGCTATTGCTTTTATTGTTTCATAAAATGATTTGATATGTCATCTCTTGACGGAAAAGAAAATGAAAGTAGCATATATGCCAATAAGAAGTATGGCCATATATATGATATTTCCTTTATAATGGGGATGGTTCAAATGAAAACCACTTTTATTGTGAAAACTTGAAAACTAACTAAAAAAAGCCTAAAAAACACACAAATTTTTTTTTCAAATTTTTTTTATAAAAATCACTGCTTTTTATGTATAAAAAAAATTTGTGTAGTGCACATGTGTAATACTACACATGTGTAGTACACATACACATGTGTAGTATATTACACATGTGCACTACACAAAATTTTTTTTTTTTTTTTGAAATTTTTTTTATATAATAAACCTGCGAAAATTGGTTTAAAAAAAATAAAAAATTTTGTATGTTTTTTTGGCTTTTTTTAATTAGTTTTCGAGTTTTCACAATAATTAGTGGTTTTCATTTGAACATTCCCCTAATGCTATAAACTTTAATTATATCTAAGAAAATAACTAATGTTAGTAATGCAAAATCCAATCAGATCTTTACCCTTATATTAGAAATCTATCATACAAGTACAATCACAGTTGATATAAAACATGCATGGTAAAAATTCCTTTCTCATATGACCGATGACAGAACGTGTCATCATCCTCCTCAAAACAAATTGTCAGAAATTGATTATACATATATATTTTCTTTCTCGTTTCAGTTTGATTTTGAATGACTTAATAGTTCATCGATCATTTAAACGAAAGAACAAAATAGAGTATGAAGGTATACCGAACAAGAGACACTACTAGAAATTTGGCATTTTCTAACAAGCTTTTTCGTCACAAATGCGTAGCAAACTCTGATTTGCTACACATTTGCAACAAAACGTCGATGTTGGAAAAAGCTCCGTCGGAAACTATTTACTACACAATTGCTACGCAAATTTTAACGGAATTCCTACAAAAATATTGTGTCACAAAATTTGCAACGCATTTCCTACGTACTTTTTAATTGGTTTATTTTAATGCTTGCAACACATTTGTAACGGAATAGTTAAATTTTTTGTAACACATTTGTAACGGAACAGTTAAAATGAAAAAAAAAGACCCTAAAAGTACCCTATTTTACAAAAAATGCAAAAGAAAAAATCACCAAAAAATTATACAACATGTTTTAAAATCCACAATACAACTAACAAACTTGTAACATCCATTAAACAAGATCTAGTATGTCTAAACCCCAAAACAAACTCTTAACATGCATATGTTTAAAATGATACCAACTGAAAACTAATTTCTAGGTCGCCAATTCTTCATGAAATCTTGTAACTCTTTTCTCACTGCTTCATTGATGTTTGTTGAAGATCCTCTTACTTTTCTCTTGACTTCAAGACGAGTGATAAGATCATCCCGCGCCTTCGTCTATTTCGATTCGAGCTTGAATGTCTGCCAATTTTGTTCGCATAGCACGAGCCTAATAATGTTACAACAAAAAGAGATTAGAAACTTACAAAGAAAAAATGAAAATCATGTTCATAAATAATCGATTAAAGGAGCTATTAGTAATCAATCTCGTTTCCACATGTACCTAAATACTAGTTGACTAGAAGATCCAAATCATATCTCTATAGAACTACTGCAAACCAATAGCACAACTCTATCACTAAAATTGGAGAATGTTAACTACCTGGAACAATTTAAATCCTAAACTGATTCGTTATGGTATTCATAGCATCCGGATCAATCACAATCAATAGAACACCATGCCACTATAATATTTCACATACTTGACACGCAATCTCGAGTTTATATTAAGGTGTTTCGAGTATACGGTGGTATTAAGGACCTATTGATCAGATAATCAAAAACATCACAACAAGTATACAATTCGATTAGATGTAATACCATATAGAATATAAATGATGCTAATAATCATGGTACCTCAACAGATGATGATGATGATGATGCTCACCCGCTAGAAGAGGATGATTTCCTGCTCACTATGTAATGCAGATCTGAAGATCCTACCCCATATACCCGGTGCCTACGACCTCCTGCCTGCACATGAGCCCACACCTCAGGGTCATCAGAAAAGGGGTGACACTTAAAACTAATATGAGTTTGGCTGGGTACCAATTTTGAAACCATGATATCTAATATATTTGTTTTATGGAAAATATTCTAAGAATATATATTTGAGAACAAGAGAAAAAAACATGTTTCAACTAATATGCCCTTGATCTGAACCCTTAATATCACAGGCTATTAGATTAAACCAACATGTATGTAACAATCTAGATTGAAGATTAATCCACTTAACTTAGTCTTCCTTTTCTTTTCCAATTCTATTCATCTGTTAGAAGTTCTGATTAATTACAAATGCACTTGAGCAATGTCTACTCCTTTTGCCCCCTCAAACTTGCAGCAAATCGGTACACATGTACATTAACACAAAACCAAAAGTTTAACCCTACGCAAACTCATCAAAACAATCAATGGAGCATACATAATCAAACTACAACTACAACAGCAAATAGGTTAAAATTTAGCTAAACAGGAAGCAATCTATAGAAACAAGTAACCAGTAGAGTACACGTCATACGAAACACACATCCGTTCTAGGCATTGATTTACACACACTAATAATCACACAAACAGAAGCGAATCTATACAAATGCACATGAAAACGGATAGACAGACACTACCTGCATCATCGTCATTCTGGGGAGTGTAAGAACGAGAAGCGTAACAGAGCGTCAGAAAGCAGAAGAAGACGGCGTTTTGGAGAAGATGGAGACAGCGCCACCGTGCAACCAGTTCTAGAAGACGGAGGTGGAGTAACGTGCGGTATCTCATGCCTGTTGCTCGACATTTTAGCAATGGACGCCATTGATTCTTTGGTCCTCTGTTCTAAAAACCTGGAGATACAAAGTATAGGCCGACACGATGATAAGTGTGTGCACAAGCATAAACAAATTAGTTGTGATTGTGAAATTTAGAGAGAGAGAGATAGAAGATATTTTACGTTGAAATTACTCCCGCCGGCGTTATGGACGGTGGTGGTTGTGAGTGTAGCTCCGGCGAGCATTGTTTGGGGGTCCATTTGTGCCCTAAACGATGTGGAATCAGCATCACTCCGTTCGTTTGTACCCTAAATTCTCCATTGTTGCTGACGATTCGAGAGTGAAGGAAAATTTGGAGATGTACGGTAGTTGAAAAACGGAAGATAACGACAGCAATTCCTCCAATGTTGCTGACGATTCCTCGGCGGATGGAGTTCAGATTGGCATCAATTCCACCATTGTTGCAGAGGATTCGTCAGCGGATGGAGTTCCGATCTCCATGTTTGCTAATTTGGATCCGATCAGGAATTAGGGTTACCGTTTTGAGATTGGGAATTTTGGATGTGAAGTGTGAACCAAGAGTTTGATTCTAGGGAATGTAAAAAAGAAAAAAGAAGCGTGTCCCTCCGCTCCTATATGCACTTTCCAGCCCATAATAATAACCGTACACCATTTTGTAAATCAAAATTTGTATACTTAAAAAACCATTTGATTCCATGTCAAAATACAATTAATATTATTGTTCCATGTCAAATTTATTTTCTGGTCAAACGATAAAAGTTGTTATCTTGGAACAAGTATGAACGAGTATCGATCGGTTTTCATTAGGTTCGTAAACGCTCGAGAGCTACTCGTTATTGGCTCCGCTAAAAGCTCGAACGAGCCGAGCTTTAACAAGCCCGAGCCTAAAATACAAAGCTCGTTTAGGCGCGAGCCTAAACGAGCCCAAACAAAAATTTATTTATTTTACATATAATATAATAATAATGATAATTGCATTGGCAAGCTGAACTTTGGCTCGTTTAACCGATATTGAAGCGAGCTCGAGCTGAGTTTTTAGCTCGTGAGCCAAGCTTGAGCTCAAATAAGCAGGCTCGAACCGAGCCGAACTCGAGCTCAAACTTCAAAAAAACATGACGAGCCGAGCTCGAGCCCAATCGAGCTCAGGCTCGGTCCGGCTCGTTTATACCCCTAGTTTTCATTGATGTGGGGTGAAAAAACTAATTAATGGATGGAGGTTGTTTGTTATAATTGTGCCACAAACTATAACGCATCCGTTACGGAATACTTGAAAATACAATAAGTTAATTGGTTTTTGTAGGAAATGCGTCACAAAGTAGTAATATGTATTTAATAATGGTAAATTAACTAATTAGTCAATATATTATAAAACATATCCAACAAATTTACAACCAAAATGTGACAAAGTTAAATGTTTTTGGTTTTTGTTACTATCGTATAGCAACATTGTTTAAAAAATTGTGGTTTTTTTTGTCGTCATAAATGCGTCACAATTTTGTCAAAATTTGTGACGCATTTTTTTCCGAAGCAAAATTTTGTAGTAAAATTACCATTTTTCTAGTAGTGAGAAAAGGGCCGCAAGATTCCGATCGTCTTCTCAGATCATCCGGCGAAGTTACAGGGACTCCGATGACCGAAACGTAACGTGTTATTCTCCGATGTGAATGTCGTCGACTGTTTCGTGTTCTCCAATGAGAACCCGCGTGAAAACAAAAGGAGAAGGTGACTCCGTTGATGTCCGTAGGTCTCCGGTGAGTCCCGGCGACGTACTCGTGTTCTCCGGGGATGTATGTGTTTTCCGGCGTGGTGCAGAGGGTAGTTCTTCGAGATGTGAGGGTGTCGAGAGGTGTAAGGGGTGATGGTCGTGCATGATCGTAGCGAAGGTTGGGTGTATGGACGTCGTTTATATAGAGTTTCACAAGTCCCACACTTGGTAGTGGGTTGTGATTCATTATTTGGAAATTTGAAACCTTCATTACGAGAAATCAGCACCAAAGCAGGAAATGAAAGACAACAACATCACTGTTCTTTGTTGTAATCATTTGGGCGGCAAAAGCATACAAGCATGGGACGTTTTCTTTAAAGAGAAAATTACCAATCTAGCCAAGACTTTAATCAAATTACCAATCTAGCCACCTCATGCCTCATTGGAAGGCCACTCACATGTATGGGATGAGTCTTTCAAGCATGGGATGAGTCCTTGGGGAGAAACCCAATAAAAAATAGACACGTGGCCACAGACGCATGGGATGAGTCTGCGGACGCATGGCCGCGGACGCATGGGATGAGTCTTTCAAACATGGGATGAGTCTTTCAAGCATGGGATGAGTCCGCGGACGCATGGGATGAGTCTTTCATGTGTGGGATGGGATGAGTCTTTCCACGTGTCAGTTGGGGATTGGCAGACGCAACATTTGGCCATGCAGACGCATTAGAAGACTTGGGATCTGTGAGTGGCCTTCTAAAGACGCATGAGGTGGCTAGATTGGTAATTTGACTTTTTTCTTGGCTAATTTTGTAATTTTCTCTTTCAGCCATTCAATTGAGATTACATTAGTAAATGTGGAAGTGTTGGGAGTGGTAAAATGCTTGCTTGGTTACTGGTCAGACCCGTGTCCCTAATCTTTAGAGGTTTAATTAACTAGGTTAAGCTCTAAAACTAGCAAAACTAACTAGGTTACATTAAAATTTGTATATTGAAATATTAATTAACTTAATTAATTTAAATAAATAAATAAAGACTAAATTGATAATTGGATTAGGATAAATCCTTCAACGTTTGTTTATTTCGCGAAAGAAAAAGAAAAAAAATTATTAGATTCAAATGTTAGGATCCGAATTTTAAAACGGGTCGGATTTTGGGAGCTCTTTTTGACGGATATTACAACTTGAGTGTGGCCCTGACTGAAGAAGCGATCCGTCTGGGAAAGTTCTCAATTTTTGAGACCAAGAAGAAAGAGACTCATGTAGAGTCATCTGGAAAAAAACAAAATGAAGTTTTCAAATTTCAAGAAGGGGACCCAAGGAAACAACAACAGTGCTAGCAAACAGAGAGATGCTAATCCACCAGCCGAGGTCAGGACTGGTGCTGAAAATGCTGAGAACAAAGGGAAAGGATATATGGGCACCCTGCCCAAGTGTGATGTATGTCAGTTTCATCATGCCGGGCAGTACAGGTTTAGGAAGTGTGGTAATTGTTGAAGGAATGGTCATTCGAAGGAAACATGCTGGGTTGGAACCGGTCGTGGAAATGGTGGTCAATGAGGAAATGGAAATGGTAATGGCGATGGCAACCGTGGTGGAAACGGTTATGGGAATAGAAATCAGGGAGGAAACGGAAACCGGAATGGAAATGGAAACCAGGCGGGAAATGGAAACCGCGGGGGAAATAACAACAATCAAGGTGGAAACGGGAATGAACGCGGTCAAGGATGTTACGGTTATGGTGAAGTAGGGCATTTCAAGCGGGATTGCCCAAAGAATAACCAAGCTCGTGGAAGTGTGTTCAACATTGGAGCTAGGGAAGCTCGCCAGGATCCGAACGTAGTCACTTGTACGTTCCCTATTAATCAACATTTTGCATCTGTGCTATTTGATACCGGTGCCTACTATAGCTTCGTATCTCTAGAGTTTAAGAATATACTCGGTTTAGTAGCAAGTAAGTTATACATCCCGTACTCAATAGAACTAGCTAATGGGAAGCTAGTAGAAACCAATGAAGTGATTAGAGGCTGTGTTATAGAGCTTGGAGAGCGTGATTTTTAGTTAGATCTTCTGCCAGTTAAATTGGGAAGCTTCGATGTCGTAATTGGGATGGATTGGTTGTCGAGTAATCATGCAGAGATTGTATGCCATGAGAAGGTTATCCGTATCCCGATGGCGAATGAAGAGACGATCGTGATTCATGGGGAGAAGTAGGATACGCCTCTACGGATTATCAGTTGTTTGAAGGCATGGAAGTTTTTACGTAAAGGATGTGTTGCGTTCTTAGCACATGTCATGGACAAAGAGGCCGAAGAACCGAAGCTCGAGGACATCCTGTGGTAAGGGAATATCCTAAAGTTTTCCCCAAAGACTTGCATGCATTACCTCCACAACGACAAGTCGAGTTCCACATTGACTTGGTTCCAAGTGTCGTGCCTGTAACCAAGGCACCTAATCAACTTGCGCCTTCAGAGATGCAAGTGTTGTCAGCGCAGCTTCAGGAGCTACCGGACAAGGGATTTATAAGGCCAAGCTTCTCGCCTTGGGGAGCTCCAGTGCTGTTTGTCAAGAAGAAGGAAGGTAGTTTTCGTATGTGCATCAACTACCGGGAGCTGAACAAGTTAACCCTCAAGAATCGGTATCCCTTGCCGAGGATTGATGATTTATTCGACCAACTTCAAGGATCAAGTTACTATTCCAAGATTGATCTACGATCAGGTTATCACCAGCTGCAGATTCAGGAAGAAAGTATACCGAAGACTGCTTTCAGAACTCGTTATGGACATTACGAGTTTCTAGTGATGCCGATTGGGTTGACTAATGCACCGGCAGTGTTTATGGATTTGATGAACCAAGTTTGCAAGCAGTATCTCGATAAATTCGTGATCGTATTTATCGATGATATCTTGATCTATTCACGGACGAAAAAAGACCATGAGCAACACCTCAGAGCCATCTTAGAGCTGCTAAAGAAGGAGGAGCTCGACACCAAGTTCTCGAAGTGAGAGTTTTGGATACGCGAAGTGTAGTTTCTTGGTCACATGGTAAACGAGAGTGGAATTCATGTGGATCCCACCAAGATCGAGGCAATTAAGAATTGGGAAACTCCGAAGACGCCAACCGAGATCCGACAGTTTATAGGTTTAGCAGGTTACTATCCCAGGTTCATTGAGGTTTTCTCCAAGATCGCTCAACCGTTGACCTCCCTCACTCAAAAGGATAAGAAGTATTAATGGGGAGACAAGCAAGAAGAAGCTCTTCAGCTACTTAAGAATAAACTTTGCGGTGCACCTATATTATCCCTACCCGAAGGCACCGACGACTTCGTGGTCTATTGTGACTGTAACGCCTGTGTCCCTGAACTTTTAGCTATTGTCAATTTTAGTCCCTAAACTATGTGATACTTGACACTTTTGATACTTGTGATGCTTAAATCTAGATTCTTGATTCATAATACTACGATGCTTGATTCTTGATTCTAGAAACTTGATTCTTGATATCTAACACTATGAGACTTGATTCTTATGGAACTATGATTCATGATACTTGATTCTTGGAAGCTATAACTCTTGATACTTGATACTTTGGTGCTTAAGGGGCTGTTTGGTAGCCTCTGAATGGTCATTAAGAGGCTACCTCTTAATGGAACCATTAAGAATTTTACCAATGAGAAGGTAGAAGAATGTGACATGTGATGATTTACCATTCAGAGGTTACCTCTTAACCATTCAGACTTGAGGTTACCTCTTATTCATTCAGAGGTTTTAAACCATTAAGAGGTAGCATCTGAATGGTCATTAAGAGGCTACCAAACAGCCCCTAACTCTTGAGACTCGTGAAACTTGAGACTTGGTTGAACGAGAGACTAGAGACTTGTTACTGGCGGAATCTATGAAACTTGGAAACTAATGTGTTAATGATGTTATCTAGTTTTGTGATATTATTACCCAAAAATACACAACACAACGCTTAATCTAACTCGCGAAACGAAACAAAGACGGGAACGCGGAAAGGATGGGATTGACCGAGTGGCAATCCGATCAGATGACCATCCGATCGGAGGGCCATTCTATCGAGTTGCCATCCGATCCGGTGCACACCGCCTTTATCTCATCCTTGCACTATAAATAGGACCTGTCACATCATTTCTCACTGATGTGACAGCCTCCTTCGACCAGACACACGCACTCCCTCTTTTCTTCCATTTCTTGGTGATTTCGGTACGTTTTACACTAGATTCTTGTACATCTTTGATCTATGCACGATTCTCTACGAGATTCTTCTTTGAAATCTCACTTTTCACCATGAAATCTCTGAGATTCGAGCCCTTGAGGATGACGTCATCATGGCGGTTTGTATAAACTGTTGTGTGATGTCATTCTAATCAAGATCTAGCTCAGATCTAAGGAATTTCATGCGTTTCTACACTGAATCCTTACTAAATCTAAACTTTTCAGTTAAAACTTATGTTTTCTTCATCTTTCTTAAACTTTTACTTAGATTGGTGGGATCTGGACCCAAACAGACTATAGACTTGATGATTAGTCTGAAGTTGGTTTGGAAATGGATTGTTGCCGGAGAAGATGACCGGAGTACGGATTCCGACATGAACACCATCATGAACAGGCACCTGATCGGACGGGGTGATTCCCATCCGATCAGACCGACTGAACATCGATGTGTTTACCGTTGTCTCAAGACATACCGTGTCGTCACCGTTAAACCAGAAACTTAGAAACTTTACAAATTACAAAATGGAACAAGTCATGAGGATCGAATGGCAATCCGATCAGACTGTCATCCGATGGAACGACCATCTGATCGAAGTGACATGTGCTCTTACCCTTTCAACACTTAGAATCGTTTTGAAACTGAGACTTTGAATCTTTGAAACCTTGGAACTTCAGATCGAATGGATTTCCGATCGGACTGCCGTCCGATCGAACGACCATCCGATCGAAGTAACCTGAGTTGAACACTTGACTTAACTTTTTGGAATCTCACACTTGGATCGAATGACCATTCGATCGAATGACCATCCGTACGGATGACCATCCGATCGGATGGCAATCCGTCCCGCACTCACTATAGTCACCTCAATCGAATGGCAATCCGATCGGACTGCCGTCCGATCGAACAACCATCCGATCAAGATGACTGATCCGACACTTTGCGCAATCTCGTTGTTTTGTCTACTACTTACCTATTGTAATCTAATCAAGCTAAACCTAAAGAGCTCCCTTTGATCCAATAACAGTTATACTGTTAAGAAATCACTGTGAGTATACTCGATCCTTTTTTTTAAACTTTGGGATGCAACATGTATTCTATGAAACTTGAAACTTGATACTTTTGGAATCTAATCTCTATCCTATGTGTATGTGAAACTTGTGATTCTTGATTCTTAATGCTATGTGAACGTTTAATTCAGAGTGTGTAGTTCCGCCTTAACAATAGTAGCGCTATAGGAGATGCATCTCCCCATTATTCTCTGGGATATTGTTAGGAGGATTCTAGTTTTCCTTGAGTCTTGGGAAAACACCAAAGTATCGGGACACTTGGGCTATCACTTGGACTACGAACACTAGCATGGCTGAAACTATTTTGTTATCATTTACATTATGGATATGAGTCTTTTGAATCTATTATGCTATATACTCAAACTTGTATACTCGCCAGTGCATTTTGTACAGACTTTATTTTAATACATGTTGCAGGCTGATAGGACGCTAAGGAAACAAGTGAAACAAGCTAGGGTTGATGCTTAGAAACTCACGTAGTTAATCTATTAAACTTTAAACAATTATTTTGAAGAGTTGTATTTGATGCTTGTATTTGGTTGTGGATTCTGTTAGACTAAGTTTGAATCAATCTAAATCTATTGAATTATCTAGTGTTATGGAAACTCATGAGCAATCTGGGCATTTAGTGTCGCACCCCGATGTTTCCGCCATCGGTTGGGGTGTGACAGATTGGTATCAGAGCCACAACTATAGGGAATTAGGATAAGTAGGAATACTTGCCTTAGTCTATAGTTCTAGGAATCTTGACTCTTAGCTGTTGTTTAAGACTTGTGTATTCTACCATATCTACTTCCTAGCAGCACATGTTCCTGCTAAACTTACATGCCTTTCCTAAGGCTAACACAATATACACTTGGATACTTTGAAAAACACTACTAACCAGTGTTTGCATTTTGCACGGGATTTACCCTCAAGTCAGGAGTGACATCCGAACCTTGATGGGAGAATTTCCACATTATATTCTAGTAGGTCTTATCTATTGATAAGTACCGACGGTATTAGGGTACGGCGTTGTCAAGATAGAGGTGAAAATCAGACCTTGATAACCAGTCCCACTCCTTGATTTTATGTCTCGCCAAAGTCTCGAAACTGCCAATCAATTAGGAATGTGAAATGACCAAATGGACGAATACCGTAGGCCTAACATCGATGACGTATTTGTGTAAGTAAGTCAGGATACGTTACCTCAATTCGAGAGGGGTCCGAATCACTTTGGTTAGTCACAGTTCCTCTACCCGGAACAATCTATGTTTTATGAGCCTATCTTTTATACTAACTCGATTTTATGTGTGGATTTTTACTTGATTCTTCGTCTATTTTGATTCCTCGTTTATTTTGAGACTTTTTAGACAATTCGCACATATGTCCGCAATGTAAAACACAAATTCTAATCTCAGAATCAAACTAAACTTATGAAGCTTTGTTCGTGATGTTAATCTATGTGGGAATCTTGATCAACTATGATACTATGCGAAACTATTTGATGAATCTATGTGTTATTGTGGTTGTGAAACACTAAACAGAACATGGCATAGAAATACGAGATAGAAGTGACGTGTCTGAAACATGGTGGATACGCCGCTGGTACTTCCTATATATAAGTGTTTCAGGCATGTTACCAACTTTCGTACCACGTGCCAAGCGAAACTTAGTGTTTTGCAGACCGGAGATGAGATTTTTGAAATCTAAGCTATGGGGAAACTACTTGTGTAACCTACGTGGAATCTATTGGAAATCTATGTGTGTAATCTATGTGTACTCTAGCATAATCAATGTGTAATCTAAGTATGTATGTGTTGTTTTGAGAAACAAAATACGAAACGTAGCCTAGCGTCGAAGACGAGGCGGATGTGGCATGTCTAAAACATGGTGGATACGCCGCTGGTACTTCCTATATATAAGTGTTTTTGGCATGCTGCCGAAGCTTCGTACCACGCGCTAAGTAAAGTTCGTAGTTTTGTGGACTCGGGTTGAAGTTGTTGAATCTACTGGGTAAATCTATGTTGTTGAATCTACTTGGTTAGTCTATGTGAAATCTATGAGAGGTGTGATGGAATCTAATGTTATGGGTAACGAAGCATGACACCGGTGACGGGACGGATGTGGCATGATTGAAGCATGGTGGATACACAGCTGGTACTTCCTATATATAAGTGCTTCCGTCATGTTGCCAAACTTTCGTAGCACGTGCCTTGCAGGATTTCGTTGTTTGAGGACTGTGATGAGACAATTAATTCTAATCTATGTGAGTCTATTGTGTAATCTATTGGAATCTATATGCATCAATTGGTTAATCTACTGGAATCTATTGGTATCTATACGAATCTGTTAGGATAATCTATGTGAATCTATCAAGTTAATCTATGTGTGTATAACGATGATGATGATGAATGTGTTTGAAAATTGCGACACGTAACATGACACCGAGTACGAGGCGGAAGCGATGTGCCCGAAGCGTGGTGGATACGCCACTGGTACTTCCTATATATAAGCGTTTCTGACAAGTTTCCAAACTTCGTACAACGTGCCATGCGAAGGTCGTGGGTTTGCGGTGTTGAATCTATTTGGAATCTACGTGAAACTTGTTGAATCTTCATTCTTTAATCTATCGTGTGTGAATCTATGTTGTGAGACTTTGAGATCTAGACTTATACGATCCTCTTGTTGGATCTTTAGATGTCTTTCTCGTAAGCTATCCGACACTCTTAAGAGATCCAGGGAAAAGTCTCAGAAAAAGATGATGTCCTTCATGGCCGACCAGATCGCTCGAGTCATGCCAAAGATCGTTTCTGAGATCCAAGGATTGAACACTCCACCCTCTTCTGCTGACTCTAAGACAGAGAAAGAGAAGCCTGCAAAGTTCAACTACAAACACTTTGTCTCTTGCAACCCTAAGCCTTTCACGGGCAGTGATGGGGTGACTGCTATGCTGGAATGGTTTGACAACATCGAGGTTACCTTCATTAACAGTGAGTGCCCAGAGCATCTAAAGACTAGGAGTGCAACGGGAATGTTCCAAGGCAGGGCTCTGGAGTGGTGGTCAAATGAGAGAAACATCCGTTCTAATGAAGAAGCCTATGCTCTTCCATGGGCTGAGGTGCGAGAATTGATGATGTTTGAATTATGCCCTCCCCATGAACAACTGAAGCTCGAAGAGAGTTCTGGCACTTGAAGCAGATTGGTGATGATAATCTGGCTTATACTACTCGTTTCAAGCAGCTCAGCTTGATCGTTCCTCACTTGGTTTCTACCCTTAAGCGCACGATAACCAAGTACATCAATGGATTACCTCCTGTTATGAGAGATTCGGTTGAAGCAGCTCGGCTAGAGATAATTGAAGAAGTTTATCGTCTGGCAGCAAGTTTGAACAACAATCGCGTACGTGATAAATAGTTTGGAAACTCCGCCGCTTCGAAAACAGCGAATCAACTTACCAGCAGCCTAGTGGTAGCAAAAACAAGAGGCAAAAGTCTCAGGGTTCAGGATGCAATGCTATTGTTCCTGCTGCAAACCCTGCTGCTAAGCCTGCTCCTGCTACTGCTGTTCAGAACCCTACTGCTCTGGAAGTCAAGAGGCAGTACACTAGGCCTCACCCCAAGTGTACAACTTGTAACTTTCATCATCCTGCTAACTCTGCATGTCGTTTGTATACCAACTGCAATCGCTATGGTCACATGACTCCCTATTGTCGTCAAGCTAATCCAGCTCAACAAGCTCAGCAAGCCCCAGCTCAGGCAGCCCTACCTGCTCTCCCAGCTCCTCCACAGAATCCGAGGCCAGTCAACGCTGTTCGTGCATGCTACAAATGTGGAGATACTACTCACCTTCGTAACCAGTGTCCTCACCTGAACCAGGACCAGCAGCCAGCCGCTCGTGGACGAGCGTTCAATCTTAATTCTAATCAGGCTCGTAACGACAATGACATCGTTAATGGTACGTTTCTCGTTAATAAACTTTACGCTTCGATACTATTTGATACTAGTACCGACAGAAGCTTTGTGTCCGTAGAATTTGAATCTTTGTTAAACTGTGCACGCTCTAAGTTACCTAAGTCATTCTCGGTGGAGGTTGCCGATGGGAAGTCGATTCTAGTTGATTCTATTCTAATTGGTTGTTCCTTGACACTTAACGACCACGTGTTTACTATTGATCTAATACCCATGCAATTGGGTAGCTTTGATATCATTATCGGCAAGGATTGGTTACGTAAAAAACATGTCGAGATTGCTTGTCATGAGAAGTTTGTCCGTTTGCCTCTTCCAACCAGCGATATTTTGCATGTCTATGGGGACCGACCTTCTAGAGGACTGAAGTTGATGTCTGACGTGCTTGTCATGGTACACGCAAATTTAATCCCAATAACAACTATAGATAATGGTAAAAGGGTATCGAACTCGGGGAGTATGTGGAAAATATGTCAATTATATAGCTTTGCGATTAAACTACAATTAACCTAATTTGCAGAAAATAAAGATCAATGATTTGGATTGTTGTTTTAGAAAGCTAAAATTAATAACTAATTAACTTCAAATCAAATGTTGGTTGTAAAACAGATTAGGAGAAAACAATGACCATCTTAGGATTCAGTTTCTTTTAGCAATTGTGTAAAATTCCAACTAGAAAGAGTTACATAGACATAACTCGTGCATAAATAATCGAAGTGATAAAAGGGAACAAAGTACTCGGATTATATAAACACGAGGTTGTTTCCCGATGATCAATTAATCAATAACCAACCCTAACCCTTCCCATGATATCTCGATTGCCAACGGCACCAAGAACGTACGATTGAGACTAGAAATTGCACTATCAATTAACAAGCTACAAACAATTATGCATACACCATGATAATCAAGCAAACACAAGTTATCATTCTAGAAATTCAGAAATAAACACACAAAAGTTCAAGAGAAACCTTCACCTAAGATGATCACCGAAAGTTTTAGCCACACATAGTTTGGTGAATCATCATAGCAACAAATTCAATGTTCATACGAATCAAAATCACAACCCGAATGTTAGAAATTGTCTAGAACCAAGCAAGAACAGCCAAAATCGCTCCTAGTGTGTTCTCTAACCGACCAATGATGAGAATATGTGAAAAGACACCATAAAACCGACTTAATGATGGCAGTTACGAGTCTGATGCAGCCTCCACCGTAACTTACGGTGCCACCGTAAGTTACTGTGGACATAATGTTGTTACGGTGAGAGTTGTCTGAGTTACGGTGGGATAAAGGTAGCATTCAGGTCCACCGTAAATTACGGTGGCAACCTGGATTTTGCACTTTGTTTCATCTTTCGTTTCGCGCACGACCCGTTCATCTCTAATCCTTCCAAAGCCGCATTTTCTCCACTTTAAGCTCCCCAAACATACCTGAAACATAAGCAATCGTTGTCATCTAATTCAAGATAATTACGCGATTAAGTGAAGGATTAATTCGTCTTTTAACATGAATAAGGGTTGTCCAACGGACCACCCGTCACATCCCCACACTTAACCGTTGCTTGTCCCAAGCAACTCATCAAATCAATTTCAAAACAAGCGATCAATTTAAACCAAACAAAAACATGCAATCCTTTTACTAACCCCTTTTTTAACACCCAACTAATGCACCCCTCACTATGTCTCTCCTCTCGGTAACAAGTAAGCACTAGCAATATGAGCTAGACACATAAAGGCTAACGGGCGGTTGCACAACTATAGGCTTGTACCTAAATCGATCCTTCTCCTAAAATGTGTCAAACATGAATGCAAATCAAAGGGACTTTCAAGGTTGTAACGTGGCTAGGTGTATAGGTAGGAAATGGAATATATATGAAGTAGCGAAAACTTAACCCGGTCTTTTTATTACACAATAAAGTAAACTAACAACTACCAATTTAACTAATATCTACAAGACAACTAAACATCATTTCTTTTTCATTTTTTTCATTGCCTTTCCTCTCTTTTTTTTCTTTTTTGTTTTTTTTTTCAAACAAGCAACCAAACAATAAAACATCAAACATATCTACATTATACTACTAAAACTACTACTACTATTACTAACACTATAAGACCGGGTCAAATTTGGGTAAGTAGCTAGGAGGTAACAAATGATAGGCTTTTAGGCACAAAATTGGGCAACTAAATGTCCAAACCCCCACCCCTCTCGCAACCATGCTCATATATATATAACTTATGAGGTCCAACCCCCCAAATCCCACACTCACACACACTATGACGAGGCTACCTAGATGCCCTTATCCTTTCTACATTCATGTTCAACTAAGGCCTCGAACCACATTCAAGCACAAGTTCTAATGCACCCCACCTGTAGCCACTCTCATCAAAGATAAGCATTATTTATATACAACTGTGGCTTCAACTCTCACCAAGAATAAAAGGATATCAAGGGTTGCCGGTGCATCAATTTGGGGTTTATCTAGGGTGTTAAAATTTTCACATCGTTTCGCTTGATTTAATTTTTTTTTTCAAAATCCCCAAAAATTTCCCCTCATCCCCACACTTGGGATACATTGACCCCAATGTATGGTTTTAGGAGGCTTTGATCACTAAAATTCATTCAACATCAACAAACACTTAAACACTCAAACCCCAAATTTCTTTTTGGATTTTTTCATTTTATAATTTTTTATATATTTTTCTTATATTCATAAAAACATCAACACCACCAACTAGCACAACCCAACACAAAACATTAAACTAATACACCCCCAAACCTCCCAACCATAAACAAAAGCAAACAACTAACTACCAATATTTCAAAGCTAAAGAACACAACAAGACTAAGGAAAGAGTACATTGACCTGGTGAAGTTTGCCACAACAGACGTTGTAGATAATCCGACTTCCTATCACCACCTTCACACAAATATCCGTACATCCTCCCCACACTTGAATGTTGCCATAGCCCTGAAACATAGAAAGATAAAAACAACAAGATCAATATAAAACCCCGGGTTGCCTCCCGAGCAGCACTAAGTTTCGAGTCTTCAGCCAGACTGTGCCACCACCATTTATGGTGGTTCAAAGAAGCGGTTCCTGCCATCTCCACCACTTCCTTGTGCCATTGAGAAAAATGCATCCATCTTGTTTTGACTCGGTGGGTAATCAAGTACACTCTTGCTTGAACCCAAATGCTTTTCTTCACGATCCGGTGGGTGCTTTTTTCTCATTCTGTGAAACACATTTTTCATACAATCACTAGACTCACCACCCTTCCTCTCAATGGACTCATAACGAATCACTCTAGTTTGAACATCAAAGTACAACTTACGGTTCTTTTCGGTCATGGTAATAATCTCGTCTCTACAATTAATTTGAGCATTTGCTGTGTATAGAAACGGTCGACCTAAGATTACCCTTTGTTGTGCTGCCATGTTGGTAGAAGCATAGTCCAGAACTAGAAAATCCACCGGGTATTCAAACTCTCCCAACTGAATCTTAACATTCCTAACCATTCCCCGTGGACGCCTCCAACTTCCATCCGCCAAGCTCACCATGGTGTCTATACCTTCAAGTGGACCAAAGTCGTACATATCGTATAGATCGCTTGGTAGCACACTCATGCTTGCCCCATAGTCCAATAATGCATGAGGGATTTTTAATTTTCCCACAAGGATAAGCACGATTGGCGCTTCATACTCTTTATCATTCTCGACTTCGGCATCTTTTTCCAAACCTGCATTCACTTGATACGAAGAAGTTAGCAATGTTTCATTAAATTTAGTATTTGGAACGGTGCTTACCACATTGATGTTAATGCTTTTTGTGTTCTTGGGATTTATCACCATGTCACTATAGATAGTGGTAAAAGGGTATCGAACTCAGGGAGTATGTGGAAAATATGTCAATTATATAGCTTTGCGATTAAACTACAATTAACCTAATTTGCAGAAAATAAAGATCAATGATTTGGATTGTTGTTTTAGAAAGCTAAAATTAATAACTAATTAACTTCAAATCAAATGTTGGTTGTAAAACAGATTAGGAGAAAACAATGACCATCTTAGGATTCAGTTTCTTTTAGCAATTGTGTGAAATTCCAACTAGAAAGAGTTACATAGACATAACTCGTGCATAAATAATCGAAGTGATAAAAGGGAACAAAGTACTCGGATTATATAAACACGAGGTTGTTTCCCGATGATCAATTAATCAATAACCAACCCTAACCCTTCCTGTGATATCTCGATTGCCAACGGCACCAAGAACGTACGATTGAGACTAGAAATTGCACTATCAATTAACAACCTACAAACAATTATGCATACACCATGAAAATCAAGCAAACACAAGTTATCATTCTAGAAATTCAGAAATAAACACACAAAAGTTCAAGAGAAACCTTCACCTAAGATGATCACCGAAAGTTTTAGCCACACATAGCTTGGTGAATCATCATAGCAACAAATTCAATGTTCATACGAATCAAAATCACAACCCGAATGTTAGAAATTGTCTAGAACCAAGCAAGAACAGCCAAAATCGCCCCTAGTGTGTTCTCTAACTTACGGTGCCACCGTAAGTTACGGTGGACATAATGTTGTTACGGTGAGAGTTGTCTGAGTTACGGTGGGATAAAGGTAGAATTCAGGTCGACCGTAAATTACGGTGGAACCGTAAATTTCGGTGGCAACCTGGATTTTGCACTTTGTTTCATCTTTCGTTTCGCACACGACCCGTTCATCTCTAATCCTTCCAAAGCCGCGTTTTCTCCACTGTAAGCTCCCAAAACATACCTGAAACATAAGCAATCGTAGTCATCTAATTCAAGATAATTACACGATTAAGTGAAGGATTAATTCGTCTTTTAACATGAATAAGGGTTGTCCAACGGACCACCCGTCAATGTCATGCACTCAGGCGAGCAGATGCTTACGAAAACAGAACTTTGCCTTCTTGGCCCAGATGGTGGAACAAAAGGGCAAGGGGAAGAACCTAAGTGACGTTCCAGTAGTGTTTGATTTCCCTGACGTCTATCCTGAAGATCTACCTGGTCTTCCTCCTCCTAGATTCGTTGATTTTCGTATCGATCTCATACCTGGCGCGACTCCTGTCGCCAAGGCTCCTTACCGACTTGCACCTTCCGAGATGCAAGAATTATCTAGTCAGCTACAAGAACTGCTTGACAAGGGATTTATTCGTCCAAGTACCTCGTCGTGGGGAGCTCCCGTGTTATTTGTCAAGAAGAAAGATGGTTCGTTTCGTATGTGTATCGACTACCATGAACTTAATAAGCTTACCGTTAATAATCCTTATCCTCTCCCTCGCATCAATGTTTTATTTGACCAGCTACATGGCGCGTCCTGTTTCTCGAAGATTGACCTTCGTTCTGTTTATCATCACCTTTGTGTTCTCGAAGATGATGTACCCAAAACCGCTTTTCGTACTCGTTCTGGGCACTACGAGTTCGTGGTTATGCCTTTTGGCCTGACCAACGCACCCGCCGTGTTTATGGATCTTATGAATCGTGTTTGTAAACCTTACCTGGATCGTTTTGTGATAGTCTTTATTGATGATATTCTCATTTACTCGAAATCTAAAGCTGATCATGCTCGTCATTTACGTCTTATGCTTGAACTTCCACGTGGTGAACGTTTATATGCTAAATTCTCTAAAAGTGAGTTCTGGATCGACGAGGTGCAATTTCTTGGTCATGTCGTTAGTAAGCAAGGTATTCATGTTGACCCGTCTAAAATCGAAGCGGTGAAGAATTGGAGTACGCCTAAGTCCGCATCTGAGATTCGTTCCTTTCTAGGATTGGCGGGTTATTACCGCCGATTCATCTCGGACTTCTCTAAGATCGCCGTTCCTCTTACTTCGTTGACTCAGAAAGAGAAACCTTTTGCTTGGGGTCCCGAGCAAGAGGAATCTTTTCAGACTCTTAAGACCCTTTTGTGTAACGCTCCTGTACTTACTCTCCCTGAAGGGAATGACGATTTCATGGTATATTGTGATGCCTCAAACCGTGGTTTGGGCTATGTGCTCATGCAGCGGGACAAGGTTATTGCTTATGCCTCTCGTCAACTCAAAGTGCATGAGAAAAACTATACTACTCACGATCTGGAGCTTGGTGCAGTTGTGTTTGCGTTAAAGATCTGGCGACACTACCTGTATGGTACTAAGTGTGTGGTTTTCACTGAACATAAGAGCCTTCAGCATATCTTTGACTAAAAGGAACTGAACATTCGACAGAGACGTTGGGTGTAATTGCTTAACGACTACGACTGCGAAATTCGCTATCACCCTGGCAAGGCGAATGTAGTGGCCGACGCTCTTAGTCGTAAAACTCATGTTAATGCTATTCGTATCTCTAGTAATCTCCATGCGTGTATTCGTGAAGCTCAGTATTCGTCAGCAAATGAAGTAAGTCTAGAATTGGAAATCCAAGGCGCTAAAAGTGATCAACTTGAAACTAAACCTAATGGACTCCAATACTACCTCAATAGCATCTGGGTACCGGATCGTGATAATCTCCGTGAGCTCATTATGAATGAGGCTCACAAATCCCGTTACTCTATTCATCCAGGTGCCGATAAGATGTACCATGATTTGTGTATGACTTATTGGTGGCCTGGTATGAAGAAGGACATTGATGCATATGTTTCCAAATGCCTTACTTGCACGAAAGTTAAGGTTGAACATCAACGTCCTTCAGGACTCTTAGAACAGCCTGAAATCCCTGTTTGGAAATGGGATAGCATCACTATGGATTTTATTACCAAACTACCTCGAACACCTTCTGGTCACGATAGCATTTGGGTGATAGTTGATCGTTTGGACCAAATCAGCCCACCTTCTTCCTATTCGTGAAGATTATAAAGTGTAGAAGCTTGCTCGAATCTATACCGATGAGATTATATGCCGTCATGGCATACCTATTAACATAATCTCTGACCGTGATGGACGTTTTACTTCACGTCTTTGGCAAACCTTTCAATCCGCTATGGGTTCTCATTTGAATCTTAGCACGGCCTTTCATCCTCAAACGGATGGACAGACCGAGCATACTATTCAAACCCTAGAGGATATGCTCCGTTCTTGTGTCATCGACTTTGTTGGTAACTGGGATATACATTTACCATTGATTGAGTTCTCGTACAACAACAACTATCATTCCAGTATTCAGATGGCTCATTTCGAAGCTTTGTATGGTTGCAAGTGCCGATCTCCTCTCAGCTGGCATGAGGTTGGTGACAAGCAATTTACTGGCTTTGAAATCATTCAAGAGACAACGGATAAGATTCTTCAGATCCGTGATGTGACAACCCGAACTTTCAAGGTCAGTGTTGTTTAATTCTGTGATCCAAATATTCCGTTATTCATTTCTCTTCTTGTGTTGAATGTTTTGTGTTGTTATATAAGATGCTAGTTTTGGATTTGTTTACAGTGTATCTGGGCTGGATGAACTTTGGGCTGTCGCACCACAATTAAGTTTAACAAACACATATGTTTGGGATGGGCCGAGTATTAGTTATACTTGTGGGGTCTTCACACATACACAGAAACAAGTGTGTTTGGGCCTGGAAGAACTCGTAGCCCAAGTAGAGTCTCACAGCCCAAATGAGTCTAGCATAAGGGGGGCGTCCTTGGATTAGCATTATATACACTTAGGCTACGTATCATGAGAATACAATTATACCCCAAACCCTAGACTTCTTTATCAAACACTTATGAACTTTGAGTTATGGGTCCGAAATATCTCATGCAATTATCAAAGTGCATTAATTGTCTCTGAATGAAATTTGTTGATATTTGGGCCGAAACAGAGATCACATGGGCCACTCAAATTGTTATCGTATAGTATATGTGGTTAATTATGATTTAGTATTATGATTTAGTAGTGGCTTGTAATGTTTAACCAATGATCTTGGTTGTGTAGTAATGAATGTTCACGAAGACCTGATGTAGTTTGACTTAGGTCAATGGTCATTAGGTGATGACTGGGCCAAATATTTTGACTTCATTAGGTGATGATTTAGTCTGTTGTATGATAATATATATACTTAATAGATAAATTGAACCCTTAGAGTTGGTATACTAACATGAAACTGATAGATGACCATTTACTAAAAGATTTGGATTAATGTGATTATGTGAATAAATGGGCCATCTCCTAGTGGGCGGCGTAATCAGTTGGTAGGCCACAAGTTCTGGGCCGCACCAGTTATTGTGGTGTCGGCCGCCCAGCCGCTCGCACACCGGAAGCCTGGTCACGTACATCATAGTTGGGCCTGGAACCAACTGGGCCGCATAGCATCATGAAGTATCGATGTGGACTTTTAGGTAAAAGTTTGTGTTGAATGTTGTGACACGTTAAGGCATGTGGCCTGAATATTTACTGCATGTTAGATGATGAAATTATGACTTACGATCTGTTGAACGCATAAATTGTTTGTGTGAAATACCAACATGTTAAGTGATGTTATGATACATGCACATAAGATGAAAGCTGATAAGTGATTCAAGTGATTTCTCCATGTATGTGGAGATGTCTAATACACACAACCTACTAGAATGCGTGGTATAAGTGGATATGAAACTGATTGTTTTAATGGATACTATAATCAGTGTGATGCGTGATTTCATGTTACGATTTGTATGACGTTATGTGCACCACTGGTACGCTACCTGTATGATGTGAATGTAGAATGCGTGATTTATGTGCATAGAACTAATCGTTACCGGTAACCATGTTAGGATGTGATTGATCAACTGATAAGCGAGTAACTAATCTTACCGAGCAAACCAAGGTGAGTTCACACTCCTTCCAAGGCATGGGATTCCCGGTGGGTTGGGAATGGGATTGAATGACTACTCGTACTTTCATCACTACTAGACTACTTACCACCGTCCTCGGATTGGGAAGGACGCTTGTGCTAATACCTACGTACCACTGTCCTCGGATTGGGAAGGACGCCTGCGCAAAAACCTACGTATTCTCATATGTACCTCTGTCCTCGGATTGGGAAAGGCACTTACGTAAAACCTACGTAATCTCATACTTATCACTATCCTCGGATTGGGAAGGACACCTATAGATACAACTAGTCTAGTAATATACAACATGGGAAGCCCCCACTAAATATCGTAAAAAGGTTTGGGAAACAGAGTAAACTGGTAATTCACAAGGGAAGCCCCAACTAACTATGGATATGTTTGGGAAACAGAGTAAACTGGTAATTCACAAGGGAAGCCCCCACTAACTATGGATATGTTTGGGAAACAGGGTAAACTGGTTAATCATATTTTCAACAATGGGGTAGACCCCACGGCAAGTGAGCCAACTAAAGACAAACTATGTTTTCGTAAGCAACTTAAAACGAACACCCAACTGTGAACTCGCTCAACTTTGTTGTTGATTCGTTGTTACATGCCTTGCAGGACTTTAGGTGCATGTTGACAGGAACTTGCTATCTGGGAAGCTGGAGTGGTCATGGGTCAAGCTATATGGAAACGCAACACAAGACTAAGGACTTTTACATGTGGTTTATAGACTCTTAAACGAACGAAATCTGCTTCCGCTGTAAACTGTGAAATATTGTAACGTTGTAACACTCTTTATTAATGAATGAAAGTTTTATTTAAATATAGATATGAGTTCAAGGTGATTGGTGGCTAAGATCCTGGTCAGTCACGCCTCCAAGCGGTGATACTCTGCATGTGGATTTTGGGGGTGTGACAGATTGGTATCAGAGCCATTGGTTATAGTGAAACCAGACTATAACCTAACAGTTCTGACAACGTGAATACGACCATGACACTCAGCTCCAGATTGCAAGGTTCGTCTTTCTTACTTGTTGCATACATTACGTGACTAGAACACATTTGTTTATGACGAAACATACGAACACACACTCATCACTATAGCATGATGGACTGGATTGCTTGCTTACCTTATGATGCGTTGATAGCATGCCATAGTTCTTGGATTATTGTGATCTTATTACCTTGACGTCCTCCATTTGATATCTGAGTTTGAGGAACCATTTGACATGAGTTAGGAGGAACTGAGATGAGCATGCAAGTCACAATATTATTATGGGTGCACACATAATAATAATAATGTGGGGTGCATGTGAGTCCCGGTGAGCCTTAACAAGTGGAAAAGGGGTTCCGTACTGTTATTTGATCGATGTGAAACATAACAAACCTATAGGGGTCATAGTAGTAATTGTCCCCTACTCAAACTCAAACGTGAACGATTCATTTATCTCTGGACCCTTTAGAAACTTGATGCTATCGAGTGTTACCTGAGCACCCGTCTGAACTCAACGAATCTAGGTGCTTATACGAACATCCATGCGATGGATGTCGCAGCGTCGAATGATCGACCGATATCTTTCCCACCTTTCTTCACCTTCTGGAACTTAACGTATTGACGCCTCAGATTCTGGAGTGCGATTACTTCTGCAACACTCCCGCAACATACTATGTATTACTCGAACCACTTGCAACATCGATGGATAGGAGGATGAGCGTAGCACTTTACCGACCCCAGTACTTTGGCGGCCCTGATTACCGGCAATGAGCACCAGCGAATTGGCTTCAATCGAATCCTTAACCCTTGTCAGCGACCCATGGGAGTTAACTCTTACGAATCAATCGAGGCATAAGTGATGATAATTGATTTTAGTGGGGTATGCGTACTTGCCAGCACCATGAGTAGCTCTTTAGGACGTAGCTCAGAATGTGAAAAGATGGACAATGATGGTGGAGAATCGTAGGGCTTCGTTTCGAGCAACGACATTGGGAGCAGCAGTCACAGCGACAACAAGGTATTCGAAACCTTAACCTACAGTAAGGAAATAAAGGTGCCCACAACACGGATTGGCCGTGGTTAAGATAAGAGGACAACGATCAAAGGAACAACGACAGTATTTGAAATCCTAGTAATGAAAACAGCAACACCAGAAATGATACTCTGGGAAGGACATTTAGAATTGGCGTGGGCGATGTCAGGACTTTGACGGCATGGTAGCTAGTATGAGTAGCAATCCGCTTCGACTCTGTTCCGTTTGACCTGGATGCTCCTAGGAGTTTGAACCTGTTGTGGAGTCGGCTGATGGCAAGATAACGGAAACCTCATATAATCGTTGGGATGCAAACACGATCTTGTGGGACAAGTGTCCGACAACGACCTTCTTCTGTTATTCTTGATAGGTGTACCCTGTGAGGAGACAATTCCACGTAACCCTCTCCTTCGTGGAGGATTGTTATCTGTCTAACGCACCAGAGTGGCACAACGGGTGGCGTCGTTTCAGCAAGAAAAGCCAGGAGTGTCTATGGAAGGATTACCCCGCAATGTTAACACTCGATACTGATGTCAAGGCTAAGGATAGGAGGATCGAGGATCCACCAAATTATTCGTGATTTCTCCCTAGGTGTTACCAGAAGAACTGTCAGGTTTACCCTCACATCGTCAAGCGGAATATCAGATCTGTATCATGCCAGAAGTAGCCCTTGTCACTAGTATATCTTATTGTCTTGCACCAGGAAGGTTGCAAGAACTATCTAATCAACTTCAAGGACTGTTGGACAGGAGTTTGTCAGACCTAGTTCTCTTTCACTTTGGGGAGCCCCAGCTAAACCAGTGAAGATAAGCCTTTTTCGTATGTGTATTGATTTTCGAGGACGTAACAATGCGACAGTTAGGAACCGCTTGTCTCGACCATACATTGGCCACCTGTCGACCAACTTCAAGGAACAAGCTTCCATTTGAGGATTGACTAACGACCGAGCTATCACCAGAAGAAGGTCCAAGAGGAGAAGGCTCTTAGGACGACACATCGAACTCAAATGCGGCCACTTCGACTTTGATCATTGACTTGATCAACACACCAGCAGCTTTATGGACCACAAGAATCGACCGTGCTTGTTATTGACGTTTAGAATCATTACCAGGAGCAAGGAATAGCATGAGCGATATATGTATTCTATTTTGGAACTCTGGGGGAGGAGCCACTTCGCACAAAGACTTGTTAAACGGTAACGTCCGGATTCAAGAGGTACATTTTGGGTCATATAAACAAGGTGGGAATATAAGTGGATCTCGCTGAGACTCGTTTCGGAAGAAACCGATCGACACCAAAGATCCCTTCGAGGATACAGCAACTTCTTGGTCTCACTAGATGCTATCGCAGATTCATCTCAGGATTTTCAAAGATCGCGCAGCTTAAATCTCTTCAGAACAGGAGGACGTCTTTTCAGCTTTCGAATTCCAACTCTGCAATGCACAGAGCATTGACCTTATTCGAGAGTATTGATGATCTAGTGGCATACCATGATGGTTCGAATCAGAGTCCCAGTTACACGCCGATGCAACATGAGAAGGTGATGACATACGTAATGGAATTACGAGGAGGAATTGCACGACACAAAATCTGCGGTGGAAACCGTGGTCTTTGGATATAATTGGAGGCATTACTTGGACGGTACCAAATGCGTTATTTAGACCGATCACAAGGGCCTCCCATGTATCGATGTTTGAAAGAGCTAAAGCATGCAATGACAACGCTGGATGGAACTTCTGAATGAGTACGACTGTGAAACCTGAACGTACACGAGCTCTGCAGCTCGCTATCGACTCTAACTTACCTGATCAGACTCACTCTGTTCAAATTAGAGAACTAAAGGAAGAGGATTTTCAAGTTGTACCCATGCGGGGCATGGAGAAGCAACCTTTGATAGGTCGGACGATACTCGTTACCTCATGGAACGGATGTGGGTCTCATTATACGGCAACTATAGAGAACTCGTGTTGGGCAAAGCACACCGGCTTCGGTATTTTAGTCGTCTGGGTTTTGATGAGAGACATTAGGATTTATAAACCTTGTACTGGTGATCGGGCATGACGAGTCTTCTCAGCTTGTGAATATTCCTCTGGAAGAGACGGCTTGTGGGCACGAGGTGCCAACTCCTGTTACTTTTGATTTTGAGCTATACCTGATTTAAGGCAGGCAATACGCACATCCTTAGGCTCTCGATTAGACATGAACACCACGTGTCATCCACAGACGGATGGGCAGTCTGAGCGCATCCTCCAAACCCTTGAAGACATGCTTCGAGCATGTGTAATCGACTTTGGTAATGGCTAGGAGCGGCATCTACCCTTGGTGGAGTTTTCGTATATCAACAGTTACCGCACCAGCATCCAGGCTGCTCCGTTCGAGGCATTGTACGGACGGAAGTGCCGATCACCTCTTTGTTGGGCAGAAGTTAGAAACAGCCAAATCACTGGCCCAAAGCTCGTCGTAGACACAACAGAGAAGATTTCTCAGATACAACAACAAGTGGCGGCGGCTCGTAACCGTCAGAAAAGCTACGCTGTTAAGCACAGGAAATCACTCGAGTTCCAGGTTGGGGATCGAGTGCTACTTAAAGTCTTACCTTGGAAAGGTGTAGTTCATTTTGGTAAACGAGGCAAACTCAACCCGCGATGTGTTGGACCTTTCGAAATCACTGAGAGAATTGGCAAGGTAGCTTACAGGTTGAATCTACCCGAAGGACTCAGTGGAGTCCACAACGTATTCCGCGTGTCGAATCTAAAGAATTGCATGTAAGATGAAACCCTCATAGTTCCTTTCAAGGAGCTCACCATCGACGATCAGTTGCGATTTGTCGAAGAACCAGTGGAAATCTTGGACCGGGAGGTCAAGATTCTCAAACACACCAGGATACCTATTGTTCGAGTTCGTTGGAACTCCCGTCGTGGCCCAGAATTTACCTGGGAATGAGAAGACCAAATAAAACACAAATATCCCCAGTTGTTCCAGAACAGTGAAACCATTACTGAGGCTGAAGCTACTGCGGAATTTCGGGATGAAATTCCAAACCAACGGGGGAATGATGTGACACCCCAGGAAAAACCAGGAAACCATGCAACCTAACTAGCTTCCTCAGTAACTGTGTGCTAAATTTCGGGACGAAATTTCTTTCAAGTTGGGGATGATGTGACAACCCGAACTTTCAAGGTCAGTGTTGTTTAATTTTGTGATCCAAATATTCCGTTATTCATTTCTCTTCTTGTGTTGAATGTTTTATGCTGTTATATAAGATGCTAGTTTTGGATTTGTTTACATTGTATCTGGGCCGGATGAACTTTGGGCTGTCGCACCACAATTAAGTTTAACAAACACATATGTTTGGGATGGGCCGAGTATTAGTTATACTTGTGGGGTCTTCACACATACACACACACGGAAACAAGTGTGTTTGGGCCTGGAAGAACTCGCAGCCCAATTAGAGTCTCACAGCCCAAATGAGTCTAGCATAAGGGGGCGGCCTTGGATTAGCATTATATACACTTAGGCTACGTATCATGAGAATACAATTATACCCCAAACCCTAGACTTCTTTATGATGGGTTTTTAACAGGCTTTTCAAAGCTAATTTTATCCGAATAAAATTAAAACGCAGCGGAATAAGGATTTAAAACATGTTACTTTACAAGATTTAAAACTCTTTTAAATGCAAAAAACCAAAATCGGATCCATATATGACATACATGCTATCAAAATACAACCATAGGGTGTTTTAGAATACTACCATTCCAAGAGCAAGGTGATATGAAGAAGATGATATTCTTGAATGGAAATCTTCAAAGGAGAAGACCTTAAGCTTGCATACCCCAAGCTTCCAACAAACACCTTATGTTGCTAGGATTTCTACACTTGAAAAATCACTTGAAATTTCTCCAAAACAACCATATGTTGGCCGAAATTTTGAAGGTTCTTGATAGAGTTCTTGCACTTGAATTCTTGAAAGAAAAAGATGGATATCTCACAAGTCTTGCAACACCTTTTTCTTAAAAGGATGAGAGAGAAGTTGCCACACAAAATGGCCAATCAAGCATCACCTAGACATGCAAAAATGCATGCTTTATGATTGGACCAAAAAACTTTTGTGTATTCCCATGAGGGGGGGCGGCCCTAGCTTTTATTTTTAAAAAAATTCAATAATTTTCTTATAATAACAATTTAAGTCTTATATAATTTTATAACTTTTATAAAATTATAACATCACATGTTTTAAGACTTGTACAACTTTTATTAAGTCATTTAACCCATTAAATATCAAAATAAAATACTCTCTCAAAATAAATTATCCATATAATTTATTAGTTAGTCACGTGCAATTATTTAGAAAACCGATTTCTAAATATTGTAAGTGTTAATATTCATTTGTTTGATCATATCATAAACAAATATTATAGGTGTTTGTCTAGCTTGTTATTGGGTATGACCCGACTTGGATCATAACGTACTAGCCACATCAATTTAATATGTGTCTTGGGCATACAGAGTCCAACAATCTCCCACTTGCACAAGATACATAGAAGATTGATGCAAGCAGTAATTGACGCCTAACAACGGTTTACTACCCCTAATACGTATGACGAAGTGCCATTCAATAACATCATCCCCTTCAAGTCCCTTACTTGAAAATGATTTAGGTGAATTTATCATTTATCCTTTCGTTACAGATGTCATGTCAAATCCAGAGACACAGTGTGATCATTCTCTGTTGATTTAACTTAAGCAGGCCTTAGACATCTTACTCTCAACGAATAAGAGGAACAAATCCCTTCTTGACTACATACGTCTCTCACAATCACCTCGTACCATACCTGAGCTTAGTCTTATGTACTATCTTATTACAGACAGTGAAGAACTAAGTCAAGGCATAATATTTGGTGAATATCAGGACCCAATATGTATCTCAGGTCAGAGGATACTACGATATTCGCCTTTGCTCAAATTTACTTATGATCAATCATAAATGATTCCATGCACTAACATTTGAGAGCGGGTCAGTCCAATATTTGTATTCCACAAATATCTATGAACTTTGGCAGCAACACTTTGCTCTATATTCATACCTAATGAATATCCACCAATCCAAGTTCATAATAGTCTTACATTCATATTTGTTCCCACAAGTATGATCAACTACGGACATTTAGAATAATTAATTTATTCACGGATTTAAACATGCTAAAATTGTAACATAACTCAAAATACCATAAAGAGTTAAAATAACAATTGTTCCAATATTCAAATACAAAATAGATCAAATCCAATCACTAGAATATCGAAGTCCTAAGGCACAAGTATGACCCTCATGTTTTGGCCGTTCAAGGAGCTTCGTGAGTGGATCCGCAATGTTTTGATCGGTGTGAACTTTGCGAATACATATCTTTCCCTTTTCAACTTCATCCCTTATGTAGTTGAATCTCCGCTCAATGTGCCTAGTCTTTTGATGTGCACGAGGTTCCTTGATTTGAGCAATCGCACCCTCGTTATCACAAAAGATCTCTAGGGGGTCTTGAATGGTAGGGACTACCCCTAGGTCAGCAATGAACTTCTTTAACCACGCAGCTTCTTGTGCTGCCAATGAGGCGGCGATGTATTATGATTCTGTAGTGGACAATGCTACAACATCCTGCTTCGAGCTCTTCCAAGAGACTGCAGCTCCATTCAAAATGAAGACATACCCAGATTGTGATCGAGAACCATCTCGATCAGTTTGGAAACTTGCATCCGTGTAACCTTTTACAACGAGTTCCTCTTCACCAGATCCATATATTAGAAACATATCCTTAGTCCTCCTAAGGTTTTTCAATATGCTCTTAATAGCCATCCAATGAGTGTTACCTGGATTTTGCTGGTATCTGCTTGTCATGCTTAAAGCGCATGACACGTCCGGTCTAGTGCATATCATCGCGTACATTATGGATCCTATAGCAGACGCATATGGGATTCGTTTCATTCTTTCTTGCTCATCCTTTGAGCTTGGACATTGAGTCACATTCAATATTGTCCCCTTTTGAATAGGTACCAAACCTTTCTTAGAGTTCTCCATCTTGAACCTTTTCAAGACCTTGTCAATGTATGCACTTTGGTTTAAACCTAACAAGCGCCTTGATCTATCCCTATAGATCTTTATTCCCAAAATATAGGCAGCTTCTCCAAGATCTTTAAGGGAAAAACATCTTCCAAGCCATGCTTTTACACCTTCCATGGTTGGAATGTCATTTCCAAATAGTAGAATGTCATCGACATACAATACTAAGAAAGTGACGGTGCTCCCACTAGCTTTCTTATACACACAAGCTTCATCGCCGTTCTTAATGAACCCAAAATTCCTAATCTCTTCATCAAAACGGTGATTCCAACTTCTCGATGCTTGTTTCAATCCATAGATTGATTTCTTTAACTTGCACACTTTGTTAGGATGTTTTGGATCGACAAAACCTTCAGGCTGAACCATATAGACATCTTCATCAAGATATCCATTGAGGAAAGCCGTTTTGACATCCATTTGCCAAATCTCATAGTCATAATATGCAGCTATGGCAAATAATATCCTAATCGACTTTAGCATTGCCACTGGCGAGAAGGTCTCATCATAATCAACCCCTTGAGTTTGATTGAAACCTTTTGCTACAAGTCTCGCTTTATAAGTATCCAAGTTACCATGCATATCTGTTTTCTTCTTGAAAACCCACTTACTTCCAACTACTTTGGAGTTAAGAGGTGGCACAACCAATTCCCAAACTTGGTTGTCATACATGGATTGCATCTCTACGTTCATAGCCTCAAGCCATTTGTCACAATCAGATTTTGACATTGCATCATGGTATGTGGTTGGTTCATCTGAATCTACCACATAGCATCCATCCATGGAAAATCCATATCTTTCAGGTGGATTACTAATTCTACCTAATCTGCGAACGTTTTGTGTATGTTGATCAACCATTTGATCATTTTCAACAACCTCTTGTTGAGTGCTAGTATCAACCAAACGTGTATCGGCTTGTGGTTCTTGATCCTCATCAAGTTCCACTGTTCTACTAGTTCCTTCCATAAGGAATTTATCCTCCAAGAACTTACCCTTTCTAGCAACAAATACCTTTTGCTCTGTTGGATCGTAGAAATAATATCTTATATCATCTTTAGGATATCCTACGAAGATACACTTGATGGATCGTACTTCTAAGTTGTTTGGGGTGTATTGCTTCACATAAGCATCACAACCCCATACCTTCAAATATGATAATGATGGAACCATTCCATGCCATATTTCAAAAGGTGTCTTATCCACTTTCTTGGTTGGGGCCATATTCAATATACGAGCCGCGGAGAGCAAAGCGTAACCCCAAAATGATAGAGGCAATGTGCTTCTAGCCATCATAGATCGAACCATATCCAATAGAGTTTGATTCCTCCTCTCAGACACACCATTATGTTGCGGTGTTCCAGGTGGAGTAAGTTTTGAGATGATCCCACAACTCCTAAAAAGGTTGGGGTTGATTTGAATACCGATGATGATGATGAACCGAGGATTAGAGACTGTTTGAATACAAACAATAATAATTCATGATGCTTATGTGTGCTAATGTGATATTGAAACAATGCTCTTTCATGTGATCCATATAATCTGATTTGATTGATCAAAACAATTCAGTAGATGGCCGACATCAATCTAATACATTCAACCCACTATTGGACCACACAACTGTGAGTTATAAAATTGTAATTGGACCCTTTGTTTTGATTGGACCACTCAAGTAAATGGCCGACACACTTTTGCTATTGCTTCACGTGCACTGATTTGATGATATTTGTTAATGAACATGATTAGTACTGTTTTATTAGCTGGGCCACACACACACATAAATATACACGAATGAAGTGTGGGCCGCATGGATATCTCATTGTGATGTGGGTCCGGTTGTAACATTGGGCTGTCCTAGACCTATTAAACACACACACACATGTTTTATTCAGTAACATGCATGTAGCTATTCAGTATGTTGAACTTGAATGTTTATCCAGCCGAACCTGAGTAATGAATTCTTATACTTTGTGCTTAACTGGATAAGTTGGTATACGGATTGACAAATGTTACTACATGTATCTGATGTGTACTGTTTGATGAATAAATGTGGAGTGACACGGACCGAGCTTGTATGCATACTAACCGTTACATGTGCATTAATCATAGGACCTGATTGATTGTTTGGTTAAACGAGTAGTTAAGTCTACCGAGCACTCTAAGGTGAGTTCACTACATTCGAGCATGCGTCCCAGTGGTTGGGGACAGTCAGTGGGTATCCCGTGGAGGGATAAGTCTTTTGGGTAAAAACGGGTATATTGGTTAATATTCTCACCTATCATTTTTGTAAGTCCCTTATTATGTTACCTGGAGGGTAACGGGTATTAGTTGGTAGCGCTACTTAGGTTTGGCACCCTCACACCGCTCCTAGATAGGACGGATGTGAACTAATGACCCAGTCGGGGCCTAGTACTAGATAGGAGTACGTGGGAAGGGCAGTCATGTATTTCAGGAGCCGTCTTGTTCGGAAATGAGATATTAACAATATTACTTGCATGTGTCAGGGAACTGTTTTACATACAACTGGTAACAAACGTTTTCTAAAACTGTGAACTCGCCAGCTTTGTCTGATACACTTGTTACATGCTCGCAGGTCGTTAGATATCTTGGACTTGGGAACTTGCTGTCTGGAGAAGCTGGAGTGGTCATGGGTCGACTGGAGGGATTCATGTGATTGATTCATTGATACTAAACATTGGTTTTGAAACTGTTTAACTTTGGTTTAACATTTGCTTCCGCTGAACATGTTGGTTTTCATTTAAACATATTTAAGGCACTTTTCGTTAATAATTGATGATTATATTTAACAACTTGTGATTGGTTCAAAATGATTGGTGGCTCGTTATTGGTTTGTCACACGCCTAATAGGGTTTCCCTTGGGTGGTATTTTGGGGGTGTGACAGTTTGGTATCAGAGCCACTGGTTATAGTGAATTTGGTTTTAAAAAATTTTCTATAAAACCAGACTATAACCGAACAGATCCAAAATCGACCATGACACTCAGCTCCAGACTGCAAGGTTCGTCTCTCGTTTACTTACTGTACTGCATAACTAGTGAACACTTACATATGATATTGCATGTGATTGCACGTTTAGCACAACCGTATGAATTCATTACTTGCATGTGCTATGTGATGGGTAGTGTGGTGTTTCCTTAGACATTCATGACTCGCGTTTTGTGATGTTCTTTGCTTGCTACTTGAGTTTGAGGAACCATTTGACATGAGTTAGGAGGAGCTGAGATGAGCATGCAAATCACAATATTATTGTGGGTGCACACATAATAATAATGTGGGGTGCATGCGAGTCCCAGTGAGGCTTAACAAGTGAAAAAGGGGTTCCGATCCGTTATTTGATTAATGTGAAACACAACAGTCTACAAGAGTCATAGCAGTGATTGTCTCTTACTTGAACGTGATCTTTTCACTCCACTCTGAATCCTTACGAATCTCGATGCTATCGAGTATTACCTGAACGCCCATCTGAACGCCTAGCGAACGGTGTAGAATGTTAGGTGCTGGTACGAACATCCCTGAGTTGGATGTTGCAGCGTCGAATGATTGGACTATACCTTTTCACTCTTTTTCATTGGTTGGAACTCAATGTACCGACGTCTTAGACCCCGGAGTACGACCACTTCTGCATCACTCTAGAAACATATCGTGTATTACTCAGTCAACTTGCAAGAATGAGGGACAAGAGGATGAGCGTAGTTCCTTACCAACCTCAGTATTAAAACGACCTTGATTACCAGCAACGAACTCCAGCAGATTGACCTCAACCGAATCCTTAACCCTAGCAAGCAACTTATGGGAGTCGACTCTTACGAATCTATCGGGATACGGAATGTGTAACTTCCCACGCAGTGAGTAATGCCTTAGGACGCAATACGAGATGGGACTAGATGGACCCTATTGTTGAAAGATCGTAGGCCCCGTTTTAAGCAACGACAGTAGAGGCGACGGTCACGGCAACATCAAGGAACTCGTAATCATAGCTTGTAGTGGAACAAGCGTTGACGACAACCAATTGAAATTTCATATGTTAGTTAGGATGCAAACTCGACCTTGTGGGACAAGCATTCGACATCAATCTTCTTTCTGCTATCCTCGATGGTTTGAAGCAGTAGTTGGAATGGATTGGTAATCCATACATCGCGCAGATATGCCCTGTGAGAAGAAAACTTTGCATATCCCTCCTCCTAGTGGAGAATCGTCATCTGATTCAAAGTATCAGAAATGTGCAAAGGTTAGCGTCAATTCTGCAATGGAAGCCCAGAAGTGTCCTCGGAGGGACTACCCCGCTATGTTGGCAATCGTTACTAATGTTTGGGCTAAGGAAAGAGGATCAAGGATCCACCAATTGTTCGTGATTCCACTTGGTGTGCTACTCGAGGAACTTTCAGGTTTACTTTCACAACTGTTAGTCGGAATCCTAGTTGATCTCACGACAGAGGCAGCTCTGAATACTCGTACATTGTACCATCTTGCACAGGAGGGTTGCAAGAACTGTTTAACCAACTACAGGACATACTGGACAGGAGTTTGTCGAACCTAGCTTTTCGCTTTAGGGAGCCCTAGTTATATCCGTGAAGATAAGCCTTTTCGTATGTGTACTGATTACCCAGAACTTAACAAGGAGACAGTTAAGAATCGGTTGCCTCGATTATGTATTGGCAACCTGTCTACCGGTGCGAGGGTCAAGCTTCCATTCGAGGAATGACTAACGAATGAACTATCATCAGATGGAAGTCCAAGGGGAGAATATTCCCATAACGCATATGGAACGCAATGCGGCCATCGCGACTTTGTATTCCGTGACCTCTAGGTTGTTCAACGACACCGCAGCGAGTGGGCTATTTCCTTCTTTGCGTTAATCAACATGAATCGACCGTGTTATTTGATGACGTGTTGAATCATTTCCAGGAGAAAGGGGCATCATGGGAGGCACTTGTATTTTATGTTAGAGCTCCTGAGGGAGGAGCCACTCCGCGCGAAGTCTTGTTAAATGTGACTACTGAATTCGAGAGGTACATTTCTGGACATGTAACCAACAAAGTGGGAATACACGTTGATCTCGTTGAGATGCATCTTGCTAGAAACTGATTGACACCAAAGATTCCTTCGGGGATGCAGCAATTCCTTGGTTTTGTTAAATACTATCGCAGCTTACCCACATGATTTTCGAAGGTCGCACAACTTAAATCTCTTTAGCACAGCAGGGTGCTGTGTATTCATGGGAGATAAAACAGGAGAACGTCTTTTCAGTTTTCGAATTCCAACCCTGCAATGCACTGAGCATCGCTTCTAACCGAATCAGAGTCCCAGTTACACACCGATTGCAACACGAGAGGATGATGACTTACGTGATGGAGCTACGAGGAGGAACTGCACGACACACAATCTGCGGTGGAAACCGTGGTCTTTGGATTTGAGATGGAGGCATTACTTGGACGGTACCGAATGCACTACTTAGACCGATCACAAGGGCCTCCCGTATGCCTAGGTTTCGAAAGAGCTAAATCAGTTAATGGCATCGCTGGATGGAACTTTTGGATGATTACGATTGTGAAACTTGAATGAGCATGAGTTTTGCAGCTCACTATCGACTCTAACATGCCTGATCAGACTCGCTCTGTTCAAACTGGAGAACTGAAGGAAGAAGACTTTCAAGTTGAATCCGTGCGAGGCATGGAGAAGCAACCTTTGACAAATCGGATGATATTCGCCACCTCAAGGAACGAATGCGGCAACTTTTGGGAACTTGTGTTGAGCAAGCATACCGGCTTCGATATTCTAACCGTCTGGATTTTAACGAGAGATATTGGGATCTATAAATCTTGCACTAGTGATCGGGCATGAAGGCCCACCTGGCAATGTTTGTGACTAATGTTTGACTTGTGGGAGAGTCAAGGTGAGTATCAGCAACGTTTTGGGAACAGACTACCACGGATTTTGTCACTGCACTACCTGGAACTCAGAATGGAAATAACTTCATTGGGTGCTCGTTGAATGTTACATGTAATCGGTACACTTTCTCGCAAACAAGGAAGATTTTCAAGTCTTCGCATCCTCTAAATAACTAATTGCGAAGGGCGGTTTTAGGCACGAGGTGCCAACTTCTGTTACCTCTGATTTTGATCTATACCTGTTTACGTTAGACATTACACAACACTCTTGGTTCCCGTCTGGGCATGAGCATTACTTATCACCATAGGGCAAATGGTCGGAGTAAACAAAACCGCCCGCCGCGAGCATGTGTGGGATTGACTTGGTAAAAAAATGGAAGGACGCATACCTTTGGTTGAGTTCTACAGTGGCAGTTACCATTCTAGTATTCGGACAGCTCTGTTTGAGATATTGCATGGACAGTGTCACCAACCTCTTTATTGGATTAAGGTGGTTGACAATGCAATCGCAGGTCCACGATTTGTACTTGAAACTCTTGGGAAGATTGCTTGGATCGGAAATTGTCTGGCGGCAACGAGCGACCGTCAAGAAAGCTGATAGGCTTAGGAAACACAGGAAGATCGCTGTAAGCCATCGTATCATGTTGAAAGTCTCACCCTGGGAGGGTGTGGTACGCTTGGGAAGCGTTGCGAGCTTAACCTACATCGCTTTGAGCCATACAACACTCTGGGAAGAATAGATAACGTGACTTACAAACTCGGGATAACCGACGAATTGGGTAACGTGCACAATGCCATTTAAGTCTCGAATTTAAGGCAGTGTTCGTCCGATGAAACGTTTGTGATTTCTTTGTTATTTAAACGCGATGATCAGAGGAAGCTTTGGTGTCCTCAACTTATTTAAATGGTGGAATCAACTTCTGACATCATTGGCGAATTTCGGGATGAAATTACCTTTCAGGTTGGGGATGATGTGGCACCCAACTGACTTCGCGATCCTATTCCTACAATTTGGTTTACGTTGTGTCTGCATAGTTATCTGGATGAGTAGTGATTGTGTGAAATGTTTGATTATTATGTGTGTAGTGTTGCATATAGTTTAATTTGAGTTTCTATCACTTTACTCCTCTGTGATTACTTGTCAAATTTCAGGACGAAATTTCTTTCAAGTTGGGGATGATGTGACAATCCGAATATTCAAGGTTCGCATTACTCGAACTCCACAACATTTGGCGGGTGTCCTTACATTTAATTGCTTTTATGTCACGATCATACAAGACTTTGTAGGTTATACTCGTGTTTCGCTAAAATGTTATGTGTGTAGGTTATCTATACGTGAAACCGTCAAATATGGTTTATGTGCTTGACTATCTATGTCGTGTATTTGTACGTATGTAGTAGATAACTCAAGTGGGTTTGGTTAATTGCACAACTGGGCCGGAAAACCCCCCCACACTTAACCCGCATGTGCATTCTCTTATGGCCCAGGGTCTGGCCCAGCTTCTCTTGTAAATAACCCAAGGTTAGGCCCGGTTATGTGAGGGGTTTGTATATTTTCGTTTAAAGGGGTGCATGGTCATAATTGTCACACCCCCAAAATCCACACGCGGAGTATCACCGCTTGGAGGCGTGACTGACCAAGATCAAGCCACCAATCATATTGAACATAACGAGTAATAAGTAAAAATCAACCACACAATATGAAAGGTGTTTCAAACCAAAAAAAACGTAGTTAAGTGTTTAGCGGAAGCATAATTGTAAAACCCAATGTAAGTATTAAGTACGAAATAAAGTAATGTTCTTAGCATGGCACACACTGCCATGTCCCACAACGACTGCGCCTCCCTGTGCAAGCTCCATGAGTACCTAACGACCTGCAAGGCATGTAACAACGAATCAACAAACAAAGTTGAGCGAGTTCACAGTTGGTGTTCATGATTAAGTTGTTTTAAAACCAGGAGTTCATTTGTAAGTTGTAAGTTAATCCGTTTACCCTGTTTCCCAAACATATCCATAGTTGGTGGGGGCTTCCCCATGTTAACCACTAGACCTGTTTACCATATCGACCACTGACTAAAGTAAGTTGGTGCCCTAGCGTCAATGTCTATCATCATTGACGTGCCCATATCCATTAGTTCACGCCCGTCCTCTGCGGCACGGTGTGAGGCTTGTCAAACCTAAATAGCGCTATCTAACTAATGACCCGCTCGCCATTGGCCCGGCGATTAAGTCGATATAAAAAGGAGGGACTTCATGATAGAGAGTTTTGGTCTAGTATCTGTGTTATCACCCTTCAAATAAAGAGGGTGTGTACGAAATCCCCAAACCAGGAGATTACGCAGGTTCCAATTAAGTTCTTAGTACGTGTTGTCACCCTTCAATAAAGAGGGTGTGTACGTGTTCCAAAACAGGAGATCACGCAGTTTCAGTTCAAATCCTTTACCCATTCCCAACCCCTGGGAATCCCATGCCTTGTAGAAAGTGTGAACTCACCTTGGTTTGCTCGGTTAGACTTAGTTACTTGTATTATCGTTGGACACCCCAAACCCTAATATGGTTCCAATGATAATCAGTTTCGTTTACATAGAATTCACTTATTCGTCATATATTTTCCACATGTGATAGACAAGTATGGCACATATTTATCATACAAGTTATAACGAGCATTCGGGTTATATGTATTAATACAAACACGTATATCATCATGCAAGTAACAATAATAAATCACAACACTTAATATTCACTCTGGTTACCAAAATCTTGTATCGAAATCACATAAGACCCGACATGACTCTGTGACCCATGATTAATCCCACATAAAGCCCAGCCAAAACACTTAACCCGCCCCCTTTAATTATATGCGCAGCCCACTCACTTAATCATCGGCCCAACAATTACCCACCAAGTGTTTCAGACTAAATTAACATCCACACAATTCCGTTTATTTATTTAATATCATCATTGCATTCTGAAATCTTCACATGGACTACTCAACTTGTCTTTAACTGATTGGACCGATGGTATCGTGAGTGGGTTTGTTATTTTACATCTTGATATTTAAATCAATTCATGTTAACTTCATGGGCCGCCAAAACTGTTGCTATATGACACCTGATTGGACCGAGTAAAACACATGGACTCACATGGCATGGATCAGACAATCATTAACTAAATCACATGCAATCCTAATCTCTATACATCTGCAATCATTCTTAACCTCAACAACCTATTATTATGTGAATATTATTACCATCTTATATGTTAACTATCCTTAACATAAGATCAGATTAATAAATAAATCAAACCGCATACAATTGATTTTCATAATCACAAATAATATCTTGATCACACAAAGAATAAACAACTCGGTCATACTCACCTCTCAATTCGTTCATATACTGTTTGTTTCATTAAGTGTTTTAATTTTCCTTAATCATCAATTAATTAACAACATTATAATTCATACACACCATTTATATCATCATTATTGTGACTCTATCATTAAACAAGTAATCATCCTATGCAAGTAAATCAAGTAATCATCCCACCTAATCAACATAAAGTTATAAACACATACCTGTTATGAATGTTTCGCAGGGGAGGGGGTTTTGTCGACTTCAAGAAAGCACTAGGGTTTGTTTGTTAAGCTTTTGTGTTAATCCATCATTAAGTTACGTATACATAATATTAATAGTAGCAAATCTTGGGGTCGGTTAATCTAGTAGACCGAAGTGGGCTCAAGCCCAATTAATTAACTACCGAGATTTTATATGGACCAAGGGGGTGACTGCCAAATCCTAATATTGTCACAAGTTTGGCCAACTTAAAAACACATACCCGAGCATATTAAATATTTACTAATTATATTATCGTCACAAGTGTTTGTTTATTTTTATCATCGTGCGGAATGTGAAAGAGAAATACAAGAAACAGGATCACGTGACAAAGAGATACTGACCTCGAAAGTTCGGGTTGTCACATCATCCCCAACTTGAAAGAAATTTCGTCCCGAAATTTAGCACGTAGTTAGTGAGGGAGCTAGTTAGGTTGCATGGTTTCCTGGGGTGTCACATCATTCCCCCGTTGGTTTGGAATTTCGTCCCGAAATTCCGCAGTAGCTTCAGCCTCAGTAGTGGTTTCATTGTTTTCGCCATCAGCCGATTCCACAACAGGTTGGGTTTCAAGAAGCATCAGGGTTAAGCAGAACAGTGGCGAAGTGATTAGTCACCGAGAACACGTAGGCTACCATGTTGTTATAATCCCGGCGTCGCCCACGCCAATCCCTAATGTCCCTCTATGATCATCATTTCCCGTGTTGTTGTACTCGTTGTGAGGATTTCCAGTACGACCGTCGTTTCCTTGGTTGTTATCGTTTTGATTTAGCGACAGCCACTCCATGTCGTAGGCACCTTCCTTTCTATACTGTTGGTTGCCATATCAAGTACCTTGATGTTGCCGTGACTGTTGCCTCCATTGTTGTCGTTTGAAACGGAGCTCTATGATCTTTCATCGACAGGGTCCATCTTTTCATGTTTCGTGCCACGTTCTAAGGCGCTACCCCTTGTGCTGGCAGTTTCACGTTCCATACCATGGTCGATTGTCATCGTTTATGTCCCGATTAATTCGTAAAAGTTGACTCCCATGAGTCGCTGGCTGGGGTTAAGGATTCGATTGGAGTCAAATCGCTGATGTTCGTTGCTGGTAACTAGGGTCGTTCAAATGCTGAAGTCCATCGTTCTTGCAAGTTGACTGAGTAATACACGGTATGTTACGAGAGTGTTGCAGAAGTGATCGCACTTCGAAATCTAAGGCGTCAATACGTTAAGTTCCAGCAAACGAAGAAAGGTGAGAAAGATATAGACCAATCATTGTCATTGCAACATCCAATTCGGGGATGTTCGTTGTCACACCCCGACCGCGTAAAACAACAAATCGCGGCGGAAACATCGGGGCGTGTTGCGACAGAATTAATTGTTTCATAACCATGGCACACAAAGTGTATTTTATTTATTAAACAAGGGTGTTACATTGTCTCGAAATAGTAAATTAAGAGTTCAGAACATAATTAAACATAGTCTATCATCTTTTAAAGTCTCTAAGGCACAGGTCCGCCCTAGTATCATGATCAACATCCTATGGAAAAGCACCTGAAAACACATGTGAAAATAGGTACGTCAGCATAAAAATGCCTGTGAGATACATAGGTTTTGTGAAAATAAGATTCATGACTTTTGTTTGAGAAAATGTTTAGTCATGAACCTTGTTATTTGCTTTGTCTTGTAAATCATTTGAAAAACGATAAGATCAGTTGATATGTATAAGTAGATGTAATGTTAAATGAATAACCATGTAAAATGAATTGTATAAGATAATATGTTTGTAAATAAATGTCTTGTGAAAAGTATGTTATTTGTATAAAAATGTTCTATGTCTCAAACTGAAATGATTCAAATAACGTTACGCCATGTAATACCATACAAACACTTATATATAGGAAGTACCAGCGGCGTATCCACCATGCTTGTATCATATTACACACGCATCGTTACTTAATCACTTAATCAAACCAAACCAATTGTCAAATGTATTGAAAAATATGTCAAAGTGTTTATGTCAAGATGTAAATCATGTCAAATGTCTATGTCAAATATCCATGTCAAATGTCTATATCAAATATCCATGTCAAATGTCTATGTCAAAATGTCATGTATGGCAAGTGAAATGTCTCAACTAAACCATATGCACAAAAACAAAGTATTGAAGTAAAACATGGTTTAAATCAACGCTATGTTTTGTGTAAATGCATGCAACTATTTAATATGAACATTTATGCGGTATTGTGAAAATGCATACATCCAAGCCTGGCGACTGTGGTGATAAACCCTTTAAACAAATTAAAGGTCTATCTGTCTTAATGTCAACGAATTCGGTCATTCCTTTCTGTCCCCTTACCCTGGGATGTCCGGAACGGGAGTTGTCAATTCCTATGGTACCACTACCTACTAACGAACGGCGTAGCTAATGTTAATGGATATATTGTCCCATGTAAACAAACCAAATGTCATAACAAAATGTGAGCATGTGAAAACAATGCACTAAGTATGTAATCAAATGAACATACATAGCGTGAAATGTCATGTAAAACGATGTACTAAGTAATGCACACAATGGGCATACCTAGCATGAAATGTCATGTAAAACAATGTACTAAGTAATGCACACAATGGGCACACCTAGCAGGAAATGTCATGTAAAACGATGTACTAAGTAATGCACACAATGGGCATACCTAGCATGAAATGTCATGTAAAACGATGTACTAAGTAATGCACACAATGGGCATACCTAGCATGAAATGTCATGTAAAACAATGTACTAAGTAATGCACACAATGGGCACACCTAGCAGGAAATGTCATGTAAAACAATGTACTAAGTAATGCACACAATGGGCACACCTAGCATGAAATGTCATGTAAAACAATGTACTAAGTAATGCACACAATGGGCACACCTAGCATAAGATGTAATGAAATCATGTACTATAATGTACTAACGAACATAGCAGGTATATGATGTGAAAACAGGAAAGCATGAAAGTAACAAGTAGGCACATGTGTTTCACCCCAAAACAGTTTGGAAAACAGTAAAAGAGGGGTCTATGTACTCACATAAACACCTTGAAAACATTTAAAAGAGGGGGTTCTATGTACTCACTTGTGATTGCTCAGCTGTATAAAGATAACCACCAAGCAATGCAAGAGATCTCGGAATCAAACGGCACCTAGTATAGGTAACTATGTTAATAACCGGACCTTAATCGGATGATTGGATAGAATGAGGTTTCGTAAACCAAACGAGTGTAGAGACTCGTGTCATTTGGTTTAACAAAGCCTACATACTAAATGAAACCTAACATAATTGTTTACGACCCATTACGACCCGTTTAGGAAGCTTATGCTACTTTAACGTGTCGTGCGCGTGAAACGCGTTCGGACCGCCTAACTAGTCCTATGATAAGTATTATATGCCTAAACATGTTACATAATCAGTTACGTGACAAAAGTTTAGGTTACATATGCTAAATTACCAATTATGTATGAAAAGGGTATTCTGGTAATTTACCTAAGGCATATAAACTACCTATCATATAACTACTTAAACGCCGTGACCATAAGGTATAACCTCGGAAGGTTATTCCCTACACTATGGTCACCTAATGTGTTTGGTCGGATCCTAATGATCGACCAAACTGGGTCGGGTTCGAAGGTATAGGCGATTTATTAGATCGCCTACCCTACGACCCTAGACAACGTGGTAATCAGTAGGCATAGTCCCAAGGGACTATAACCATCGTGATTACAATCACGTTGCGAAGTTCTAACGAACTTCGCATTGACCATTACTGGCCAACGCTGAAAGTCAAACAAAGTTTGACTTTCTGACTCGAAAAGCAGTAAAAATAAGGAAAAGAACGAAAGAATACTTACGAAGGGTCCCCGAATGCTAATCTAGATCAGTATAGTTCAGGTATGAAACAAGGTTTCAACTTAGAACACAACTAATAAGATTCTTGTGCCTTAAAACAATGAAAGGCATGGGGTATATATAGTATTCGGGTAACCGTTAGGATCGTTTGTCGATTATCGTGCCTTAATCTCGTGCGTACACTTGTCACAAAGGTTATGGAGCCACATATGCTCCTAATCTTAGTGATTAAGCAAGTTGCAAACATGTGGTTGTGGTTTAATTGGTTGCAACTTGTGATAAAAACACTGAATCTGGTCCAGATAGGGGCTCGCGTGACGCTAAGGACCCTCGCGTCACGCTAGGCCCCTGTTTTGGCAGATTTTGCAGAAATGGTCCCTGTACGTGTTTTAAGCGATTTTCGATGCGTTTGAACCCCGTTAACCTCATTTCAAGGCTCTAAAATGAAGTTAAAGTATAGGGAACTCAAAACATGTTCAAAAATATCTAGGATGTCGGTTCGTTTGGTCGTACGAACGCGATGTTCGCTTAATTACGACGGAATGCGCATAAGCGCGAAAAACGATCCAAATGACGCAACGAATGGATTTTTCTTAAGGCGAACACTAAAATAAAATGTAGTCATGCTTTCATAAATTTTTGGATGTCCAGATGTATTCAGAACGTAAGTTATGCGCGAAAATGCAAACTTGTGCACTTTTTGACACTTTTAGTCCCTGAATGTCCCAAAAGTTTATTTTAGCACACCGAACCCCTCAAAGCCTATTTCTAAGCTATGTCAAGGATATTTAAGGTGTGTTTAACTTATGGTTATGTTCCGGAATGTTCGTTACAGTTCAAATTGACATACTTTCGCAGTTTGTCATATTTAGTCCCTGTAAGCGAATTAACTTATTTTTGCCATACCAAAGCCTTCAAAACTTATTTCTAAGTTATGTAAAGGTTGTTTAAGGTATGTTGAGTATATGTTGATGTTCCGGAGTATTTCTCGCATTAAACTGAGTACGTTAACGCACTAGTTTGCGTATAATTCTCCAGAAAGCGATGTAGAGTTTGAAATTACATAAAAGTCAAAACATGAAATATGTATAACATAACAAAACAAACATTGGGATCAAATAACATTGTTTTATTGATAACAGAACTGTTCATAGTGATTACAAGCACAGTTGTTACATTCGTACAAGCACCTAACATTCTACACAGTTCGCTAGGCGTTCAGATGGGTGTTCAGGTAATACTTGATAGCATCGAGATTCGAAAGGATCCAGAGAGGAATGAAAAGTTCATGTTCAAGTAGGGGACAATCACTGCTATGACCCCTATAGGTTTGTTATGTTTCACATCGATCAAATAGTGGAATGGAACCCATTTTTCACTTGTTAAGCCTCACTGGGACTCGCATGCACCCCACATTATTATTATGTGTGCACCCACAATAATATTGCGATTTGCATGCTCATCTCAGTTCCTCCTAACTCATGTCAAATGATTCCTCAAACTCAGATGTCAAATGGAGGTCGTCAATGTAATAAGATCACAAAAACCTAAGGACTATGGCATACTATCAACGCATCATAAGGTGAGCAAGCAATCCATGCCATCTTGCTATAGTGACGGGTGTGTGTTCGTGTGTTTCGTCATAAACAAATATGTACTGTCACATCAAAGGAAACATGGGTGAGAGAGGTTCGCGAGAGTGCGATGACAGAAGAGAGTAAGCACACAAGTGTTTTCAAACAATAGTTGTTACGTTTATCTAAGCATATCACGAGCAAAGTTCTATGTAACTAGCAAGTAGGCAATATAAACATAAATCATATCACCTATAGTGTGGAGTCTTGCACGTGGAGCGAAGCGTCGTTGTGGATCGTTGAGCACTGTACAGGTTATAGTCTGGTTTTATCAAAAAGCTTTTCCCCTTTTTAAAACCAAGTTCACTATAACCAATGGCTCTGATACCAATCTGTCACACCCCCAAAATCCACACGCGGAGTATCACCGCTTGGAGGCGTGACTGACCAAGATCAAGCCACCAATCATATTGAACATAACGAGTAATAAGTAAAAATCAACCACACAATATGAAAGGTGTTTCAAACCAAAAAAAACGTAGTTAAGTGTTTAGCGGAAGCATAATTGTAAAACCCAATGTAAGTATTAAGTACGAAATAAAGTAATGTTCTTAGCATGGCACACACTGCCATGTCCCACAACGACTGCGCCTCCCTGTGCAAGCTCCATGAGTACCTAACGACCTGCAAGGCATGTAACAACGAATCAACAAACAAAGTTGAGCGAGTTCACAGTTGGTGTTCATGATTAAGTTGTTTTAAAACCAGGAGTTCATTTGTAAGTTGTAAGTTAATCCGTTTACCCTGTTTCCCAAACATATCCATAGTTGGTGGGGGCTTCCCCATGTTAACCACTAGACCTGTTTACCATATCGACCACTGACTAAAGTAAGTTGGTGCCCTAGCGTCAATGTCTATCATCATTGACGTGCCCATATCCATTAGTTCACGCCCGTCCTCTGCGGCACGGTGTGAGGCTTGTCAAACCTAAATAGCGCTATCTAACTAATGACCCGCTCGCCATTGGCCCGGCGATTAAGTCGATATAAAAAGGAGGGACTTCATGATAGAGAGTTTTGGTCTAGTATCTGTGTTATCACCCTTCAAATAAAGAGGGTGTGTACGAAATCCCCAAACCAGGAGATTACGCAGGTTCCAATTAAGTTCTTAGTACGTGTTGTCACCCTTCAATAAAGAGGGTGTGTACGTGTTCCAAAACAGGAGATCACGCAGTTTCAGTTCAAATCCTTTACCCATTCCCAACCCCTGGGAATCCCATGCCTTGTAGAAAGTGTGAACTCACCTTGGTTTGCTCGGTTAGACTTAGTTACTTGTATTATCGTTGGACACCCCAAACCCTAATATGGTTCCAATGATAATCAGTTTCGTTTACATAGAATTCACTTATTCGTCATATATTTTCCACATGTGATAGACAAGTATGGCACATATTTATCATACAAGTTATAACGAGCATTCGGGTTATATGTATTAATACAAACACGTATATCATCATGCAAGTAACAATAATAAATCACAACACTTAATATTCACTCTGGTTACCAAAATCTTGTATCGAAATCACATAAGACCCGACATGACTCTGTGACCCATGATTAATCCCACATAAAGCCCAGCCAAAACACTTAACCCGCCCCCTTTAATTATATGCGCAGCCCACTCACTTAATCATCGGCCCAACAATTACCCACCAAGTGTTTCAGACTAAATTAACATCCACACAATTCCGTTTATTTATTTAATATCATCATTGCATTCTGAAATCTTCACATGGACTACTCAACTTGTCTTTAACTGATTGGACCGATGGTATCGTGAGTGGGTTTGTTATTTTACATCTTGATATTTAAATCAATTCATGTTAACTTCATGGGCCGCCAAAACTGTTGCTATATGACACCTGATTGGACCGAGTAAAACACATGGACTCACATGGCATGGATCAGACAATCATTAACTAAATCACATGCAATCCTAATCTCTATACATCTGCAATCATTCTTAACCTCAACAACCTATTATTATGTGAATATTATTACCATCTTATATGTTAACTATCCTTAACATAAGATCAGATTAATAAATAAATCAAACCGCATACAATTGATTTTCATAATCACAAATAATATCTTGATCACACAAAGAATAAACAACTCGGTCATACTCACCTCTCAATTCGTTCATATACTGTTTGTTTCATTAAGTGTTTTAATTTTCCTTAATCATCAATTAATTAACAACATTATAATTCATACACACCATTTATATCATCATTATTGTGACTCTATCATTAAACAAGTAATCATCCTATGCAAGTAAA